>CM077580.1:52068893-52611393 GCA_039657365.1 Stephania yunnanensis
TACAACTTCTTTCCCCAGTGAATGTTAGCGAAAGGAAGCTAGAGATTAACCAATTCAAGTAAGAAGACACCGAGTCTCTTAGCAAGGCTTGGGAAATATTCAAAGAGATATTGAGGAGATGTCTGGGACACAGATACGTGAAATGGGCATAACTCTAGATTTTCTATTACGGGATGAGCCGCAACACGAGAACGCTAGTAGATGATGCATCGGGTGGCTCTCTACTTACTATAGATGAGGATAGAGCATGGAATCTCTTTGATCTTATGTCTTAGAATTCTATAGTCGGTACTCATTCCATAGTAAAGAAAATCAATAGGCATCTACGAGATTGACTCGTAAGCTGCAATTATGGCACAACTATCAACTCTGAGCAGTTAAATGCCACAACTTCATATGGGATACCAAGGTCCACAAGTAGCATAGCAATCCATGAATCACCAAGGCGTGGTGGTAAATTAGATGGAAATACAACATGGAATGAAGTATGAAGACATTAACTTAATGAACAACCAAAGCTACAGGAAAAACTTCGGGCCTAAAGGAGTGGCTCCTCAATGGTTTTATCAAGGATACAACAACAAACCAAGTTTTTCATATGGAAATCTTGATAATGCACTAAAGTTACCTCAAGGATTTCGATAACAAGTCCAACAAGGGAAGCTAGGGCAGAACAAAGAGATGACTTTACTAAAGTCAATTTTGAAGTATTTGCAAGCCATATAAGTGATAGATAGAGAGCGCATGATAAGTACGAGAAAGAGATGGAATGAATAAAGCAAGCCATGAAGAGGATATATAACGAGCAATCACAATCCATCAAGAACTTAGAAAGACAAATTTATCAACTTGCTATAGCCTTGAAATCGAGGAAACAAGGACAATTTCCTAGCAACATCGTCACTGATCCCATAGAGAATGTGAGTGTTATCCCCATGATGAACACCACATCAACAAAGGAGCCAAGACAAGACCAAGTGATGTGAAAGCATAAAGAGATGCATGGGCACGAAGCAGAAGTGAGACAAGATGAGCTTGATAGTTTCAAGAAATAAGAAATTAGTGCATTAAAGAAAAGGAAAGGGAAGTAGAAATGGAAGGCAAAGCAAAAAGATGAAAAGCCTTCCAAAGAAGAACCACAAGGCAATAACATCAAGTTGGTTCCATAAAAATCAAAATCAAAGCTCAAGTTTGTCCCGCAACTCCAATCGATCAAAAGGAAAGATCTTGGAGAAATAAGTATACCGATCAATGTTGATGGACACCGGTTGCGAAATGTCTTATGTGATACGAGAGCAAATCATGCCACTGATGTGCATGATACATGTCGACTTGAAGAACAATTGTCCGAATACCATGAATTTGCAAGTAGCACATAGTAATTTGATACCTACTATAGAAATAGTTTGAATGTGCATGTGAAAGTAGGTAAATTCACATTCATCGTGGATCTCGAGGGCCTGAACTGCAATATGGATGATGATGTGTCTAGGGTACTTGGGCAGCCATTCTCGAACATGACTTAAGTAAATTTGGATATAAGAGAAAGGAAGATCACGATGAGTATCAACGAGGGCAATAATGCTGAGAAGGTTATCTTTGTTAATGGTGAAGAAGTACATCCGAACGAGAATGACATCACAATCTTCGATTTGCTGGTGGAGCTTCTCGATTTAGACTTGGAGTAAACAAGCAAAAAGGTGTCAGGCTAATAACGTTAAATTAAGTACTATTGGGAGGTGGCCCAAGGTTTTAAATATGAAGTTTTTTGAATTTTAGTAATTAGTTATTTACAGGGGTGTATTCAATTGAGATTTTAATAGACTTTTGGTTACTTTTAATTACTAAAAAAGTTTAGGTGTATTCAATTAAAACTTTTAGAGAGTTTCTAAAAGTAAGGTGTATTCAATGTGAACTTTTATAGTCTTTTTAAAAGTTTATAAAAGTTTTAGGGTATTCAATTTAAACTTTTAGAGAGTTTCTAAAAGTAAGGTGTATTTAATTTTTTGATAACTTTTGTAGTTTGGTTACAAATCTCGACTTTTATAGACTTTTTGTATAAAAATACACATAAACAAATCTCCAACTTCTCCTCATCTCAACCCAAAAACTTTTAGAGACTTTTAATTTTTGTTGGTTCCCTTATTCAATAAGGACTTTATTGTTCATAATGTCTTGTCTTATCAATTGTTTTTATCAACTTCTCCAATCACTCAACAACTCGTGAATTTCATTGCTCACTCATTATATTCTAATGTTTATGTTGATGAAAATGAAAATGATGTCGTTATTAACAAGATCTCACTTTGGCATCATTGTAAATTTTATAGGATTTTTTTACAAAGAAGTTTTGTTTATTAAGTGTATAATTATAATATCAAAAAATGTAATATTATTATTTTTGGAAAAAATAATCGTGTATTTTTTTTCAAATGCAAGAAGTGCATTTTAAAAATTTTAAACTATCATTATTAAAGAAAAAATATAAGTTATTTTTACTTAAGTCAAAAAAGTACAAAATTTGTACACATAATGATATTACTTGGTTTTTTTTTTTGCCACTAAAAGATTATTCATTTGCATATTTGTTTTGTTGATATTTATTTACTTATTTATTATTTTACTATCGTGATAGCCGTAATTCATTACTATGTCTATATATTTTTTTATTAAAATATAAAAATACTTTTAAAAATTTAATAATAGTTCTTAAGAAAAATAAATATAATTATTTGTCTTTTTTATAATAAAGTGCAAAATATTTGTTTCAATATTAAAATCACAAAAAATTACTAGTATCAATCAAAATCATGTTTAAGAAGTTCACAAAAGTCACTAAAAATCTTAAATGTTGATAAAAGTCATCAAAAAGAAGTTTACTTAAAAGTTTATCAAAGTCTTTAAAAATCTACGAAAATCTACAAACTTTAGAAAAGTCATCAACTTATAAAAGTAACCAAAAGTCTATTAAAATCTCAATTGAATACACCCCTGTTAGTTTAATAATTACAATTAACAAGTTTTAGTTCTAACTTTTGAAAAAATCTATGTCGAATTCGCGAAAAAGACCCTTCACCGGGTAATGATTCATTGGCATGCAAAAGTCACGTTAACACTTGAAAGAGCTAAAAAAGGAGCGAAAGAGTTCAAAACGGTAAAGGTAAATAAGTGCATGAGAAAATTGAAAAGTAAATCGATTAATTTTTATATTTTCATGGGTTTTATGCGGTCTCGACACCTTTGGTGAGTTATAAACAAAGTCGGAGGAGCATCGGAGGAAAATTAGCAAAAAATTACACGCGAAATGTAGGCTATGAAGTCATTGTCGTGAGTATTTGTGACAACCTCATTTACCTACAAACTGGATCTCCCCAACCTAATCCTGTGTCGACCTTTGAGTCAGCCTCCATATGGTCAACACAAGCCTAGTTAGCCTCCTTTCGATCAATATAAATAAATTTATAATTTTAAGTCGAGTTATTAGTATTTTTCAAGTTTTACGAGTTAGCAAAAGCAATTAATACATTAAATAACTCAACAATAATGTAAATGTCATGGCCCAAATAATTAATACACATTTAATTTGTTACTCAGGACAAAATGACCCGTGACGTGGGATCCGGAGCGTGATACGTGTCACTACCGAGGCACGGTGGCCGAGGTAAATGTTATATTTGTGTGTTGTATGCCTAGTGTACTGTATATGTGTAGACTACAAAGTCATTTACGGGTATGCAGACATCGAGAAGAGTGGGGATGCACCTCGAGTTGCGTGTTGATGTGGGACCGAGGTAGCGACATTTTAGGGGTAAGTTTGATTTATTTAAATAAAATGTCAATTTTTGGAAATGTGTGGTGTTAATGTGGCCACATGAAATTAAATAAGCAAATGGGCGTAAAGTTAAGAAGAAAAATGTGTATCACTAGATATACATCTAGATACACATACACACACATCTCAACATAAGGTGTCACACTTTTGAGCCACTCACAAGTGACACAAGGGATAAGTGGTGTGAGCAAGTCCACTCGATGTGCCTCGAGATACGCGTATGTTAAGATATGTGGCTCACATTCAAGCCACCTAAATCATATAATTTGACCCCAACAAAATCAAACCTTATCTTCTTCTTCGAAAAAAAAAACAAACAGATAGGAAAAAAAGAACTAGAGAAGAAAAACCTTGAAAAAGGGATGAAGAAGGAGAGAGAGAGAGAGAGAGAGATTAGTTGATTTTGCGTCGTTATTGTTGTGGTTGTTGTTGTTGTAATCTGCTGTTGTGGTGTAGTGGCCATGGAGGTTCAACCTCCATGGCTGAGAGAGGTGGGGGAGATAACAAGGGTGTCTCCCCTGCCATAAAAACCAGTTGGGGTTGGAGTTGGGAGCCAACCCCAAAGCCTTAAGTGAAAAAAAATGAAACAAAGCCGAAGCTCTGTTTCGCGAGAGGAAGAAGATGGTGGGGGAGGTAATCGGGTCGGGCTACCCCATGCGGGTTGGGCCGAGCCTGGCCGACCCTACCTGAAGGGAGCGGGTCAGATCGACCCGTGTCTGGCTGGATCGGGTCGGGTTAACCCGGACCCACCTCAATAAAAAATATTTATTTAATTATTAATTACATTAAACTGATTTTGAATAAAATAAAAAATAGAAAATAAAAGAAATGTAAGAAACTTGAAAAAATTCCAGAAAAATAAGGGAAAACTTTAAATCCACATTATTCTATTAGCATGTTTTTTTATCAATTTTGTTCAAGAATGAACTCAAGTGTAGGAATAAGAGGCAACGAAACAATTCACAAGGCATTATGCCACAATATTCATCCATGAATAGATACAAGAACAACATGATGTGCGAGTTCAAATAGCATTGTCTATCAATAGACCAATAAAGCAATAAGAGAATGAAATGAAATATAAAATTTTCACAGTTGTACTTACAAGTCACACGCTTGTCCTAGTCTATCCGATCCGTTGACAATTTGAAATGCGTGCCCAAACGCCTGAGTTCTCCCCATAGTTCCCTAACATTTAATAATATAACATTTTAGGCTAGGTCGAAGTTGAGAATAAATCGACCATTTTTTTTATTTTCGGCCAATCGGCCCATTTAACGTTTTTCAAGGTAAAATGAAAGTAAGATTATCTAGTGTACATTTCGTGTTTTTGTCTTTGAAATTAAAGTAGGGATTATCTAGTGTCCATTGCACGAGAGATGCGCGGTTCAAGGGAACGTGGGTCTACCGGGGTTCCGACACTTACCACTACACTTGCGCGGCACACGAGGTATGAGACTCGGGGTGATCGACAAGCATGAGATTGATGTTGGAAAGCGTAGAGCATAGCTCCGCTATGTATGTGAGATATGTTGAGCGCAGCTCCATATAGTAGTGGGAAAGGGTAGGTGATAGGTCTCACCGTCAACCAGACGTAGATCATCTCGACTTAGCTTGTGTCTATCTCTACATCTTTAATTATTGTATTTACTTGCATTTCTTGATTCGGCACTTGATTTCGCTACTTTATGCTTTTAAATACCATTCGTCTATTTTGGAAATGTGGCATGAAATGCTCCAGTTAGTACTTAAATATCACTATACTCACCGTCTAGTTTGTGACGGTGGGTGTAGGTCCGTCGAGCAGCAGCAGACTAGGGAAGGAGTAAATCAACGACTTCATTTGAGCAGTTCGACGACTCTCCTCACTCATTTGTACGTCTCGACTGTTGTTGTATTATTATAGTTTATATCAATTTGGGTTGTACATTGAGTTGAATGCATAGTGTCCTATATATCTGTGATGCTGTCTTTTTTTGGTTTTCCACACTTAGGAATTTTGAATTATCATGGCTTCCGCATAATCTTTAAACTATATGAAATTGATAATATAGATCAAGACATGAATTTAGAGGAATATAGGAACGAAAGACTGACTAATACATAATTAGGTCTTAGGTGAGTTGGATTAAGGCTTGATTACGGGATTAGGCCGGGCGGTGCCCTGTTTAGTAGTTGGGGCCGTCACAGTAAAAGAGTCAGACATCCTAAATGTGGAACCCTGTAAACATATGTAATCATGTATATCTGGTGTCAAGTGTAATAAACAAGCAAAATGATATACAAATCATATATATGTCTCTCAACCCAAACAAGTATCTCAAGTATGATAAAACAACATATATAAGTAATACTCAAAATCAAAAACCAACAAAAGCGAGTAAGGGAGGGCCTCTCTAACGTCCTTAGAATTGATCACCTAATATCGACGCCTTTCTTTTGCTCGACTTTGGATCCGCACTCATTCAAACACAAGAATGAAGGGTCCAATAAGTAAAAGGTAGTAGGATCTAAATTGTACTTTAAATAAATAAAGTAGTCTAAAATTCATGCGGATACAAAAAAACTATAAGGAATGCATGATAATAAGACTGAATAATGAAAGTACAACGAGAAATGAGTATCAAAAGAAGTAATAAAAAGGTGCCTAAATAGTCCAAGACCACTGAGTGCGAGTGCCATAAGGTCGGGGTCATAGAGTCGCGGCAACGCCAAGCAGACTCGGGTGATAGGATGCGGCAGCGCCTGCTGTACTTAGATCACTGCGAATAAGGAATATCAACGGTGGTGAGGATAAAAACATATCTAATCCCGACCAAACAATCCAGTGAATCGAGTTCATGGCTTCGGTAGCTAATCGACAACCACTCAATCAGAGACACCTTCCTGACTCACTTGGCCCTTGGACACTCATATTAGAGTGGGAATTCCAAGAAAGGTAAGATAATGCAATAGCAATAAAATATGAAGCTCGTTGAATTACTGTACATTTCCTATCTAGTTTTACATACCTTACATCACGATAACACGCACTCTTGCGGCTCTTATAGGCGCCCCAATCACTTCTCTGATGCTCTAGCTAGCTAGGTACCTGGTGTCCATTTTGATTTTTTATGTACGTGTTAAAGTTAATAAGTTGTATTTACCATCATTATTGCTAATGTAATTTAACTGTAGTCTGACTTGCACATTTATAATTTTACACTTGGTGTTCTTAGTATTTAGCTATTAGGATTCTTATTGTGTGAGAAACTCAAATTGACATACTGGTGCAAAGTAATCCCATTTTGAGACTTACAAATCAATTCAACTCAATTTGGGGTATAATGATTTCTTTTATCCATTTTAAGTCCTCATTGGGCACTTACCTTGGCCAAAAGTGTCTAGACTTGTTAAATATTATTCAACATACTTTATTAATTGTTTTTAGGTGTTATTGAGTTAATTAGAATCATTGAAATTCAATTCAAGTTGATATGCAACTCCAGTTTGCAAAACAGTCCCTTATGGACCTGCAAATAAATATGTAATAGTTAGTTTTCCTTCAACTTGAAGAATAACTTAAAAATAAATAGAAATATCTAAAGTTCTCGAAATTAGTTCCATGAAGTCCTAATACTTGAAATCAAGGTTTTTAAGTAGTCAAATCTCATTAATATAATCAATAAATAAATTTGAGACTCTAAGTAATACTTTAAGTCCCAATTTGTAAATATAAATCTCTTTTTGGAAGCATGACTTGACAACTGAGTTAGACATGCCGAAAAATCACGAAACTTGATGAAAACCTTCACTTTGATACAATAATAAATTTTAAAAATTTTGGTATAATTCCAACATCATTTGATGTGCGGAACACCTCAAGTTAAAAATCAGCATATTAAGTAGGTGAATTTTGCCTATTCCAATACCCATTTGGAAGACTATTCAAAACAATTCATAAAATTACGAAACTCGGTGAAAAATGTTCCTACAATATAAGTATATGATCTAGCAGTTTTGTCGAATTTCGACATCGTTTGATGCTTGGAATGCACTAAAACAAAATTCAGCTCAATAGGAAATCGCCTTTCCTATTTAAAAACCATTTTTGAAAATTATTCAAAACTCATCTGAATCGCTTGAGAATTTAGGAAACCAATTTCATAGTATGTTGGTGCTCTCTATAAAGTTTGGGTATTTTTAGGCTAGTGGAGACCCCCAAAAAGGCCTTAAAATTTAGTCAAAAACCTACATAAAATTGTCCCTATTGACTTGACACTTTATCAAACATATGAGATACAATTTAACAAGATTGTCTCTAACTTCCATGACACTTTACATATCATGGATAAGTCTCATAAAATTTAATTGAATCATGGACAATAAAAGCCTTAAACAAATCATTAAATTAATACATGCATTCATTAACAATTTTCATTCATGAACATAGCTATGGATCAATTTGAACCACATTGTTCCAATCTATCTTCAATTATGTCGAGCATTATCAACCTAAGTAAGAACATGTTTAAGGGGATAAGAACCTTGCTTTCAACACTTCAATTATATAGGAATCCAGCCTCATACTTGCATGACATAAAAAAAACCCCAAATCTATACTTCTTGAACATCCAAGCATAGTTTTTCTCTCTAAATTTTCTACGCCATCAATTTAGTCTTCTAAGAGACTTTAAATTTGTTTCGTTTAAGATTAAACTCTCACAAAACGCAGTACATAAACCTTTTAAAAATCCAGCCCACACTTGTTTAAGAGAAACCCCAGTTTAACTAATCGACCAAGGATATAAGAATAAGGATGCTCACCTAGGGTCTGCTCTTCAACCACTCTTGAATCTCTAGGCTGGATTGATGTCTAATTCCCCTCACTTGATCTCAACTTATCCGCAATTTCAGCAAGCTCACTTTCTTCTCTCATTTTTACTTGTTCTTGATGGTTGGAATTTTTTGCTTGGGAATGAACTAAAAATCCAACTAAATATCCCTTTATATAGTATTAATTATTGATTGCAGCCCCTTGCATGAGCTTTATTTCCACTAATGTTATATATGTATAGTTTATACTTTTATTCCTATTGTAGTATGTCATGTATTCATATAAGCCCTATTCTCTAACTATTACTCACTATTTATGTTATTTTGGTTCATACACTTCTAACTTAGGCTTAATTTCTCTATTTAGCTACAACTTTATGTCGTACCTTAACATTTGGTTTCAAGTGACTTGTCTAATGTTTTTAGTTAATTACAACTCCATATTTAGACTAAGTCCTTACCTATCTCGGCTACTGGATGTCGTTGCACATCTAGAGACGTGTCGGTCCATTTTCGACCAATTTGTGTTTTATTCGACTTGGTTTAACTTTTTTATTTACTTGGCTTATGATTTGCTATATAAATTGATAATTTATGCCAATCCAAGTTAACCCATTCAAATAAGTCTTGCACCCACGTCACACACATCTCGAGGTATTCTTTACTCGTATTTTGATAAAATTGGGCCATTAACCAATTCAAAATTGATATTTACACACACAACACAAACATAATATACCTCGGTGTAGCCTCCCAAGAGTTGGCCAAGTACGCCACGTCAGATAAAGTCCCCGTCAAAGTCCTGCAGTGACGCGTGGCGCGAGTTAGAATATTCAGGCGTTACATTATTACCCACGGTGCCATGTGTGTAGCCCAGAACGCCAAGGCGGCAACAGCGAAAAATAAATAAAAGCCCCTGTCACGACGCCGTGCATATAAGGCACGACGCTGAGATCAAAGTAAGGGTTTTTAACCCCATTTTCACACTATTCTTCACACATGCACTAAAACCTTATCAAAACCCGATGCATACATACCTCTAGAGCCAAAATTTGACCATTTTCAAGTGAGATTAATAATTTCCTAGCGATCAAAAATAAAGGAACAAAAACATTATAGATTAGCACAAGTGGAAGAGCTAAGACTTAGATTTTTGGAATTTAAGTCCAAGGAGAGCTAGGGTTCTATTTGGTGAGAAAAGTAAGAGGGTTTGGATTGAAAAATACTTGAAAAAGTGATCTACACTAAAAATTAATCCTGCATTAAGGTACATTTATAATTTCATCTAGTTATGCAGTGAATTATGAAAATTTTGATGATATTATATGAAATTGCGAAATTGCGGTTATGGGATAAGGTTTGCAAGATTGTGAAAATGTGAGAATTAATTTTATCCATGAAGACTTAATTGATATCTTTGCAGTATTTGGCGTATGTATGATCCATGTTATATGATTTTTTTTAGGTGATTTGAAGACTGAGTTGCGTTTCATTGTTGTCAGTTGCTTGAATTTGGAGAAAATGGCAATAACAAGAAAACAAAGTAGCCGATCTAGAGCAAATGATTTTGAGGCATCTACCTCTAGAAACTCGAATAACAAAGAGCCTAAACCTTTTAAATCAAAATTTTTCATTTATAGAGAGGCTAAGGAACGATACCATAGAATTTAACGTAGGGAGTTCATTTACTAAAGGGAAATTAATTTGCTAGCTAAGTATGATTAAAAAGTGAACATTTTCATTAGGCATTTAAAGTGGGAGTAACTCACTTAAGACTATACGGAAAAAAAAAGTAAAAGGAGTAAGAGATATTGTTTTTGAATTTTATGCTAATGCAAAGTTCACGGCTATGGATGAGCCAGTAACGGCAAGATAGGTTTTAGTTCCCTTCAATAGACGCGAGATCAATAATTTCTATGGATTGGACAATCTAAGCTTGAATGAATCCGCACCGACTTTCTCGGCCAGATTATATGAGAGGCCCTTTAACTTAAACCCTTAGAGCTATAGAAGATGCATTGGTTGTCCCAGGACAACAAGGATGAGTGATGGAGGCTAAGATTGTGCCTAAGCACATTAAGAAGAAAGTATTAGAAAGGTTTACCGAATATGGAAACATTTTCTTATTACGTTGCTATACTCTACTTTTTAGCAAGATGAGATCAACAAGCCCAAAGGGCCTTGTCTTTATGAGATTACAAAATACAGGGAGATCGAAATCTATGAAATTGTGCACACCAGTATGAGGGATTTCATCATGTCGGAAAGGTAGAACAAATTATTGTTTCCTATAATGATGGCTCAGATGTGCTTGAGGGTTGGAATGAAACTGAAAGATGATGAATAATTTGATATAGAGGCCTTACCAACTATGGATGAAGCTTTCATGTTTACATTGAAATCACCACCTGGTTATCAAGACTCCAAAGAGAAGATAAAGAGGGCTGAGGGAGCTAGACTTGAGGCCAAATTATTGGCCAATAGGCAAGAGGATCAGGTTACAGCAGAAGCAACAGCGGTAGGACTAGCCCAAGAACTAGAAGATGAAGTGAATGAAGAAGATGAGGAGAAACAATACCAAGGATTCATCGAGGGCTACAAGTTTATAGACCCCAAAATTGGAAAACATGACTTGGATGGTCTCGCGGTCTTTCCACCACCTCCTCCACCACATGCACCTTTACCGCCATTAGAGGATTTAACTTTACAACAGTATAATCGGTAAATAGCATAGATGAGGAGACAGTACCAGGATTATAGGGTGCAATACTAGGTAGTCATGATGAGATATGAGTAAGATATGGAGTGGAGAGAACAACATCGACAAAACAGGTAGTGCAATTTCACGTTATTTGTTGATCATCATCGAGACATAGTTAGACATGAGAGGAGTAGACAGTTGAGACCTACTAATAGTCAATTCACTTTCCAGTAGCACCAACATACTTGTTTGATCATGATTTGGTGTAGAGCAGGAGGGTGGAACATCCATAGACACCATTTTAAGATGGAGCATATGATGCAGATGACAATGATGATGCGCAATCCTGATGTCAGTTGGAGTCCTTTTGACCTGGGTAGTTGAGAGTGACTTTGATACCAATCATACATTTTTTACAGTTAGGATGTTTTGTTAACTATTTACTATTTTTAATTCAATTCTTAGTTTAGTTTATTATAATTCGTGCTATTATATATTTGTATTGTTTTAGTGTTTTTGTTATTTTAGGCTTACTTTTAAACCTTGAGGACAAGGTTTAGTTTAAGTTTAGGGCATCAACACTACACCACATTATGAGAAGTAGTAAGATAGGCTGAGAAATAAAGATAAACATTATATGTATGATTATTTAAATTTTAATTTGAAGCAGTTAAGGAGGAAAATACAGTAAGGTATAACTTTTTTGTTTTTTTTATTATATGAATGTTTAAGTAGTATATATTAGGTTATATATAGCAATATGTAATGAACATGTAGTTCATTCGAATGTTCATGCCTTTCATTGTGGATGAGTAGATTACAAGTGTCTTGTTGATATGAAACTCAAGAGAATGCATTAAAATTGTGAAGAAAAAGAAACAATAAAATGTAGCAAACAACGGTGTGATTTCATGATTAGAAACCTAGAGTTGGGTAAGACCTTGAACTTGAAACAAAAGCAAGAAAGTAGAAAACTTCTTGTAGAAAAAGTTAGATATCTAAGGATTCTATAATAAGTGTGAGTCTTAAATGAAAATAAAAAGCAAAATAAAGACTTAGTGCAAAGAGGGGAAGAAATAGGTATTGTACTGTAAAAATTGGAGTTAACTTACTTAATTTAGTGAAAGTGAAAAGTGCTAACAAGAGTTTTAAAATAAAAAGTGGGAGAATCTGACAAGTTTTGCAGGAATGGAGCAAAGAACTTGATGGTTGGAAAAAGAGAGAAAGAATAAAGTCCATAGGAAAAGGAGCAGGGACTATAAAATAAAGGAAAAAATGAAATGAAAAGAAGAATAAAAAAAATGAGAGAAAATTAAAGAGAAAGAAGGAAAAAGTAAACTAAAATCTTTAAATGAAAGATTTAGCTCGAGTACTAGTAGCTAATTGAGATAAGTTCTCATTCCAACTATGCAATGTCATATAGACTCTTGAAGTGCTAAAGTCTACTAAAGTTGAGTTTGATATATGCTTATTTGTGAATTCTTGAGCTTAATGAAAATCAAAAGATTGTATACTTGCTACTTGAGTGTTGAAACGAAACAAACTTATGAGTAGTGATGGTTTTTGGTTGAGATCTACTTAGTGTTTTGAAAGTGAAGTTATATATGTTGTTAAAGCAACATGTCTTAAATATATATATATATATATATATATATATATATATATATTTTGCAAAGAAAAACTCTTAAGTGGATTGTTAACGTGAAACTTATTAAATAAAATGATACTCAATCAACAATGTGAATTGAATGAGAATCAGTTATTTGGAGACTTAGTAGAATGCACCTTTGCTCATGGCGCGCAAAATCTTACATTTGGGGATATTTGATAAGTGATTATTTATATGTATACATAGGGTTAGTTCAATCAGATATTTAATATAAATATCCCTAAATGAGTTCTAATTAATGACACTATTGCATTTTCAAAGAATTAAAGTGTAAAGGAAGGAATTGAGGAAAAATGAGAAGAAATGGAGTTAAAAGCCATAAAATCAGAGTTGGCACCATAGATACATGTGTTGATGCTGTAGAAATATAAGGCACAACATGGGAAAAAGAAAAAATGAAGAAAATCAACTTAGGAGGTCCAGCGCAGTGGCGGCGCCGTGCACACAAGCGATGGCGCAGGGACAAGATAGGGACGACACTGAGACTCTTGGATCTAAAAAATACACAATCAATCAGTGGGGCAGTGGCGGCGCCATGGCTTAACACACATGGCGTCGGGGTAGTAAGTAACAACGCCAACCACATAGGAAATATAAAATAGAGTTTTAATTCTAGTTAAATTGTAATTTATGGTTTTTGATTGCTATTAAAGAGTATAAATAGGTATTATGACGTGGTAAAATCATAAGATATCACCACATAGAAGGCGATTAGCCACCATTAGAGTAACTTTGCATTGAGTTTGAGTATTAAGGAGTTTTTTTTAGAGAAGACAATGAAGACTCTATGTCTGCAAGCAATATTTGGTTTCATTAATTAATTCAAGGTAATATTTATATTCATCTCTGATTTGCACTGAATTCCATATTGAATTGCGATATGTGTCTTTCAATGATGTGTGAGTAGTCTATTTATCGTAGGGATTAATGGATCCTTTGGTATGAATGCTATGCTGGTTATGAGTAAAAAGTGATACTAAAAAGTGCAATGCTTAAAATTTGTATTGATTTTGAGCTTAATGCTTTAAATATCTTAATCACGTGTGTAATGAACTTAGACTTTAGAAGTTATCATGGCCATTAAAGCTTCGAATTCGACATGAATGAAACAACCGTAAAATACACAACATCAAGATATAGTTATTAATTAGAGATGCATGAATAGTCAACTTAGTTAGCTATGAGTCCAATGATTTGAGACTCAAAGTAATATGGAGCTTACGTTATTCACACCGATTGGTGGAGTGCTAGTTTGCACATTAAAATCTTCTCCGTCACGATAATGGGTTGAAGTAGATTTGAAGAAAACTTGTCTATTCTAATTAGGCATTGCATAACAACATATTAAGATGTAAAATTGCATGCAAAGCATAATATTAAATTACCTAAGTGAAGTTGTGAACTAAAATATACTTAATATAAGAGTTCAGGTAATGTTAAAGTGATTTGTTAGAATAGTTTATATTAGTAGAAAACCAATTAAAAGTGAATTTCTTAGCAATTGTTCAAGTTAAGTAGGTAATATATAACTAGTGCAAAAAACTTTCCTTGAGAATGATATTCGTAATCAACGTAAGTTTATTGCACTATTACTACAAGAGAGGCGTTATACTTGCGGCGATTGTCAATTTGTCTCGTGGGAGAGGGCATGCTCGTATATCTCACTAAGTTTCCTGGCTCTAGTGCTTAGAACATGATATCCTTTGTTTGGCCTCAGTCCTTCTCTGAAATGGTAGACATCCTTCAATTCATCCTTCAATAGATCTCCAACAAACTACCGAAAGTATTCATAGCAATTAGTAACCCATCATTGTTTCTCTCTTAGCCCATCACAGGTTCATAACTATTTCTTCATCCTATTATTTTATGTTAAAGCTAGTGTAGTTTAGTGTGCTTGAACCATATTAAAGAGTTCGGTCAATTGCTAACCCTGAGCGATGTCTATATTAGTCCCTCGTTGTATATCTCTATAGTAATGAAGTGCTGACTACAGGTGCAACCATATTCACCCCCTGGCTGGTCTCTTATCATACTCTTCAAGTGGATCACCATCGAGAATCATCTTCTACGCATATATCGTATATATATACATATAAGACATAACATGTACAGATACAATCCCTAACTCACCTTCACTCACTTCCAAACTAATAGTTTCTAAGAAAGGATTATCTAATTTCTTGATAAGTGATATTGTTTTCAAACTTGTTTAGGGAGTATATATATATTAGAACGTGGTAAACTCACCAAATTACCATCCATTAGTAACCATTATAATAATTTAGCATAAGTTCACTTCATTTTTTAGTACTAAGAAGACTTGTGGAGAGAAAACATTAAAGACTCACGAATGGTGATTTATGTATTATTTTTATTGATTTAATAGAAAGTTATTTAATTTTATCTCTGATTTCAATGAATACCACTATGTGCATATTTCTTTCAATGAAGTGTGAGTAGGTTATTAATCTAAGGGATTAATGGATCCAATGGTATGATTGTTATGCTATAAACATGAATAGATTGTAGAGATAAAAAGTGCAATGGTTAGAATTTTTATTGATTATGAGCGTAATACTACGAACATCTTAATCACATGTTTGTTGATATTAAGTTTTAGAAGTTGTCATGACCATTGAAGCTTTTAAGCAGGATATGAATGGTACAACCATAAAATACACAACATTAATCGATAGTTGTTGATTAGGGGCACGAGTAAAATTAATTGGTTATGAATCTAATGATTTAGAACATTAAAGAAATGTAGAGCTTAAGTTATTCACGGCGATAGATGGAGTTCTAGTTTTCACATTAGAATATTTTCCGTCACGACTGTAGATTGAAGTGGCTTTGAAGGAGGTATCTTTATTCTAGTTAGGCATTGAACACACATAATGAAGATGACAAAAGTGAGTTGAAAAGCATAGTATTTCATTACCTTAGCGAAGTTGTGAACTAAGATAGTCTTAATGTAAGAGTTAAAGTAATTTACATTGATTTGTTAGTACATAGTAGTTTAGTTATAAAAACTTTCTTTAGCAATTAAGTAATTTTAGCTAGGTACATACTGAGTGAAAACACCTTTCCCTAAGGACGATATTCATAATCAACGTAAGTGGATGACACTATTACAACAATCGAGCCGTTATATTTGCGGCCACAATCAAGTTTTCGGCACCGTTGTCGAGTATAACTAGCCACTTTGACTTACTTAGTTTGAAAAGTTGCTAAATTTGATTTTAAGTACTTTACTTTAAAGTTTATCAAAACAAGAAAATAATAATAAAATAAAAGGTTTATGTTTCAAGTTTGACATCTGCACTTGATCTTTTGTGTTTTCTTTTTAGGTCGAATTAGTGCTTGCGTTGCAAAGGAGAGAAGGACATAATGTCTTACGACTTTGAGATTGATAAAACCATCGAAAGAAAAGAAAAAGAAAAGAATCAAGATGGCTGAAAATCAAGTACAAACCAACAATAGGGCGAAGGGAATAACCTACCCAAAGGTGATCTTGTAGTGCAGGACGAGTGCTAGGACAGAGATGCCTTCGTGACTACTTCAAGCCAGAAGTTCGAGAGTTACAACAGAGTGATGAGGCTTCTAGCCAAGACTATCGAGTTCGAACTAAAACCATCTCTAATCAACATGGTGCAAAATAGCTTATTCAATAGGCTAGCCAATGAAGATCCAGTTGCACATATAGAGAAATTCTTGGAGAAATGCGACACTGTGCACATTCTCATTGGGTGAAAAAGCCAAATCCTAGTTTCAATGGCTATAAACAGGAAGTATGACTTCATGGGTGGAAATCAATGAAAGATTTCTACATAAGTTCTTTCCTTCAATGAATGTCAGTGAAAGGAAGTTGAAAATAAATCAATTCAAGCAAGAAGATGCCAAGTCTCTTCGCGAGGCTTGGGAAAGATTCAATTAGATACTAAGGAGATGTACAAGACACGAATATGTGAAATAAGCATAACTCCAGATTTTCTACTATGTGATGAACCACAACACGAGAAACTAGTAGATGCCACAACAAGTAGTTCTCTATAAACTAAGGATGAGGATGGAGCATTATATCTCCTAGATCTTATGTCTCAAAACTTTATAGTAGTTAATCGTTCCACAGTGAGGAAACCACTTGGTGTATGTGAGATTGATTCGCAAGCAATGAGTATGGCACAACTATTAAACTCGAGCAATCAAATGGTGAAGCTTCAAATGTGACAACAAGGTGTACAAGTGTTCTCGATACAACAACCCATTAATCACCAAGCCATGAGGTTAATCTAATGGACATGCATCAAGGAATTGAATATGAAGACGTAAACTTCATGAACAACTAAGGCTATCAAAATAACTTTAGGTCGAGAGGAATGGCTCGTCAAAGGTTTAAGGATACAACAACTGGAACTTTTATGTGGAAATCCTAATAACGCATTGAAGTTACCTCAAGGCTTCGATCAATAAGTCCAGCAAGGGAAGCTAAGGAAGAGCAAAAAGATGACTTCATTGAAGTCAATCGAGTAATACTTGTATGCCATAGACATGAGCAATAGGGAACGCCATGACAAGCACGAAAAAAAGGTCGAAGGAATGAAACAAGCAATGAAGAGAATAAATGATGACAAATCACAATCCATCAAGAACTTTAAAAGATAGATTGGTTAGTTAGCCATTGCCTTGAATTCAAGGAAAGAGGGATAGTTTCTTAGTAACACATATATTAATCCTATGAAAAATGCACATGCGGTCTAATTAAGAAGTCGAAGAACAACAAATGATCCATTGAAACCAAAAAAGATAATAAACGTCACAAGGAAACAAATGGATGAGCAACACTAAAGGGATGCAAAACACTTAAAGAATGATATACGTACCCAAAAAGTAGTTGAACAAGCAGAAGAACCATAATCGATAAAAATGAATGTAGTAGGAGATATGTTGAAAAAGAATGTGGTACCCACCACTAATAAACCCACCTCTACCATATCCTCAATGATTCAAGAAACAGAAAGATCAAGAACTGTTCAAGAAGTTTGTGGAGACGTTTAAGAAATTACATATTAACATCTCGTTCGCAGATGCATTGGAATGGATGCAGACTTACACAAAGTTCTTGAAGGACATATGAATAATTTCACGTATTTTACTATTATTTTGTAGTAGTGGTAAATGAGATATTGTCTCCACAAGGATTTCTCTAATCTCAAAGGAAAGTATTTCTTTTCTTGTTTTTATTAATTTAGTTTATCTAATTAAATAGGAATTAAAATATTAAATAATTAAAATCTATAACTACTAACATAATTAACAAAATTAACTAACTTAATTCAAACAATTCAATGCAAACTAAATTAAACAATACTCTAATTTAATATAATTATAAATATCTCAAACAAACCCCCACTAAAAAATTAATATACTTAAATTATTTTCAAATACTAGAACATAACATTACATCGTAATATAGTTATAATTATAACACATAGAATCATGTAATCATTAAATCATATTTCATAATAAGTTGATAGCCTTTAGCCAGCTACCGATTTTCTTAAATTCAATGGAAAAGCCACTTTCTTATCATTGTAAATCTATATATTGGATAAAATGCAATACCATAGAGATATGATAGCATTACACTAAATGAAAATCATGCCTAATCTAAGTCAATATCAACCGAAGCGCATAATAAACATCTTAGAACACAAATCACCTAGAACATCCACTTAGGAAAAGCCTATTAGATTAATCCTAGTTACTATTTCTATAATTGTTGTCAACAACTATAGACATAGAATCAGAATCAAAATAAATAACACATTTGCAACTATACGTGCAATATTGATCTTCTAAAGTTGTAATACCTAACAAAAACTTGTTAAATCTATAATTGGCATGTATGAATAAGTTTAAAGCATTAAGTTCATGATTCTTTAATTATAACTATCTAGCAATCCAAAGTATATACAAGTCTATGGATTTTTTAGATTGATAGACTACTCACTCATGCAGGAAATAAACAATGTAAATAAATAAATAAATAAATACCTTAAACTAAATCGAAGCTTCAATGTAGCTTCAAATTTCAACTAAAATACGTAGAATAGGTTTAAGAAAAAATAATAGAGAAAAGAAGGAGCTATTTCAAAGGTCTCTAGTCTTTTTTATGGTCTTCGTACGTATATATATCTTAGATAAACTCAAATTCTTCATATTAATCTAAAAATCCGTAATCGACCACAGCGATTTGTCAGCTATTCCTAAGTTGTACACAAATCAGCGAGTAAATCACTGATAGTAGCTCTTTATGCTCCACCAATTTAGCTGGAAATTTCTAAAGCATTCTCTAATTCATTATGGATTTCCAGACATTTTCTGCTGCCAATTGAGGAGGCAATTTTTAGTGTAAATACAAATTGCGGGTTAATCGATAGACTTTTTCTCCAGTTGACTATTTTGCCCTTCTTCCTCTTTTTCTTCCATTTCTTCATTTTCCTATTTAAATCCTGAAATCACAAAAACAGAGAGTACCTAGTGTTATATCATCATTTATACTTAAAATCAACCTAAATTGCACAATAAAACATGTCTAATTATTGACTTGTCAAATACCTACAAACTCAGCACTTTGTTGTCCCGAGGAAAGGAATACTCTAAATCATATTCTTTTTCCATTCTTTATAAACCGATTTCAATTTAATTCTTATTAACTTTAAATAATTAAACTTTTTAAAATAGAAATCTTCAAATGAAAACATATTACTTATAAGTAAATGAAAGTTATGATAAAATAGAATAATTTAAACAAAATAAAACATACCTTAATGATAACTCAACCACCTAATGTAACACTCTTTGGAACTTAAATTTCATTACTAAGGTTAGTACACAATAAAAGTTTTCTCAATCTCCATCGACAAGCATCAAGCTTATGATAACTAGTATAAATCTCAAAACACAAAAACTATGGCATTAATTTTAATTTCAAGAAATGATTTATAATAGTACCACAATAAAATCAATATGAATTTTGCCAAGATATCAACGAATATATCATTCGAAACGAGTTAGATTAAGAAACATTTCATTCAACTCTAGCATCAAGTACTTAAGTTAAATCTTTTCTTCGAAGAGTTTATAAACATCCATTTTTTTCTCTCTCATTTTTTCTACTCCATTCTAATTATTTATTCTTATTAATCTTTTTTCTTTTGCTTTTGAGTCCCTGCTCCATTTCCTATGGACACTCTCGCATTTTTCACTGTAGATTCCCTACTCCATTTCCTTTGGAGTATGTAGAATTCTCTATTTTATATTTGTAAGCTCTTGTTAACACTTCTCACTATCCACTAAAGTTGAAGAAAGTATTCTTTCTAACTTATAGAATTTCATCGATTTCTAACCCATTTTTTATTTCAATTGTGGTATAATAACTTTTTATATCTATACTATAAAAACTTGATTGATATATTTTATATTACAAGATTCATAGAAATCTATCTAGTTCATCTTGCACTATTGTTTTGATCTTCTACCCATTATCATGACTAATACAAGGTATTCATTTTAATGTATACATCAACAAGTAAACTTAATAAAAAAATGGTATGCAAATTGATTCATTCAATCATAAAATTCACTTGGGTAATAAAAGTATCACTTCCATTAAAAAAAAATCTATTGTATGTTCATTATTGTTATAAAGTAAAATGAAATTCATACTTACTTGAATTCGAAAGAAATTTAAGAAATTTCGTCAATGTACTTGAATATTGGATCAAAAGTCTGAATGTTGCATCTATTCTGAACTTATCTTCAATCTTTCTTGTCTTTCATTGCTTTTATTTGCTATCATTGTCATAATTTACCTTAAATACACCTAAACACATTTCAAACCTTGTTCTTAAGGTCTAAAAATAAAGTCAAGTTTTCAATAAATCAAATATACCACATGAAGTATAATAGAATTGATATAATCTTAAATTAGACAATCAATATAAGAATAAACTCAATTTAGAATTATGATATAAAAGAGTGCATAATAAGAATTTAGGAATTATCATCACCATTGTATATCATATGTATCAAATCTCACACCAAAGCACTTAATAAAATTTATCACATAGTATACCACCACCGTAAACATAAAGTAGCACCATAAATCAAAAGTTATATCACCAATATCAGAGTTACATAGAAGACCTCACACAATATCACTCAGAGACAAAGAAGATAAATAAAATAAGGAAATCAATGTCATCGTCTGGAAGACGGTCGTCATCGTCTTCCGCTGGATCAATCCTCTGAGACCGATAACTCACTATGGGGTCATAAAGATGGTAGTGCTAATCTGGTAGTGCTGGAACATTAAGATTACTATTAAGTGGTAGTCCCATCTATGAAGATGGTACAGGAGATTTTGTGCCTCCTTGATGTTTATGTCTCCTAGACATTGTTCGCTCCATCCCGTAAATTACGTCCAGTAAGGCCACCTCTGAATCTTCCGTGTATAGCCCATCGTAATCCCTAGCAGGCTGCTCCATATTTGAAACAATTCTAGCTTATGACATTTTCTCCTCGTTTCATCTCATATTTTCGTTCCCTATTATGTCTCTCTTTAGGCTATCTCAGCCTTCTCTTTTTCATCTTCTATGTCTTCATAACCATTTACTCTTCCATATCTCGCTAATACTTCATCTATAATGGTCTTGTTTGGTACAACATCCATTTCAAGCTCTGCCATGTTCACCTGATCCACTCTAGAAAAAGTAGTAATCATCAAAGGAAAGGGTACTCCATCATTATTCTTCATGGTGATGGCACTCTTAATCAACTCATAGGTGATTTTGTCAATAACCAAGTATCTTAATCCCACGACAATATAGTAAAGGCGGCCTTGTACTTCACTATCTTTTAATATTTTACGCTCGATTGTAAGTAGGCGTTGATGAAATAAGACCAAGCTTTAGTGATTTTCCTAAAAAAATTGGTGTTTATATGCTTTGCATACCCCTCCATATAAAAATGAATCCATCACCATAAATTGCTTCTAAATCTCCCCTAATTATCTTGGTAGGGTAGTTGTACTTAATGGCGTATTTGGGCTTAGGGTACTCATCATTTTATTTTTGGTCAAAATTTGGTAAACCAAAATTCCTTATTTATTCTTGCAGCGGAATAATCCACCGTTCTCCCTTGTACTCGTGACTCGTTATTACTTTCACTTCCATAGGCATTGGCATAAATATCACAACCCCTCTCATTATGAACATCTTATAGGTCTAGTTGGTCGTAGTCCCTAGTCAACAACTCCCAATTCCCGGTCGCAGTGATATCTAGGATCCTATACCCGTATTTCAATTCATTTTTCACATTAAATACCATTTTCGAGGTCTACTTCCTATCCTTCACTAAATCATTCCTGAATTTTTTAAAGGTTTTCTCATTGACAAAGTTCTTCTTCCTAAGTACATAAATCTTCTCCCCTATCACTATCTCTTGTTCAAATTCATCTACTTCCTCCTCTTTTTCTACATAATCATGTTGGGTTTTGGGGTTCATACGCGGCGGAGATTACAAAACAATTTTGACGAAAACCCCAACAAGATCTGAATCTAATAACATTAAAAACGTTTAAATCATGAAAACTTAATCATACCTCAGTCGAAATGTACCTTTCTGAAGGTTAATCGATCTCTAAGGCGCTGCCAACGACGAACGCCCTCTACCAGTAGTCCACACACGAACGGCGGACGAGATTCAAAGTGCTAGCTACCAAACCTTTTGTTTTTCTCTCCAAAATGATCCAGAGCATACCAAAAAACCCTAAGTCATTTTTGAAAAGAAAATAGATTTTTGGCCTTTTGATCTTTCGTCCGTGTATTCTAACTTAAAGCGTTTATTTATACAACCCTTGTATATAGACGGTTAAGTAAATTACACATATACCCCTACTTAATGAAGTATAAGTGTAATACACCACAAGGATGTTTCCGTCATGAATTTTATCATATAAAATTCATTTTTCCGAACCATCTTAAAACCTCGCAAAACCATTCTTAGTGTGCGACCCAAATAGGCTCATACAACGTTGGGAGTGTACCAAAACACATTTTGGTATACAAGTCATAAGCGGCCTCTAGCAATACATTATGACTACCCAAGTTGTATGAATATCAAATCGATACAACCTAATCAATAGTGTATATAACATCATTTTGTCACACGATATCCTTTTGATCAAACATAAGGCATGGAATTGTCATCCAACATGTTCAATCGTACTAGTCTCGATCTCTAGGTAGACTGAAAACATCCAAGTGACATTGATCAATATCAATTCACTTAGACTAGGCCTTTTAACAGTCTAACACATCGAGGATCCACTGGATATCTCTCTTTATATGAAAGGGACAAATTCTATCTTGATTACACAACTTCATCACATTGCTCACATAGTAACCAATCACAACCTTTATAATCATCCGGTTAAAGACAACGTTTGATAGTGTCAAATCACTATGTTCCTAATGTTGAAGTCTCTGGTAATCTCAAGTCAGATGACTAAAAAATATACTTATCATGAGAAACAACTATGACTTAATCCATGTGATGTTCTCATAGCGGGTCGGTCCAGTACTTTGTTCGCTAACAAGTACTCGTGATCTTGATTCGTATCCCTATACGTATAATCATCATATGAGCATCAATCAAGACTCACACTAATCTTAATTCATTATAGTTCCTAGTATAATGATCGACTAGGGACATTTAGGATATTTCTATAAATACTCATGGATCTTATTATAATGTAAACATGCAAATTAATTATAATAAACAACAAATGAAATCCTCTAAGTTATTTTAGGATCAAATGGATGTAAAGATTCTATTGAATTAACATAACGAAGTGTGTAGACCATACGACATCTAAAATCCTTAGAAATTATTTAAAAATCCTCGACAACAACGCCAAAAATTGACACGTGTCGAGTGTGCCTCTGTATTTTACTATTATTTCGTAATAGTGGTAAATGAGATATCGTCTCCACATGATTTTTCAAATCTTAAAGGAAAATAGTTTTTTCTTGTTTTAATTAATTTAGTTAATCTAATTAAACGAGAATTAAAATATTGAATTACTAATATTTATAAATATTATCTTAATTAACCAAATTAACTAACTTAATTCAAACAATTCAATGTAAAGTAAATTAAACAATACTCAAATTTAATATATTTATAAATATATTAAACAAATATCTAAACAAACCCTAACTAAACAATGTAACATATTTGGATTGCTTTCAAACACTATAACATAAGATTACCTCATACTATAGTTATAAATGTAACACATGAAATTTTGGAATCATTAAATTCTATTTCATAATAGGTTGATAGTCTTTAGCCTGCCATCAATTTTCCATAATTCAATAGAAAAGCCACATTATTCTTATCATTATAAATCTATCAAATGCAACACTATAGAGATGCGATAGCATTACACTCAATGAAAATCATGTCTAATCTAAGCCAATATTAACTAAAGCCGCGTAATAAACAACTAAGAATACAATCACCAAGAACATTCACCCTGGAAAATCCCTATAGATTAATCCTAACTACTACTTCTATAATTGTTGTAAATAACTATAGGCATAGAATAAGAATCAAAATACCACATAACATATTTCACAACTATGCATGCAATATTAATCCTCTTTAGTTGTAATATACAAAAACTTGTTAAATTTGTGATTGACGTATATGAATAGATATAAGTCATTAAGTTCATGATTCTTTAATTATAACTATCTAACAATCCAAAGCATATACATGTCTAGGGTTTATTTAGATTGATAGACTACTCACTCATGCTAAAAATGAACAATGCACATGTATAATTAAAAGACATAATGAGTGAATAAATAAATATCTTAAAATAAAGCAGAGCTCCAATGTAGCTTCAAACTTCAACTAAAATATGTAGAATTGGCTTAAGAAAAAATAATAGAGAAAAAATAGAGTTATTTCAAAGCTCTCTGGTCTTTTTCATAGTTTCCTACGTGTACATATCTTAGATAAACTCAAATTCTTTATATTAATCTAATAATCTTATAACTGACGTCAACAATTCCTAAGTTGTACACAAATTACTGAGTTTAGCTTTCTATTCTCCACTGATTTAGCTGGCAATTTCTAATGCATTCTACAATTCGCTATGGATTTGATGGCATTTTTCTACTACTGATTTAGGTGGTGATTTCTAGTGTAAATGCAAATCGTTTGCTAATCACTAGACTTCTTCTCCAGTTAATTATTTTGCTATTCTTTCTCTTTTTCTTCTATTTCTTATTTAAATTCTAAAATGACAAAACAAGAAAAAACCTAGTGTAATATCATCATTTATATATAAAATCAACATAGATTACACTATAAAACATATCTAATTATTGACTTGTTAACATAATGGCAAGAAAAGTGCGACTTGAAGCTTATAAAACTATAAATTTGACAGAAGAATGTAGTGTTATTCTACAAAGGAAGTTACCACCAAAGTTGAAGGACTCGGGAAATTTTTTTCATTCCATACACTATAGTAGTACACTTGTTTGATAAGGTTTTATGTGATTTAGGAGCAACCATAAATCTGATGCCTTTATTAGTATTCAAGAAATCAGGTTTTGGAGAAGAAAGGTCAACAAACATGACCTTGCAATTAGTAGATCGATCAGTGAATATCCAAAATGATTAATTAAAAATGTGTTGGTAAAAGTGAATAAGTTCATTATCCCTATTGACTTTGCAGTACTAGATATGGAAGAAGATTCAGAGGTGTCATTAATCTTAGGGAGACCATTCCTAAGAAATGCACGAGCACTGATAGATGTTTAAGAGGAAGAGTTAAGATTACAAGTAAATGATGAGGAAGTTCTATTCAATATCAACAAGACCATGAAATTCCTAAGTGAGCGATAGCAAAGTAAAAGCATCAAATTCAGAGATGTAGTTTTGACTATCGTTTTTAGATAGCCAAGGAGTATACACCATATGACCAGTGTCTAGTCAAAGCGTAACAACAAGTTATGAAGTTAAAGGTGAACTTTAGGAGGCAATAAACGCTCTATCACCAATAGGACCCCTAGATTTTCATAAAAGTTTTGAGAAGTTAGAAATGAAAGAGGAAAGTGCAATTATTGAACTAACAATGGAATTAAAGCCTTTACCAAAGCATCAAAGATACGTATATTTTGGATAAATATATTTTGGATAAATTCAACATATCATGCGATTATCTCAGCAGCATTAACAAACTTAGAAAAGAAAAAATGCTTCAAGTTTAGAGAGAGCAAAAGTCAGCGTTTGCATGCATATGATCTTAATGCAAGAGAATCACAAATAATTAATTAAAGTTCAAGGAGGTTGAATCTAGTGATGAAAAAAATGCTAAAGGAGATCTTAAAATGGTTGAACGCCGGAATCATCTATACCATTTTAGATAGTTCGTGGATTTCACCAATACATGTGGTACCAAAGAAACTGAGAATGACCATTATTTAAACTAAAAATGGGAAAACATTATCTACTAGAAAAGTAATTGGTTGGAGAGTTTATATTGATTTACTGGAAAGTAAATAAGGCTATAATGAAGGATCAGTTCCCTTTACCATTTATTGATCAGATGTTGGATATATTAGTAGGATATGAATACTATTGTTTTCTAGATGGATACTCAGGATATAATCAAGTTGCTATAACACCAGAAGATCAGGAGAAAATGACGTTTTCTTGTCCTTATGGAACAATTACATTTAGACAGATGCCATTTTAGCTGCATAATGCAACAATAATGTTTCAAAGATGTATGATGGATATTTTCTCTTTTATGGTCGACGATATCATGAAGGTATTTAAGGATGAATTCTCTGTATCTATAGCATTTTTCGACTTATACTTACAAAATTTGGCCTTAGTGTTGAAAAAATCTCAAGACACAAACTTGGTACTTAATTGGGAAAAGTGTCACTTCATGGTTTGAGAATGAATTGTTTTGGGACATAGGTGTCTACTAATGGATTAGAGGTTGATAGAGCAAAAATAGCACCAATTGAGAAACTTCCTATACGAAGAAACATTAGAGATATAAGGAGCTTTTTAGGACATGTGGGTTTCTATATAAGATTTATTAAGGAATTCTCAAAATCCACTAAACCATTATACATATTGTTGAAAAAAAATGTTTCATTTTAAATGAGTCTTGCATATGTACAAGCATTTGAGACCTTCAAAGTAGCTTTGATTTCGACACCAATAGTGGCATTACCAGATTGGGAATCAAAATTTGAAATAACATGTGATGCAAGTGACTATGCAGTAAGAGCAGTATTAGGCCAATGGAGAGATGGAATGTTCAGAGCTATATAATATGCAAGCAAAACTTTGGATCCAACACAACATAATTATACTACCATGAAAAAAGGCACTTTTGGCAATAGTGCTCGTGTGTGACAAGTTTAGAGCTTACAAAGTGGATCAAAAGTCACTGTATATACTGACCATGCAACAATCCATAACATGGAGATAAAAAATAAAAAGGGAAGTGAAAATCTAGTTGCAGATAATCTATCTTGGTCACCTCATAAAGAAAATAATACATGAAAGTCGATAATTGAAGTACTCCTAGATAAGCAACTATTTCAAACATCAAATATAATGGAGTATCTTGATTTAGAATCGGACTAAATGAGTGAAAAAACATCAAGCTAATAATGTTAAACTAAGCGTTATTGGGAAGTAGCACAGGGTTTATATTTCAAGTTTTTGAATTTTAGTCAAGTAGTTATTTAGTTTAGTTAAGGACAATTCAAACATATGATTTTCTAACTTTTGAAATTTTTTACTAAATATGCAGGTAAGATCATTTGATGGGTGATATTTCATCGAAATGGAGAAGTCTTAAAATATGTCTATAGTCATGAAGCATCAAGGAGTCAGAGGCTAGACCAATAAGCCAAAGGTGGCTTGTTTATTTAAAATTACAAAGAATGGGGAGCCCTATAAGGGACAACGTCAATGTTAAGGAATGGATTTTAAACTCCATTTCTATATGGTTTACAAACTTGCATTCAACTCTAAACACGACCAACCAAGCATACATCCCTCTAGAACCCAAGATTGATCATTTCTAAGTGAGAAAAGAGAGTTCCTAGTTATTGAGAGTGCATTATGGAACTGCACTAAGTGGAGAGCTAGGGCTTTGATTTAGGGATTTAATTCAAAAGAGCACTAAGGTTTTAGTTTGTGATAAAAGAGAGGGTTTTGATTGATAGAAGCTTTGAGAAGTATTCTTCACCTGATAGTAATCCAGCATTGAGGTAAATTTACAATTTCATGAGTTATGCTTTGAAATTTTGAGAAATTTTGATGAAATTGCACAAGTTGTGTATAGGAGGTTGTTATATAGAAAATTTAAGTTGTGTGAATATTGAGCATCAATGTGACTCATAGAGACCAAGTTGTGATGACCCCTTCTTAAATTAGGCCACCACCCTGCCTAATCCCATAATTAAGCCCTAACCTCACCATGTAAGACTTAACAAGGAATTAGTTAGCCTTTTCAAATCTTTTCTACTTACAAGTTAATCTTTCAAATAAGCATTTTCTTATCTTATATCTATTAATAACTCAAAGTTAATTAAAATTTTACAAACTTAAACTTTATTTAGCGGAAGTCTTAACAAATTAGCGGAAGCTTCTCACATGATACCTAAAAATATGGAAAATCGAGAAATAAAGATCACATGCATATATATAACGAAATGACGATAATGTATCGATATGCATCTAGTCAGGGTACTATCTTTCAACCCATAATATATGCAATCCTATAGTATATGAAAGACATATAAAAGTCAAACAACAAAATGAAAAACCTACAAAATCCTGTGTAGTAGCACTCCACTGGCTCATAAATAATCGCGGATCTTTTTTTTGCCTGGTCTGCTACTTGATGGATCTACACCCATCATCATAAAAAGGACGGTGAGTACAGAAAAATAGAAAGTAACACTGAGAGACATTTGTTCACATTCTCAAATATACAACAAGTATTTGAAAGCATAATAATAGCAACTATACTGAAAATAAATCATGCTATAAGATATTCTAGTTAAACAAATAGAAACTAACACTCGACTAAGTAGTAATGATCTAGGGTCGATCAGCTGTGAGTCCTATCACCAATTCCTTTTCCACTATATAAGGATGAAATTGAACTCTACATCTCTATGAAGGTTAGAGCTGAGCTCTACACCTTTATAATCATCCCAAGTGTCAGTCACTTGTGATTTATACTTGCCAACAACCCCAGGTCCCATACCCCATGATGTCAAGTTAGTGGAGAGATCATGATCACTTCGAAAGTCTATTGACCCTCGTGTATCGCAACACCTCTATTATATCATGGTCTTAGATACAAGAACTATTTTGTATTTCAAGAAATGACATGGTTTAAGAGTCCAATAATGTAATTACATACTAACGCACAAAGGAAATTAGGTTTACAATACCATTCAACATCTGCCTAGTAGAATGCTATTTCATTTGACTAAATGTCTCAATAATAAAAAATGACTAAATGAATGGGAATAAATAACATGTCATGAATGAAATGTAAATAAATATCTCAATCAGTTTACTTACAATGTAAATCTTCTAGCTATTTTAGCCTCTCGACACCTCAAGACTTGCCCGAGACTCTTCCATAGGTTCTTGGTATCATTTAACATATTTTTTAGGGTGTTTGGACCTTTAATTAGGATATTAGACTTGTTTATAATGTTTAAGTTGAAATTAGAAAATTTATATTTTTGGGTTGTCATGGCACCTAGCCCGATAGGTAGCCTACCTAGCGTGCTAATGACCTAATTAGCGTGCTACCAAGTTTCTATAGCATGTTATACGAAGTTAGCACACACATAGCATGTTATGTGTAGAAAAACCCAAAATCCCACACTTAGAACTTTGAGTTCTCTTCACACATAGGCCTATCCAATACCTTGGGAACTCTCTTCCACACCTCCAAATACCCAATACACCCCTTAACATCACCATAACAACTATACATCATTTAGTTCATGAATTCATCAAATTAACTTGAGCTACTAGTGTAAAAGAATTACCTAGTTTGATGAACACCTAGCTTAGCTTGATCACTCTTTCATCAAACCATCAAAATCTCCTTCATTTACTTGCTAATATTCATCTCCTACAACAAGCTTTCTTTATTCCTAAGCTATGCAAATGAAATGGTTTGGTCGCACGTGTTGATCAATTCAATCTCATATATGGAGATAACATTGTTTATTAGCCATTGATCCTTAAGTAAACACATATCTCGAGACTTATCTGATGACCTTCAACTTGACACATTCTCAACTAACTGTCTACTAACTTTTTCTAACTAACACCAATGTCAAACTCAATTGGTTTCTAGATGAGTCAACACATATCTCGAGGAATATCAAATGTCTATTATTTTAAATTGCTAACTTAGGCTACACTTAATATAAAATCAACTATAGCCACATCAAAACTATTATTTACCTACACTAAGTTTATATCAACTTATCATATCACTCTCTACCCCGATACCTTACCAACACGTATCTCGAGGCGTATCTCCACTCACGTCTCAAAAACTATACACTAGTATGAGTGAATTAGTAGTCCATACATATACTTAGTATGAGTGAATTAGTTGTCTACATCATAACAAATCTTGCATATACATTGGCATTCTTGCCTCGGTCAATGCACGTATCTCATTTTGGGTCCCACGTCATGGGTCACTGATCCTGATTAAGGAATTTAAACTATGATTTAGAAATTTGGGTCATGACAAATCTTTCCAAATAATGAAAATTTCATCCTCGAAATTAAACTTAAGTTGCAACTATATCTGACTCGAGAAGGGACGAAAATCTATCTCGCATATAGTCTTCCTGCTCCCAAGCGAGTTCCGAGTCTCCATGGAACTGCCACTTGACTAACACATTTAGGATAGGCTTACCTCTCAACTCTTGTACCTTTCAATCTAAGATCTGTACTGGCTACTCCTCATAAGAAATATCCTTGCTCAGTTCAATCTGACTCAAGTTAATGGTCGGTCTCACACCTACCTTAGACTTAGCTAATCGAAGCATAGAAATATGAAAGACTGGATGAATATTCAACATCTATGGAGGTAACTTAAACTCATAAGTAGCCTTTCTGACCCATCTTCTAAACTTGAAAGGCTCGATAAATCTTGGTGATAACTTTCCTTTCAAACCAAACTTTTGAAGACCCTTTCAAGGAGAAACCATTAAATACACAAAGGCTTCATCGGTGTACATGAGATCGTTGTGATACATGTTGGCATATATATTTTGCCTTTTCTGGGCTCTTTTAATCATCTAGCAAGTCTGTTATATGTTCTCCATGTAATCAACAACAATCTCAACTACTAACTCCCGGTTCTCTAGCTTAACCTAACTCGAGATGGCGAGCGACACGGTCTGCCATAAAAAGCCTCGTATGGCGGTATTTCAATGCTAGCCTGATAAATGTTGTTGTATACAAACTCAAACAATGATAGGTACTCCTTCCAAGATCCGCCAAACTCATGTACATAAGCCCTGAGCATATCCACGAGAGTATGAATCAACCTCTCAGTCTGTCAATCAGTCTGAGGGTGAAAGGTTGAGCTAAACTATATGTATATACCATACTACTCCCATATACTCTGCCACATCCTGGATGTATACATAACATCTCTGTCTGATGTAATATTTAATGGTACCTCATGTAGCTTGATAATCTTCTTTCCAAATAGTATGTTTAACTAGTCAAATGTGTAATGAGCTGCAACTGGTATGAAATGGATAGATTTTGTCAATCTGTCTACAATCACCCGGATAGAATCATGTCATCGGGTAGTCCTCGACAATCCCCTGATAAAATTCATGGCTATGTTTTCCCACTTCCATCGAGGAATAAGAAGCGGTTGTAACAACCCTCTAGGTATATGTTGCGCAGCCTTCATTGCTGGCAGATCCCATTGTTTCTGATGAACTCTGATATGTCTGCTTTCATCCCAGGCCACCAAAAATGTCTCCTCATATCACGGTACATATTTGTCCTTCCTGGATGAATAGTGAACTAAGAACGGTGTGAATCCCGAAGAATCTCATCCCGTAGCCCTGCCACTGATGATATCCACACATTGATCCATCGTTTCCATCCAATCAATACAATCAGCACTCTGGGCTAACTCATCGAATCTCGAGTATAAAATGTCAACTATCTATCCTTTTGATATTCTCTGAGTAGACACTATTCGCAGCCTCATCTATGCACAAATCATCACCAGAGTGTCGGTAGGAATATCTGGCTGACTCGTCATTGCCACTACCTCGAGTAATCCATACCTAGCGCACTTTGTGTAAGAAAACCTAAGATTTTGCACTTGGAATTCTGAGTTCTCTTTGCATATAGGCCTCTCTAACACTTTAAGAACTTTCTTCCACACCTCCAGAGATCCAAGACACCTATTAACATCACTATAAAAGGCACACATCATTTAATTCATGAATTTATCGAATTAAGTTAAGCTACTAATGTAGGAGAATTACTTAGTTTGATGAACACCTGTCTTAGCTTGATCACTCCTTCATCAAGCCATCAAAATCTCCTTCATTCACTTGTTGATCTACGTCTCCTATAACAAGCTTTCTTCATTCCTAAGTTATGCAAATGATATGGTTTGGTTGCATGTGTTGATCAATTCAATCTTATATATGGAGTTAAGATTGTTCATTAGCCATTGATCCTTAAGTACATACGTATCTCCAGACTTATCTAATGGCCTTCAACTTGACGCATTTCCTACTAACTCTTCACTAACTTCTTCTAACTAAAACAATGTCAAACTCAATTGGTTTGTAGATGTGTCTACACGTACCTCAAGGAATATCAAATAGCTATTGTTTTAAATTGCTACCTTACGCTACACTTAATATAAAATCAACTATAGCCACACTAAAACTACTATTTAAGCTACATTAAGCTTATATCAACTTACCATATCACTATCTACCCCAGTCCCACATTGGCACGCATTTCGAGGTACATCCTTGCTCACGTCTCAACACCTATACACAAATAAGAGTGACTTAACAATCTACATATATATAATACACTAGGCATACACCACGAAAAATCTAACATATACCTCAGCCCTATTGCCTTAGCCAATGCACGTATCTCATTGCGTTTCCCACGTCACGGGTCATTGATCCTGATTAAGGAATTTAAATTGTGATTTAGAAATATGGGTCATGTATGTCTTTTTGCATTATTTGGCATGTGAATAATTATTGCGATATAAAATTCTTATTTTAGGTGATTTTAAGACCTAGATTAAATTGTGTTGTTTGGATTTAGAGAAAAATGTCGAGAACAAGGCAAAGAAGTCAAGTGAACCAGTGATTGCAAATGATTTTAAGGCTTCATCCTCAAGAAATCCCAATAAGAAGGAAAATAGGCCATTTAAGTCAAACTACTTTATTAGGGGAGGCGAAGGATATATATGAGGTTAGTGAGCATAAAAATTTTATTTGAGAGAGAGGTATTAATTTGCCAACCAAATATGATAGAAAAGTAAACAATTTCATTAACAACAAGGTTGGGAGCGATTCACTCAAGATTACAGGAAGAACAAAGTTAAATGAGTAAATGAAATTGTGTATGAATCTTATGCCAATGCTAAGCTTAATAGGAAGAATGACCTAATGAAGGTGATAGGGGTGTTTGTCCCCTTTAATGTGCATGAAATGAATAACATCTATAGGTTGTAGCTTTTGAGTATGGTTGGTATCAAATTAAGTTTCTGAGATAATCTATATAAGAAATCCTATAACCTATACACTTTTAGAGCCATAAAGCCAGTAATGGTTGTCCAAGGACAATAAGGATGGGTAATCAAAGTTGAGAATGTGTCGAAGAACATCAAGAATGGAAGGGTAAGGAAAGTCTACCGAATGTGACAACATTTTCTTGTTATTTCTCTATACTCCACCACTCAGCAGGGCGAGATCAAAAAGCCAAAGGCTACTTGTTTATTTAAGATTACAATCAATAAGGAGATCAACTTTGGCGAGTTCATTAACAATAATCTTAAGGAGTCTATCATGTGAAAGAGAGACAATAAATTGTTCTTTCCAATTTTAATTACTAGATGTGCTTGAAGGCTGGAGTGTGAATGCTTAAGGATGAAGAATTTCATATTGAGGCCAAATAAACAATGGATGAGGCATTTATGCTCATACTAAAATCAGCATATGGTTATTTAGACTCCTAGGTGAGAGAGAAAGAGCCGAGGGAGACAAACTTTAGGCTAAGTTGTTGGCTAAGGAACAAACGGATCATGCAATAGTGACAATAACAACTACAGTGGAGTTAGTTTAAAAGTTGGAAGACGAAGGATATGGAAAGGAGGAGCATCACCAAAAAGGATTTACTAAGGGTTGTGAGTTTTTAGAACAACTTCTAGGATAACATGACTTAGAAAGTCCTGAGGTTTTTCCACCACCTCCTTCACCATAGGCACCAATGCCACCGAAGGACTTGACTCTATAGTAATACAAACTTAGGATTACTGAGATGAAGAGACATTATAAAGAGGACAGGGCTCAGTATGATGAGATCTTGTAACGTTATGAGCAGGATAGGTAAAAGAGAATGTAAGACCGACTGAACGGGCATCGTAAAGTGAAAGGGTGGAATGTCATTTGATACCATCCTATATTGGAGCTGATGATGATGATGATGATGATGATGATGATGATGATGATGATGATGATGATGATGATGATGATGATGATGATGATGATGATGGTGGTGGTGGTGGTGGTGGTGGTGGTGGTGGTGGTGGTGGTGGTGCTAATGATGGTGATGATGATGCTCAGTTTTTATGTATGAGACTTAGGATTTCTTTTAACCTTAAAGAGATTAGAGATACATTGATTCTAATCATCTTTACATTTGGGATATTTTGTTCTTATTAGTTGTATAGATTTTATGTTTAGTTTATTATTGTATCTTGTGTTATTATTATATGTTTGTGTTTTAGTATTTTCATGTTTCTGACCTATTTTTAAAGCTTGAGGATAAGGTTTGGTTTAAGTTTGAGGGCATTCACACTACACTATGGGAAGTGGTAAGAATGGTAGAAATAACGATAAGCACTACATGTATGATCATTTAAATCTTATTTTTGAAGCAATTAAAGAGGAAAATAAGGTAGTGTATTCTATTTCATTTACTTAATATTTGAATATATGTAGGTAATATAAATTGGGTTATATATAGTACTATGTAATGAATAAGTAGTTCATTTACAAAGGTATTGACTTTAATTGAGGATAAGTAAAATACAGGTGTCTTGTTGATATGAAACTCAATAGAGAGTTTTTAAAATGTGTAAAGAAAATGATAAATGTAGCAAAAAATGGTATGATTTCGTGATTAGAAACCTAGAGTTAGGGAAGAACATGGACTTGAAACAAAAGAAAATAGAATACTAGAACGCTTCTTGTAGAAAAAAGTTAGATCTCTAAGGAATTCTATAATAAGTGTGAATCTTAATTGAGTATAAGAAGTTAATAAAGACTTATAGCTTAAAAGAAAAGAAATAGGCATTTTGAAAAAAAGTTGGAGTTAACTTGTTTGATAAAGTAAATTGAGAAGTATTAACAGGAGTTTTAAAAAGATAAAATAAAAAGAGAGTCCTACAAGTTCTATAGGAAATTGAGCAAAGAACTTGATAGTTGGAAAAAGTGAAGAACAATGCAATCCATAGGAAAGGGAGGAGGGACCATGCAATTAAAGATTAAATGAGAAGAAAAGAAGAAAATAGAAATAAAATAATGAAACTAAGGTGGAAGTTAGAATAAAACTCTTCAAACAAAAGATTTAGCTCGAGTGCTAGTAGCTTGATTGTGTTAAATTCTCTTTTCAACTATGTTATGTCTTATAGACTCTTGAAGTGCAAAAGTATACAAAAATTAGTTTGATCTATGCTTATTTTTGAATCTCTGAGCTTAATGAGAAATCATAATATTTTACACTTGCTACTTGATAGTTGAGGTGAAAAAAGCTTGCGAGTAGTGATGGTTTTGATTATAATCTACTTTTGAGTTTTGAAATTGAATTGTACGTGTTGTTAAAGCTACATGTCTTGAAATTATAGGTTTTGGCAAAGAAAAACTCTTGAGTGGATTATTAATTTGAAACTTAGTTAAATTAAAGGATACTTCGTGAATGATGTAAAATTAATATTAACTAGAGTAATGGGAGTAGATAGGATACTTAGAAAAATACACTTTTGCTTGGGACGTGCAAAATTTTAAGTTTAGGTGTATTTAATAAGTAATTATTTAAACTTATATAGGGTTAATTTAGTAGTATATTTAGTATAAATATCCCAAAATGAGCTCAAATTAATGGTGCTTATGTATTTTAAGATACACTAGGCATAAAGGAGGCAAATGAGTGAATTCGTGAAGAAACGAAGCTAAAACTCACAAAATGGAGTTTGATGTCACCGATAGGATATGTGACATTGTGGGAGTTCAAGGCGTAGCATGGGGGTTAAAGCCATAATGCCAAGGTACAAGGAGAGGAGAAGAAAGTGAATTAAGATAGTTGAAACTGTCAAGGCGTCGTGGAGCGCTAGGGACAGACCTATACAGTGTCAAGGCTATTGAATGGAGAATTCGCACAAAAGCAGAGTGGCACCGTGACAGTGATGTGGGTTTGTACACACAATGTTGGGACATAAGTGACAATGCCAATATGTGATGAAAATATAAAGTAGAGTTTTATTTCGGGTGAGATTGTCTAGTAGGGTTTCTTATTGTTTTCAAACGTGTTTAGGGAGTATATATAGATATTAGAATATGATAAAATCACCAATTACCACCCATTAGCAACCATTATCATAGTTTAGCATGGGTTTACTTTTTCTAGAGTATTAAAAAGGTTTGTAGAGAGAAGACATGGATGACTCACGTATAGTGATTTGGGTATTATTATTATTATTTTAATAGAAAGTTATTTTATTATATCTCTTATTTCAATAAATATCACTATATGCATGTTTCTTTCAATGAAGTGTAAGTAGTTCATTAATCTTAGGGATCAATGGATCCTATGGTGCGAATGGTATACTATAAACACGAATAGATTGTAGAGATAAAAAGTGCAATGGTTAGAGTTTTTATTGATTCTGAGCGTAATGCTACGAACATTTTGATCACGTGTTTTGTTGATATTAGGTTTTAGAAGTTATTATTACCATTGAAGTTATTATTACAATCGTAAAATACACAACATCGAGGATAGTTGTTGATTAGGGAGACACAGATAGTAAAGTTAATTAGTTATGAATCTAAAAATTTGAAATATTAAAGCAATGTGGAACTTACATTATTCACACCAATAAGTGGAGTTCTAGTTTGTACATTAGAATCTTTTCCATCACGATAGTGGGTTGAAGTGAATTTGAAGAAAATTTGTCTATTCTAATTAGGCATTGCACACGCATAATAAAGATGATAAAGTGAATTGAAAAGCATATTATTTTATTACTTAGGTGAAGTTGTGAACTAAGATAGTCTTAATATAAGAGTTAAGTTAACTTACATTGATTTTTTAATAGAGAGGAAATTAGTTATGAAAACAAATTAAAAAGGAATTGCTAAGCAATTATGTAACTTTAGCTAGGTACATACTTAGTGCAAACACCTATCCCTGATATACTTGCGACCACGATCATTTTCACAACTAAGATTTGTATTTTATTCAAGTTTTCATTTCATACTTATCTAGAACATTGGTTTTGATAGCAACTATGATGGCCCATTCTAATCTAAGGTACCATGGACCTAGTCTTGTCATTAAGCTCTAATCTCAGCCATCTGGGACTTTAACATTTTAGTCAATTTTGTCTCATTCATCTTGTTATTTATGTTCAAAATAAGCATCACATAATTCTCATTATTGTTAATTTTATGGCTAATTTAAAACTTCTTACCATTTTAACATTATAAGCAGAAGACTTAACAAAATCTGCTAAAGCATTATAAAACGCCTATTGTGGAAATCAGGTAAAAAAATGATCACAAGTAAATCAAATTGTATAGTACACGCATTAATCTGGGAGTCTAGTATCTCAACCCAATGTACGACCCAAAACCATTCAAATAGACTAAATTATTAATGCACTAATTGATAACCCACCATTATCCAGGGCTCAAAGATAGTCGCAAATTTTTTCCTTGCCTGGTCTAGTACTCGATGGATCTGCATCCATTATCATAAAAAATAATGAGTAAAGTAATGTAGAAAGTAACGCTAAGAGACATTTATCTACATTTCAATATATAGCAAGAATACATGGAAATGCATATGTACACCACACAACAATATATAAAACATGGCATGGTACACAACATCACTACTAAACGAAGTGATATCAACACAAATATTATCAAATAACTAAATTTTGTCAACCGTACATCCAACACATTAGCCCAAATATTACCTTTTTGGTCGCATAGACCTCAGGTGATAATATATTTAGCAATGCACGTAGGTATTATCCTTATTGGTTGTGAAACACGGGATATCGACCTTATGTAATAGATCATCACATGTTGCACCTCGGTATCACCCTAATTGGTCATCACTTAATCATTTCATAAACCTCATATAGTAGGTCCATGTCACATACTAGTTGAAATACCAACTGTAACGACCAGTATTTTTAATTCAATAATTAATCGTTAATAACAAATTATTACTGATTTAATACCAATCGAGGGTTTCTGTAAGTCGAAATGTTTAAAATACTTTTAAAAGAAAATATGTAAAATAATTTTAATTTTTTTTTGCATACTACAACGTGTAATATATGGTATTGCGAATGGTTTGGGTTAATTAAACTGAATTCGCGAGATGATGAGACTTTATACTGAAATTATTTAAAATTGACTAAGCAAAAGTCTAAATAAAGGAGGTGTGTGCTAAGTGTGTCTAGTTTAGAGACACAAAGTGTCCATGAAAGATCTCAACCTTTATATCTATTTTTAAGTGTAACCCTTGATGTTTATTGTTGTATTATACAAGGAAGTGATGAATGGGCAAGATTTATTCTCAAAATAAAATGAAAAAAAATAAAACATGTTTTGGAATAATGTCGAAAAAAACCTGATTGACAAAAATGGCAAGAGGCTATCCAAGCAGAGCTAAACTTGTTAAGGAAGCGAGAGGTTTTTGGACCGATTGTTCAAACGCCAGATGGCATAAAACCTGTTGGATATAAATGGGTATTTATACGAAAGAGAAACGAAAAAAATGAAGTTATAAGGTACAAAGCAAGACTTGTTGCTCCAGGTTTCTCACAAAGACCTGTCATCGATTATAAGGGATCATATTCTCCAGTTATAGATGCAATCACATTTCGGTTCTTGATAAGTCTTGCAGTTTTTGAAGGGCTTGATATGCATTTAATGGATGTCGTTACAGTATATCTGTACGGATCCCTAAACAGTGAGATATATATGAAAATCCCTGAAGGATTTGTAATATCTAAAGAAATAAAATCAAAACCTCATGACGTGCATTCTATAAAATTACAAAGGTCTTTGTAAGTATTGAAACAATCCGGATGAATGTGGTACAAACGTTTTAGTGATTATTTACTGAAAGAATGATAGGTAAATAATCCGTTTTGCACATACGTCTTCATTAAATGATCATCAACAGGATTTGTGATTATTGCTCTATATGTTGATGATTTAAATATAGTGGGAAACCACGAAGACATCGTTAGAACATCCGAATACTTGAAAAAGGAATTCGAGATGAAAGAACTTGGAAAAATAAGACTTTGTCTTGGTTTGCAAATTGAACATTTTTCAAGTGGAGTACTTGTCCATCAATCAAATTATATTGAAAAAATATTAAAAAGATTTTATATGGACAAGGCACATCCATTGAGCTCTCCAATGGTTGTCAGATCACTTGAAGTGGATAATGATCCATTTCGACCTCATGAAAGTGATGAAGAGCTAATTGGTCCGAAGGTACCATATTTAAGTGCAATTGGTGCACTTATGTATCTTGCAAATTATACAAGACCTGACATTGCTTTTGCTGTCAACCTACTTGCAAGATACAACTCTTCACCAACTCGAAGACATTGGAATGATGTTAAAAATATTTTCCGATATCTTCGAGGAACAAGTGACGTGGGTTTATTTAACTCGAGAGGGGTAAAATTGAATCTCCAAGGTTATGCTGATGCTGGGTTTTTATCTGATCCCCACAAGGCCCGTTCTCAAATGGGATATGTATTCACATGTGTTAATACTGTTGTATCATGGAAGTCAGTAAAGCAAACTATGGTTGCTACTTCTTCCAATCATTCTGAAGTACTTGCAATTCATGAAGCAAGTCGTGAATGTGTATGGTTGAGAAACATGATTGAACATATTCAATAATCATGTGGACTACCTTCAATAAAAGATTATGCAACCATATTATATGAATATAATGCAGCATGTATTGCACAATTAAGTGATTGATTCATAAAAGAGGACAGAGCAAAACATATTTCACCAAAATTCTTTTATGCGCATGAGCTTAAGAAGAATGGTGAAATTGATGTGAAGCAAATCCGATCCAGTGATAATCTTGCTGATTTATTCACAAAAGCCTTACCAACTACGACATTTAAATGACTTACTTATGGTATTGGCTTGCGTAAACTTAAAGACATTGCAAGTAAAGAAACTGAACAAGTTTCACCCATGTTCACGTGAGGGGGAGTTATTGATTAGTGTATTGCACTCTTTTTCCCTTAGCTATGGTTTTATCCCATTGGGTTTTCCTAGCAAGGCTTTTAATGAGGCAATCTTAACAATATTATATCCATCTTAATATTTATGAGAATAGTGTACTCTTTTTCTTTTACTATATTTTTTCCCATAGGGTTTTTCTTAGTAGAAGTTTTAACGAGGCACAATCTCTAAGCAAGTGTCATCCAAGGGGGAGTGTTGTGGAATATGGATGACCATACGTGTACACCAACATATTGTGTAGTCATGTAACTTGTATTTCTTACTTAATAGTACCTCCACTTGTCTATGTATTGTCATGTTACTTGTAACCGTTTCCAATGTACACCAACTCTTCCACGTATTGTCAAATTACTTGTAATGTGTTGTATGACATGGTGTATGTGCTACTTGTACACATTATATAAAGTACATTTATCATCATCACCAAATGACCTATATAAAGGGTGCCAACCTCATTATAAAAACACACCAAGTTGAATGAAAACTTCTCATTCCAAATATCTCATTTCTTTTCTTCTCCTTTGTAGTAGTAATTTGTAGTAGTAGAAGTTCTTAGTCTTATTTTCCTTCTCTAGTTTTTAGCTAGTACCAACTCAATTTACAACAAAACATACATATATCTTTATAAACACACAACGCACAAACAAAAAAAAGGTGTCGAACCCTACCTCCATGCCCAACGCAAGGAATGCACACCAGTGGCAGTGGCGAATGGATCCACCGGTGAGGATCCGACGCTCCAGCATGGCAAACCAGGGAGGAATACCGCGATGGTGCAGGCATCATCCATGATGGAGCTCGTGGACGTTGTCGCAACGTTTTCAGCGAGGCAGAAGTTGTTTCGAAGAAGCTTCAACGACAGACAGCGGCGTTGCAACTTAGGTGTGCTCGCTTGCAAAGAAAGAAGAGAAAATAAAGAAGGTATTGAAGTTAACAAAAAAGGGTTTTTGGTTAGATCTAAGTAAACCTTGATGTTTGATGTTGGAATGAGTGTTGTAGCTGGATTTGAGTTGAAAAGGAAATAATTTAGTGAGTTCCAAGACATGCCTACCAAGTGTTTGAGAAAAATATTTAAAAGAAATGGTAGAAGATAAAAATCAAAAGCAAGTTTGTAAGGATACGACCCACATGTTTGAGTAAATGCCTCAAAGAAAAATTACATGTTTCATCCAAATCTACAAGTAGAGTTACATTGAAATGGAGCATTAACAAATTTTGTAAGGGGGCATTGAGGGTGCATTAATTTCTATTTAGGGAAATTCTAAGTATAAATCTCATGCCCAATTATCTTGTCTCTTTAAATTTATTTATTTGGAAGAGACTAACTTAGTTTCAATGCTTAGATTAGTTAGAATCACTCCATTCGTGAGGATTACTTCCTCAGATGAAAAAAAAATGGATACGTAGATTTATTGGATTAGTTTCAATTACTAAAGCAGTGAGCTTTGATGCATATTGAAGTTGCTTTTGTAGTCAATACTTGTAGATTAATAGAGAGGATAAAAAATATAAATCGATATGGTTCATTGAAACACACTCTATATATTCGATAAAATTCATCAAATAAGGTTTTATTTATTTTCCTCTTAAGTTTTCAAGCAAATATGAATGACTTAACCTTTATTTATTAACCTCCATACGATTTTGAGATTTCAAGGGAGGTTTAAGATGTATCAAATTTATTTAAATGAAGTTCTTTGTCTCTCTATGATTTTTAACTCAAAGCAAGTATTTTGCTTCGTTTTAGTCCAAACTTTAATCGCATTCTTTTTGGTTGAACATTCTTTGATGCATTTTTACCTTATTGAAAATAATCTTACTCTCTTATCAAATTTGTTTGGAATCTAAGAAATGAACTTAACCTCATTTTAACATGGCTTTTGACTCAATTTGGAACTTTAATACATCTTGAACTTTATTTCACTTTGTGATGATTTAAGATCTCTTTTTATCAAAATTAATCAATTTGGCTTGATTGAGGTTGAAAGCAAGATTTTATGAGTTTGCAGTTGTTTCGATTTTCAGGAAACTAAGTAGTGGTTTTAGGTAGTGTCTAACTCGTTGAAAAACCATTTATCCGAGTCACATGAACTTGAACAAGTTTGCAACACAAATGTTTAAGTGAATAACTATAAATTTATTTGACTAGCACATGAAGGTAAGATATGCATGCTACTTGAAAAATTATAATTGGTTGATTTATGAACTAAGGAAAACAATACTTTAATTTATCAAATGGTCCCTGAAACAACTTTGCTTTACAATGTATAATTGTAGATATGCTAGGACTCAACTAGGCTATTCAAATCATCGATTTGACGTGGCGATGTGTGCGATTGTATTGCAAGTAAACTAGTAAGAAATTCCATATTAATTCTTTTCCTTTCCTTTCATATTTTGATGAAAATGATACCTATTGTTGGACTCTACTTCCTTACCGAGTGACCTAGGGTCTAAGTGGTCAAGTTGAGTCATTATTTACTCGTGAGTTGAGCATCCGAGTCGCGCTCGTGGCTCCTAGACGAGATTGAATACTATGAGTGAGCATCCGCCAAGTGTCGTGGCTCCTCACAATACTTCAAGGATTCCATTGTGATTGAGCATCCGGCTGCGGCTCAAGTGAGCCGACAGTGCCGAATAGTTTTAGTGCAGTTGAAGCGGACTTGGTCTCGATGTACCAGTATTTGACACTAACATGTTTTAAGTGGCTTTAAGCCCATGTGTAGAGTGTCAAGACCACTTAGACGCCTATCTTTTGCTTTCGGGTCACTTGGTCTCTATCGTTGACCATCGTAGTCTATTTATCATGCGCTTTAATCTTCTTTCCAGCTTCGTTTCCTCTCCAGCATGATTTATAGACTTATTTATTGTTTAATTTGAATTACTATTAAACTTCTTCTGGATTTACCAACTGGAATTGTCTCCGCTTTTGGTGACAATTGTAGGCATAATCTCTGAGCTCGAGAACATTATTGTGCGGTGTACGTAGGTTATTTGATGTATCTATATCACGTATATACTATTTTATAAATGAGTATTTAGGTTACGAGATATGTGTATTTCCCTTCGTAATTAAGATTTGTACATTGTATATGTTGTACGGGGTTTTCACATACTAGTTTCCGCACCTAGAACTCGTTGTGTGTTTATTGTATTTGTTATCGCATTTTCACCGTATTTAAAATCCGTTGCATATGATTTCATATATGTATATATACTATGTTGTGTAAACTATCAAGTACTGAAGACCGGTTTGTGAGGCTGACTAGGCCTTTATTAATTTATAACTGGTTAATCAGGGTTAGTGGAGGCCTAGTGCCGGGCGGTGCCCAATTTGTAGGGTTGGGGTCGTTACACCAACATCCTCGGGCCTCATGCCTTGTGTCGTGTACACCCTAAATCAAGCAATGAAACCTTAACACATGTTCTAATTTAACCACAATAATATAATGAGATAATGTACACAAATTATGGCACCATGAATATAAAAAGTGCAGCAACACGAAAAAATATAAACACAAAACAATAACAAGAAATGAAATGAATAGAAATATCTCAATCATTTTACTTACAATTCACGCAATTCCTAGCTTAAACTGGCTCGAGACCACTCTATTACTTGGATTTTTAAATCCGACCCTGACTCGCTCTTTGTAACTGAGTTACATTCCCTTTGTCCCTTAAAGTCAACTAAGCGTGTTTATCATGTATTTAGATTGGTAAAATGGGTTTTAAGTTGATCTTCCCAAACCAGCCAATTATTACCAAATAAAATTTCCATGTCGGTTCTGTGTTGCAACGCATTTTTGGGCATGAAAACATTACTTTCAGTCAAAGTTGTTGGTCTTTATATTTTTTTTCTAGAACTATGAGGTTTTTCAATTTCGATAAGAATCGAAGGATATATGGAAGTTTTACTACAATGACTCGAAATAGTGTTAGATTACATAGCCTCAATCCCAAATTAATTGGGGTCGACTACATGGATCAAACTTTTCCATTGTGCTCGATTAAGTGCAATTGATGGTGAGCTTTGCAAACCATTCAATTCCCTCCTAATTAATGCATCCCGTGTTAACTTTGGTCTGCCCCTACCTCGTCGAATTTCTACAGTATCTATTGAGTCAAGTTTTCTAGTTGGAGCATTTGTAGGCCGTCTTTGCAGGTGACCAAACCATCGCAACCGCCTTTCCCTAATCTTTATATCAATTTGTGCTACTCCTACTTGTTTTTCAATTTCTATATTTCTTATTCTATCTTTATGAGTTTTACCACACATCCACCTAAGTATTCTCATTTCTGCTACGTTCATTTTATATAATTGTTGTTGTTTTACCGCCCAACATTCACTTCCATAGAGCATAGCTGGCTTAATTGCGGTCCTATAAAATTTTTCTTTTAACTTAGTAGGAACATTTCGATCACAAATCACATATGTTTCACTCTGTCATTTCTTCCATCTAGCTTGAACTCTTTGTTTGACATCATTCTCAATATTACCATCATTTTGTATGATTGATCATAGGTATCTAAAGTGGTTTATCTTAGGAACTTCTATTTCCCCTAATTTTACCACTCCGTCATCTTAATGTTTAGTGTTTCTAAACTCATAGTGCATGTATTCAGTTTTCGTCCTACTCAACTTAAAGCTTTTAGATTCTAATGTATTTCTCCAGAGTTCTAATTTCCTATTCACTTCATCTTTAATTTTATCCACTAAGACAATGTTAAATAGCATACACCATGGTATATTCTCTTGAATATGTCGAGTTAGTTCATCCATAACTAAAGTAAATAGATATGGGCTTAAAGCCGATCATTGATGTAGTCCTATCGTAATGAGAAATTATTTTGTAGCTCCTCTAAATGTATTTATATTCGTTACTACTTCATCATATATATCCTTAATAGTGTCTATACATCTAGCATGCACTCTTTTTCTTTCTAGAATCCCATCAAAGAACATCTTTAGGGACCTTATCATATGTTTTTTCTAAATCTACGAATACCGTATGAAGGTTTTTTTTTCTATATTTTTCTAACAATCGTCTTACAAGGAAAATCGCCTCCATAGTTGACCTCTCAAACATGAAACCAAATTGGTTATCTGATATTGTTGTTTCTCTCATTAGCATATTGTCAATTATCATCTCTCAAAGTTTCATAGTGTGACTCATAAGTTTAATTCCCCGGTAGTTTGAATAATTTTGAATGTCTCTTTTGTTTTCGAAGATTGGCACAAGCGTGCTTCTTCTCCAATCCATTGACATCCATTTTGATTTTAAAATTTTATTGAAAAGTTTTGTTAACCAAGTCAATCAAATTTCTCTTAAGCATTTCCAAACCTCTATTGGTATTTCATCTGGGCCACATGCTTTCCCTATTTTCATTATTTTCAATGCCTCTTTAACTTCTACAATTCTAATATTGCTTGTATAGTTTACATTTCTTTCTTGGTGTGGGTTTTCATCTATTATAGTATCAACTTGGCCATCATTAAATAAACTATCGAAGTAACTTCTCCATCTCTCTTTAATATCCTCCTCGCGCGTTAAAACATTTTGATTTTCATCCTTAATACATCTTACATGACTTAGGTCTTGTTTCTTTTTCCCTCTTAATTTGGCTAGTTTATATATATATATATATTTCGCCATCTCTATTACCTAACTTTGTATATAGATCTTCCATGAAATTTGTTTTAGCTTAACTAACTACTTTTTTAGCTTATTTTCTAGTTTCTTTATATTGATTGTACACATCTTCATCTTGACACTTAGGTATTTTCCTATACATCTCTCTTTTAGTCTTAATTTCTCGTTGAACATCCTCGTTCTACCACCATGTTTCCTTCTTTGGAGGTCTCAAGCCCTTAAATATACCTAATACATTTGATCTCACTCTCCTTATGCAACTACTCATTTCTAGCCACATTGTATTAGCATCCAAGTCAAGATTCCATATATTTTTCTTTAGTAGTTTTTCTCTAAACTCTATTTGTTTACTATGTTTTAGGTTCCACCACTTTATTGTAGGGTCGCTAGCTCTTTTATTTATATTATGTCATCGTGTTAGCTTAATATCAAGTACAACTAACTTATGTTGGGTAGTAAGTGCTTCACCAGGTATTACTTTGCAGTCTCTACATATTTTTCTATCTATTTTTCTTGTTAAAAGAAAATCTATTTGACTCTTATTATGACCATTACTAAAAGTAATTGTATGCGACTCTCTCTTCCTAAAACTAGTATTTGCTAAGACAAGATCATATACCGAAGCAAATTCTAAAATTGATTCTCCTTCTTCATTTCTATTACCGTAACCAAAACCTTCATGAACTCTCTCAAACCCATCGTTAGTTGCCCAAACATGTCCATTTAAATCTCCTCATATAAAAACATTTTCATCTAATGATATACTTTGCATAAATCTATCCATATTGTCTCAAAACTTGCGTTTGATGCTCTCGTTTAATCCTACTTGTGGTGCATAGGTGCTAAGTATGTTAGTTTTTTCATCTCCAATAATTAATTTAACTAGAATCAAACTATCCCCCATTCTTTTAACTTCTACGACCTTATTCTTATAATCATTATCCACCACAATGCCTACTCTATTGCATTTTTAATCTATACCAGTGTACCACAATTTAAACCCTGTGCTTCTTATTTCTCTACTTTTTCTCCTACCTGTTTTGTCTTTTGGAGGCAAGCAATCTTGACTCTTCTTCCAATCATGATATTTACTAGTTCTATTGACTTCCCTGTAAGTGTTCATATGTTCAATGTTCCTAAATGAATATTTTCTCCTATTTGTATTTGTTTTCCTTTTTTATTTATATTTTGTCTAAAAGATCTAGCGTCCGTATCTATGATTTTATTTTTGTTTTCGTGTTTGTTTTTGTTTTGAATTAGCTTATTTACCCACACCCGTCCTTTGTGTGGGAACCCTTGCTCATTTTTTTTCACATCCGGGCGACGATGTGAAGGGACTAGCTTCTTTATCTACACACGTCCTATGTGAGGGAACCCTTGCTCATTTTTCTTCACACCCAGGCGGTGATGTGAAACACACCCTTACTCATTTCTCACTACACCTGGGCTCCGATGCAGCACGTCGCTAGGTGGGAACGTCTCGACATTTATATATGTTTGATCCATTTCATGAAAAGTGATAAGTTTTACGCTGGCTGTCAACCTATCGCAACCCTCCTCCATTTTTCAAGAATAAAAAATGAGCTTGGGGCCTCCCTCTCCCACTTTTCGGGTATGAAAAGTGAGTTGTGACCTCCCTTATCCATTTTCGGTATGAAAAAATGGGCGTCAGAGTCCTCATCCTTTATCCAGACTTGGGACTGGCTATGTAGCGCACATAGTGTACAACATAGGTGGAGTTGTTAGATTTTGACCAGCAAATTCGTAAATTTCATTTCTCCTAAATCATAGCTTCAAAACTCTTTTTTTTTTTTGAAGCCTAAAAACATATATTAAAACATCGTACTAAATAATGAGCTTAATTCAATAAGAAATGTGGGAGTTATGCTTAAAACAATAGGACATTAGAAAAACCTGTGAACCCAAAAACTCCAAATTAATCATCAAAGTTTGAGAGGATTTTTAGAAATGAAAACATTCGAATTTCAAGATATTTTCGTAGGCAAAAGTTGTACTCCTTTGAGTTAGCTTTCAAATTCTACAAGAATGGATCCATTTCGATTTAAAATGAGGATGTTATGACTAAAATACAAAGGCTGGTTCATAACAACAATATGTAGAATTTCTAATTTTATCTTACAAACTCAAATAGTCATAAATTTATGAATACAACTCAAACTCCATAACTTATTTATAGTAGAATTAGTGGAATCTCACAAGGAATCCTAATATGAAATTAGATTTTGAAAACAAAATCATTTGCCCACTTAAATTGCAGAAAAACCATAACGAAACAAAAACTTACAATTTTTGTTTGAATTTCATAAAGTTGAGATATAGATTGGTTTACCTAGATATGGAGACTCTCTAACTTGATCAATCTCTTCAATTCATCGAAATCTCCTCCACGTTGTTGGTTTTTCTCTTCAAAGCTCTCTTATCCCTCTTTCGAATGAAAATAAAGATGATTTGTAGGGATAAATCCACTAACTGGTTTATATAATGGTGTGACATGCATTTGTAACCATTGATCTTTTTTACACAAGCATCCCTAAGACAACCTAATGGCTCACATTTTGGTCCCTAAATCTACTAATTCACTCTAGCTAACACACAAAATCACTTAAGTTACCTAGTGATGGTGATAATATGCATCACGAGCATATCAAGGCTCCTTGTTTTATTTCTCTTAGCTTAAGCCACATTTATATAATTTCAACTATAGGTACATTAATTTAATTATTCTAATCATATTTAACTTAACTAGAAATTACCATATCATTACTATTTACCTCGGTCCTACGTCGACATGCATCTCGAGGCGCATCCTTGCTCGCGTCTCGACATTTATATATAAGTAGAAGTGACTTAGTCTCCGCAAATACAATGCACTAAACATCCATCATACCAAAAATAATGTATTATTCGATTTTTGTGCCGAGTGTTGGGACTATGTACCTGCCCTTGGGCGGACTAATCCCATATTAAGAATTTGGGTCGTTACAGCATCTTTGGTATTAGAGCAACTAAGTGATTAGTATCATGTACACGTAGATTTTAGAGTTTTCAACTTTTCGCCAAGTTGGGTTTGAATTCTTACTTAATCTGTTCTTTCTAGAGTTATTTATTTAATTTTCTTTTTTTATAAAAAAGTTACGGTTTCGAGGATTCTGGTGATATTGCAGTTGTAGTCCATTCTCAAATAACCCAATAGTTGGTGGTTTTCGCTGTTAGAACACCGAGAAAAATCAAGAAAACCACCTAACAAACTGGCGGTTTTTATGGACTTATGGTAAAAATTTGGTGACTACTGGCATTGGCGCACTTAGCGAGGTGCTCGCTGGAGCAAGCCAAACGCGTGAAAACCTTCGATCAGCAGAATGGGTCGACTATGGCTGAACACCAAAAATGGTGAGTGCTTCTGTTCATTTAGATCTGGTCAACTTAAAGTTGACCATTGATAACACTTGGTCAAGAAAGTAGATGAGTAATGTATGATTAAACTAAAGTTGACTAGTCAACTTCAAATTCTTTTGACGTGATACATTGTTGTGTTTTGATGGTTTTTTTCAAGCAATCAATTTTGACCAATCAAACTAACTCTTTCCTATTAACTTTAAAAAATATTTTTTTTTCAATAAACAGTTTATTAAACTCATCTCTTCATATTTTAATGTATTATAGTTCTTACTATTGTTCATTTTAACAAATGCAATGGCTTAGACCCATGCATTCAATTTTTTTGTGATACTAATGTTTATGTGGCTGATTTTTCGGTAAACTAAGTAATAAAATCAATTATTTTTTGTTTTTATATCATATATTTTTTAAAAGAAAAGAAATTAGTAGTACATAATATAACCAAAACATTTTTTATTAGAAATGACCCGTGAATGTGAGTGGCGAGATTCTAAAAGCGACAATCCAAATAAGGTGCTTCAACATTACAAAAAAATCTTACGCACTCAATTATTCAACATATAAGTACATTTAATAAAATGTAAAACCTAGTCAAAGATAATGGGTTTTATGTGACCCATAAGAATTGAGGTTTGACGTTACTTGGCTCCCTCAATATTTCTTGAAAATCCATATTGGAGTTCATCAAAAAAGAAATTTCTCTCAATAGTTTTTGGGAAATTTCTTATGAACTGATATAGGTAGAGCAACGCCAAATTTGCAAAGGAATTCATTAGAGCGTTGTCTTATCCTATTTTCCACCATAAAGAAGTGCACAAGGTATGCATTTCTTATTTCTGTTATGGTTATATTATGCTTCCTTTTGATTAATTATTTCTAATGCATTTTAAGTGGGAAATTTATTGCGCGAATTATTTTATGTAATAATAATAATAATAATAATAATATGTTTTTGGGCATATAAGTAAAGATTGTAAGCATAACGGACTCTCGATCTTATACCAATAAATAATTATTAATTATTTTAATTGAATTCAATGACAAATAAGTGGAAGATTATTTTTTGAATAATTAAACTAATGAATGTTTTTTGTTATTTGGAATCCATGGCTTCAGTGTTAAAAAACATCATTATTGAGCTTAATAAGGGCGAAAAGCTTAATGGGGACCATTTTGATATTTAGCATCGAAAGATGCAATATATCTTAAAAGAGCAAGAAGCCTTTGAGACTCTTGAGAACTTGATCTTGAAATTTGAATAGGGTACGTTTGCTCAATATCGTAGGGATCGTGATGTATTTCAAATATGGAAATATAAAAACATCATTGCTCGTATTACGTAGTTGAGCTTTATGTAAGACGATCTGATGTGCGAGTTTGAACAGTTTGATTCTACTCATAAAATGTTGAATGCATTGAAGCAGAGGTTTGGGATGACTTTCGCAGCAATGTTGCAACAACTCACTATCAAATTTGAAACATATGTTAAACGTCAGTATCACACTCGATGAAATATCATCTGAGAGAGATGTCGAATATGATATGTGAACGGAATAGTGCTAGTCATGTTCAGTTAGATGAACAACAAATCCAAGCACTCATCTGATTGTTTCCTCAAAATTAGGAGACACGACAATTACGATTACCCACAACAAGAATATCAATACTATTAATCATATTTCTCATCATATGGAGCTGGAAGCAGAGCATTTGGAAGCTACTAAAACTTCAACTTAGGCAAGATTGTGCATGGATGCTTCCAAAGTACTTCCTTTAAATCTAAATGAAAGCCAGCAGCAATAAAATGCAAACACATTATCGATCACCCTCTGAAATCGAAAAATGTCAATCGCAAGTGAGGCAAGCGAGATGGCAAAAAGAATGATAAGAAAAAGATGGCATGTTACACATGTGGATAAAAATAACATTTTGTTAGGGAATGACCTGAATCAAGAAAAAATCAGGTTTTTTTCTTTTAATGCATCTCACCATTGCTTTGTGTTTATTAATGCTTTATTTGTTTACTCTAATATTTTGTGGACTATTGATTCATGAATAACAAGCCAAGTAGTGAAAGACCGTGGGGCTTTTGTTGAGTATCGTCGCATCCCAGTGGGAGCACAATGGATATATGTTAGAAATAACACGCGTCCAACTGTTTAAGGAATTGTCATCTGCCAATTAAAGCTATGTAATGGGAACACACTACTTCTGAATAATGCCCTATATGCCTAAGAAATAAGGTAAAACTTAATTTTAGTGGTCGTCCTTTTTAGTTTAAGTTTTGGTTTGAACTTCAATAATAATGGCGTCGCTATATTTTTGGACACATTTTATGATTTTGGATACTCGTCTAATGGTTTCATTATTTTGGACATCGAATACAATGTTAAAATTTATGATAATAATGGTTGTTTTCCCATTTCAGCATCTTCAGTCTCTGTTGATTTTGATGCAAATATATGACATGCTAGATTGGGCCATATAGGGCAAGATCGAATGAATGGAGTTGCTAGAGAAGGCCTTTTAAGCTAACTCACAAAAGTTGACTTGCCTAATTGTACACATTGTCTAGCTGAAAAATAATCAGAAAACCATTCGGGACAGCTATAAGAGCTAACTATCCATTGCAATTAATATATTCAGACATATGTGGTCCAATAAATGTTAGTGCACAACACGGTGCATCATATTTCACATTTATTGATGATTTTACTCGTTTTAGGCATGTTTTTCTGATCTCATATACAAATGAAGCCTTTGATTGCCTTAAAAGATTGTAACTCTGGTTGAAAATCAATTAAAGAAATGTGTTAAAATGTTGAGTACTGACCGAGGACATGACTATTAAATAGCTTTCATTCCCTGCCACTCCGCAACAAAATGGGGAGATGCATTGTTAACCGCCGCTCATGTACTAAATCTAGCACCATTAAATCAATTGCTTCCAAACCATATACCTTATAAACTGAGAGAAATCCAATCTTACGAATTTGCGCCCTTAGGGTTGCATAACATATGTTCACTCTCCATCCAATAAATACGGAAAAGTGGCACCAAGGGAAAATAAATCTATTTTTATTAGATATTCTGAACATTTCAAAGGATATTTTCATTAGTGGACAATCAAATGATAGTTTTATTGAATTTAAATAAAGAGATGTCACATTTTTAAAAAATGAGTTTCCTATATGATGAAATAAGAGATCTCACTTTTTTTGAAGCTGATGATTCATCAAATGATGTAGTTCTAGAACTATATCCAAATGCAATTGAGACTAATCCAGATTTTGCTCCTATTCTTAAGTCTTGGGGGAGTAACATTCCAATAAACGTTTTAAATACGTAAGAATTGTGTAGAAGCGAGCTTGTAAAAGTATGCCTCGAAGATGTTTTGAAATTGAGAGTCTCGATTTTTATGATTGCTCCGCCATATGAAAAAGAGCCATGTAATGTTAATGAAGCTCTATCATCATCATCTTAGGAACAATGACTAAAAACAATGGATGAAGAAATTGAGTCTATGAAATCTTACCATGTTTGAGACTTGGTTGATCTACCTCCTGGACATAGATTAATTAGGAAGAAATGAGTTCTTAAGATCAAATGTTATGTAGATGGATCAATTTAAAATTTTAAAGCACATTCGATGACTAAGGGATTTACACTATAAGAAGGAATAGATTATGAGGAAACTTTTTCACCAGTTGTAAGGTTTGACTCTATTCATCTATTGCTTGCTATTTTTGCATATATGGATTTAGAATCACATCAAATGGATGTAAAACTGCTTTTCTAAAGGGAGAATTTAATAAAGACAAATATATATATATACACTAGCGGGAGGGCACGTGCTACGCACATTAATGTTTTTAGTAACTTGGTTAATTAAACCAAAATATTCAATTAAGATAACTACCCATATCCATAAAAAAAGATCTATTATACGGTTATCTCTCTATCTCTCTCTCTCTCTCTCTCAAATCCCCATACACACTCTCTCACATCTTTTAAGTCATCACTTTTATGCTAGTTAAGTTAAATTTACCTAAACACCCCTACTTCTATTTATTCAAAAAAAAAATTCGTCAAATCAAATGTTAACATTGACGGGTACTTTTGTTAATAAGACTATTTTGGCTTCGAGAAGATCCTATGGGGTATTTCCATTATATATATATATATATATATATATATATATATATATATATATATATATATATATATATATATATATATATATGGAACAACCAATAGGTTTTGTTGTAAAAGGATAAGAGCGCAAAATGTACAAGCTGAAAAGGTCAATATATGGTCTTAAACAATTTTCAAGACAATGGTATTTAAAATTTCATTTAGTCATAACTTCATTTGGATTTAACATGATTGATGATGATCATTATGTATATACCAAGCATTCAAATTAATAGTTTGTGGTATTATCCTTATATATGGACGATATACTTTTAGCTAGAAATAAAATTGATTATGTTGCCATCATTATAGTTGCCCTCAAATTTTGATATGCGCATTTGTGACAAGTGTCAAGCGTGTACAATAATTTCTCGTATTTTTTAATATTTGTAGTAGTGGTAAATGAGATATTGTCTCCACAATGACTTTTCAAATCTCAAAGGAAAGTATTTTTTTCTTGTTTTTATTAATTTAGTTGATCTAATTAAATAGGAATTAAAACACTAAATAAGAAAAATCTATAAATACTAATTTAATTAACCAAATTAACTAACTTAATTCAAACAATACTCAAATTCAATATAATTCAAATATCTTAAATAAACATCTAAACAAACCCCCACGAAACTATATAATTTACTTGAATTTCTTTCAAACACTACAACATAACATCACTTCATACTATAGTTACAATTAAAACGCATGGAATTTTGTAATAATTAAATCCTAATTCATATTAGGTTAATAGCTTTTAGCCAACCACCGATTTTCTTAAATTCAATAAAAAATGTCACATTTTTATCATTGTAAATATACCAATTGAATAAAATGTAACATCATAAAAATATGATTGCATTACACTTTATGAAAATCATGCCTAATCTAAGCCAATATTAACCGAAGTCGATAATAAACAACTTAGAACACAATCACCTAGAACATGCACTCAAGAAAAGCTTTATAGATTAATCTTAGTTACTACTTCTATAATTGTTGTTACTAACTATAGACATATATTCAGAATCAAAATACCACATAACACATTTGCAACTATGCATGAGATATTGATCTTCTTTAGTTGTAATACGCAAAAACAACTTGTTAAATCTATGATTGACTTGTATGAATTGATTTAAAGCATTAAGTTCATGATTCATTAATTATAACTATATAGCAATCCAAAGTATATTCATGTTTAGGGTTTGTTTAGATTGATAGAATACTCACTCGTGCTAAAAATAAACAATTGAATATATAATTAAAAGACATAATGAATAAATAAATAAATAACTTAAATATATCAAAGCTCCATTGTAGATTCAAACTTCAACTAAAATATGTAGAATAGGCAATAGAAATAATTTAAAGCAAAAGGAGAGTTATTTCAATTTTCTCTGACCTTTCTTATAGTCTCCTTACGTATACATATCCTAGATAAACTCAAATTCTTTATATTAATCTAAAAAACTCTTAACTGACCTCGGTGATTTGTCAGCGATTCTTATGTTGTACACATATCGTTGAGTCGATCACTAGAATTTGCTCTTTGTGCTCCATCAATTCAGCTGGCAATTTGTAATTCATTATCCAATTCGTTGTAGGCTCATCGACATTTTCCTATTGCTGATTTAGGTGGCAATTCCAAGTGTAAACTTAAATCGTTGGCTATTTACTGGACTTCTTCTCCAGTTGACTGTTTTGCTCTTTTTCCTCTTTTTCTTTCATTTATTCTTTTCCCTATTTAAAATCTAAATTCACAAAAATAAGAGAATACCTAGTGTAATATCATCGATTATTTATAAAATTAATATAAATTACATAATAAAATGTGTATAATTATTGACTTGTCAATGTGTGAAGCAAACTTCATATTGGGTGTGAAGATTCATATGAATAGTTCTAAAAGAGTTATTGCTTTATTGTAAGAACAATATATTAAAAATATTTTTGAACGATTCAAAATGACAAATTGTAACCCCATTGACAATCCGATTGCCAAAGGTGAAATCCTAAGCACGAAAATGTGCCCAAAGACACCAATTAAGAATGAAAAATGTCCAATGTCATATATGCAAGTGTAATTGAAAGTTTAATGTATGCAATGATGTGTACACGTCCCGATATGTGCTACGCGATTTTTTTAGTTAGCGGATATCAATCAAATCTTGGTAATGCTAATTAGAAAAGGGCAAAAAGGATCTTGAGGATTTGAAAGGCACTATGAATTTGTGTTTGTGTTAATAAACTAATGATCTGTAGTTACTTGGGTACTGATGACAATGAGAACGACAATCCAGATGAATTGATTGAGGACATCAATATTTATCAAATCAATATAAATAATATTATGATAAAAAAGGGATTGCTATGCAACTTTTAATCCCTAACACTTCACAATAAAATGATATTGTAGAAAGGTGTAATCGAACTTTATTACATATGGCTCAATTTATGATGGCACGAGCAAATCTTCCAATTTCATACTGGGAGATGTTTTGCTAACCGCAACACATGTACTAAATCTAGTACCGTCAAAGTCAGTAGCTTACACATCATATACCCTACGGATAGGTAGAAATCTTAAGCTTACAAAATTGCGCCCTTGTGGTTACGCAACATATGTTCACTCTCTATCTAATAAATATGGAAAATTGGCACCAAAGGGAAATAAATCTATTTTTGTTACATATTCTAAACATTCCAAAGGATTTGTCTTCAATTGAGAACAGCTAGATGATATGTGACGCCCCTACTTCTAAATAGGGCACCGCCCGGCCTAATCCCGTACTCAAGCCTTAATCCACATGGTCTAAGACTTAAGTACGTATTAGTCAGCCTATCGTCCCTATAATTCTCCAAATCTCCATGTATTGTTATATTATCACATTGACAGGTCATTCAAATGTTAAGCGGAAACATTGTATTACGCGGAAGCATTAATTCTCCGAAACAATTCCTAAGTGTGGAAACCAAGAAAAACTACAGCATCACATGCATGTATAGATATGAAATTATTCTCTCAACCCATTGTACAACCCAAAATGACATAATAAATCATAATACAACAAAAGTTGAGACGTACAAAATGAGTTAGGAGAGTCGTCGAACTGCTAAGAGGAAGTCGCCGATCTTCTCCTTCCTTGGTCTGCTACTGCTCGACGGACCTACACCCACCGTCGCAAGCTAGACAGTGAGTATGGTGATATTTAAGTACTAACTAGAGAATTTCATGTCACATTTTCAAATGAAACGAATGGTATTTAAAAGCATAAATGAGCGAAATAAATTGCCGAAACAAGCAATGCAAGTAAATACTATAGTTAAAGATGTAAAGACAAACACAGGCTAAGTCGATATGATTTACGTCCGGTCAGCGGTGATACCTATCACCTACCTTTTCCTACTACGATATGGAGTTGCGCTCGATATATCTCACCTAAATAGTAGAGCTGCGCTCTACGCTTTAGAAAATCAATTTCATGCTTGCCGACCACCCCGAGCCCCATAACTCGTGTGCTGCGCAAGTGTAGTGGTGAGTGCCGGAACCTCGGTAGACCCATGTCTCCGTGAACCGCGCATCTCATGTGCAATGGACACTAGATAATCCCTACTTTCGTTTCAAAAACAAATAATTCCAAAATCCTAGGATTCCAAGACAAGTTAGGCTATAAATCCCAAAGGAAATCGAATACAAGTCTATTTAAAGTCAAAGTAGTCCAGTAGCATGCTTTTCATCAATTGTATTCAAGAACGACATCAAGTGTAGGAATTAGAGGCAATGAAATAATTCACAAGCCATCATGTCACAATATTCATCCATGAATAGATACAAGAACAACATGATGTGAGATGACAAGTAGTAATGTCTACCAATAGACCAATAAAGCAATAAGAGAATGAAATGAAATATAAGATTCTCACAGTTGTACTTACAAGTCACACGCTTGTCCTTGTCTAGCCGATTCCTCGACGAATCGAAGCGCGTGCCCAAAAGCCAGAGTTCCCCCGTAATTCACTAACATTCAATAATGTCTCACTTAGGCCAAATCGAAGTCGAGACAAATTTTGAAAAACCTTTTTTATTTATTTTCGACCACTCGGCCAATTTTGCATTTTTGAGGTAAAACCCCCGTATAACGTCTCGACCGACTTTCGAATTCTTCACTTTTTATAGAAATCTCAAATTTCTACTGATTTGGGTCACAAATATATTTTTTCCTATTTTTCTGGAATTTTTTGAATCGTTTCCATATTTTTCTCCATTTTCTGGGATTTATTTGTTAAAACTTAGTTTAATTAATTTAACGTCTCGACCGACCGATCCAGCCGGATGCGGGTGGGTATGACACAACCCCGCCGGGTTACGGTCCGGCCCGGCCCACCCGGGCCCGGGTAGGCCCGACCCGGTTCCTCCGCATTCCTCACGAAGAAACAGAGCGTATGCTCTGTTTCTGATTTTTTTTCCTTTTTTGTTGGGGTTGGGCTTCCATCCCCAACCCCAGATGGAGTTCCCATGCAGGGGAGACTACTCCCCTGCCTTCCTCGAGCTCGGACGAACTGCTATGGCAGTTTGTCCGAATTCGCCATCCGAAACCCACAGCAACCGACACAACAACAACAAGCCACACATCAAAAATGAAAACTCACCTTCGTCGAGCTCTCTCTCCTGGTCTCTCTCTCTCTCTCTGCCGGTCTCTTCTTCTTCCTCTCGCTGCATGTCTCTCCTTCTCCGCCACTATTTTCTTCCTCCCTGTTTCGTCTCTTTTTTCTCTTTTTTTTTCTTTCCACACCCCACCTTATCCACACGCACATATATATATATATATATATATATATATATATATATATATTTTTTTTTCTATAGTATGTGGATTAATACTAGCCACTCATTTCATTTGTTTTTCATTTTTCATTTTTTTAACTCAAATATACTAAGCGTACCCCATATGCCGCTACCTCAATCCCACGTCGACACGTGACTCGAGGATCGTCCCCGCTCATCTCGGTATCTGCATACCCGTAAATGACTTAGTAGTCTACACATGTACAGTACACTAGGCATACATAAAACAACTATAAAATGTACCTCGACCCTTGCCTCATTAAATGGACCTATCACGATGTGGATCCCACAGTACGGGTCGTTGAGCCTGTGTAAAGCCAATAACACAGTTAAAAATTTTGGGTCGTGACATGATAGTTTTATTAAATTTGAATAAAGAGAGGCCGCATTTTTTAAAAATGATTTTCCTTGCAAAAATGAAGTAATAAGAGATCTCACTTTTTAAGAAATTGATGATTTTTTTAGAGAATGTAGTCCCATAATTTGATCTAAATGTAGTTGAACTAATGCAAATTTGGATCTTATTCTTGATTCTCATGGGAGTGACATTCTAATAGATGTTTCAAATACATAAGATTTGAGTAGAAGTAGTCGTAAAAATGTGTCTTGAAGACGTTTTAAAATTGAGAGTCTGCTTTTTATGATTTATCCACATGATGAAAATCAGCCCCATAATATTAATGATGTTTTATCATCATAATCATCTAAGGAACAATGGCTAAAAACAATGGATGAAGAAATGGATTCTATGAAATATAACCATGTTTGGAACTTGGTTTATCTACTTCCTAGATATAGATCAATTGGGAAAAAATAGGTTATCAAGATCAAACGTCAGACAGATCGATCAATTGAAAATTTTAAAGCGTGTTTAGTGCATGAGGGACTTACACAACAAGAAGGAATAGATTATGAGAAATTTTTTTACCAGTTGTAAGGTTTGCCTCTATTCTTCTATTGCTTGCTATTCTTACACATAAGGATTTTGAATAACATCAAATGGATGTAAAATTGCTTTTATTAATGGATAATTGAATAAAAGCATATATATATATATATATATATATGCAACAACCAATAGGTTTTGTAGTAAAATGACAAGAGTGCAAAGTATGCTAGCTGAAAAGGTCAATATATGGTCTTAAACACTGTTATTTAAGATTTCATAAAGTCATAACTTCATTTAGATTTAATATGATTGATGAAGATCATTATGTATATACCAAGCATTCAAATCAACAGTTTGTGATATTATCCTCATATGTGGATGATACGCTTTTAGCTGAAAATAATATTGATTATGTTGTCTCCATTAAAGCATGGTTGTCCTTTAATTTTGATATGAATGACATGGCTGAAGCAAACTTCATATTGGGTGTAAAGATTCATAGGAATCGTTCTAAAAGAATTCTCGTTTTATAGCAAGAACATTATATTAAGAATATTCTTGAACGATTCAAAATGAAAAATTATAACCACATTGACACTTGAATTGCTAAATCTGAAATCCTAAAAATGGAGTTGTGCCTAAAGACTCCAATTGAGAAAGATAAAATGTCAAATGTCTCATATGCAAGTGCAATTAGAAGTTTAATGTACAGAATGATATATACATGTCCCGGTATATGCTACGTTGTTTGTTTAGTTAGCATATATCAATCAAATCCTGGTCAAGCTTATTGGAAAGTGGTGAAAATGATCTTGAGGTATTTGAAAGACACTATCAATTTGTGTTTATGTTACCAAAATAATGATCCGCGGTTACTTGGGTACTTTGATGTCGATTAGAGCAGGAATCCAGATAAACATAAACGAACTTCAGGATATGGTTTCCTATCGAATAATGATGCAGTCGCATAGAGTAGTAAAAATCAAACATGCATTGCTTTGTCAACCATAGAGGCAGAATTTGTCGCTTGCGTTGCTTCAGTTCAAGAGGCAATATAGCTTAGACGTTCTGTTATGCACTTGCAAGTCATCTAAAGTGCATCAAAACTAGTGACTATATTTAGTGACAATCAAGTAGCTATTACCTATATGAAGGATCTGAAATATCATGAAAAGACAAAACACATCGACACAAAGTATAACTTTGTAAAAGACATCATAGCAAGATAATAAGCTTTCATACAATACATTCCTACATAAAGGATGAGAGTTGATCTAATGACGAAATCTATCGCTAAGGATATTTTTCTAAGTCATGTAAAACATTTGGGATTATGTAGACTGTAAACTGCTTGCTATAACTTCATATTTCTGTTTAATAAATAAGTTTTATTGGAATTTGTTATTTCTTGCTTTAATATAAGTCATTATTGAATGGGAAGTATGCAATAAGTACTGATTAACTTTCTCACAAAAACAATCACCTTTGGCGCTTGTAGTAATGAGTAGAGATGAGAAGTTAAAACTTATTTGATAAATGTTGTCTTGACTGGTGTTAAGATGACGTCGTTTATGCAAGACGTAATAGATTTTCCTTTATCTGTGTGAATATAAACGAAATGCAAGATCTAAAAATTGTTGCTTAATTATGGCGAGCTACATAAATTTCAGGTTAGGCACTTTGGGAGTGATAAGTTAGTATTTATATATATTTAGTAGTTTATTTTAGTATATTTAAATATAGAAAGTCTCAAAATCAATATTTAATTATATTTATTGGTCATTTTCAGGTGAAACGGAGTGCGCGATTTAATTCGTTGTGGAAAAATACTCAAAATGGAGTATTTACTCGTAGTGATCGGACGCCGGATAATTTGCTTCGAGTTACGTGCTACGCGGTGGGTAGAATATGAGACAATTTACACGTGGAAGCTTCCCATTGGTCAATTCTTTAATAGCATGTGATTCACAACCCGTCTTCCAACCAGAGCGTGACACGTGGCGGACCTAACACAAACACAATCGACTTCCACCAATCCGAACGAGCCACGTCAGCGTCTCATTTACTCCACCAATCAGACGTCGCCATGTGACGTCTCGAATCATTACATCACAACAAAACCAGTTTTTGTCGCTTTAACCTCCATCAACTCATCCTCGGGATGCGCATCAATACAAGCTCCCAAAATTTTGGTCGATTTCACGGGAATTCTTCTACCTGCCTCTTGCTCGCCATGTGTCGCTCGGTCACTACGCCAACCACGTCACAAGCTGCGGTCCAGCTAATAGGAGAGCGCCACGTCAGCTGCTCAGCAGGAAATGAACCAATTGGCTACGAACACGTGGACAGAAGTAATTTTCACCCCAAAAATAACCCTATGATGCTACACGGCGCACGCGTCACCTCCCCAACACCCAAAATTAGTTTCTCTCACCTCTCGAGATCGATTTTTAGTATTTTTATATATTAGGAACTTAGGTTTTATTATTTTTGTCACTGACTATTATTATTTTGTTATCGACTTTCTTCGACGACGATGTTTAACTAATCAATTCTTTGCTTAGGTCGGAGGGGAAAACAAGTCGGGATCATGGACTCATGACATATTATGTGAGATCTTTTATATTACTATTTAATTTAGTTTAATTCTCTTATTTCATTGTTACAGTCGATGCATGCTTTAAGGTGGACAACCTATAGTTATTTGAACCATTAGTATACGTGTAATTGTGTTCTTAGACCAATAAAGTGACGAAAACTCACCCGTTTGCTGTCAAACCCTTTCGATTATTGAGTGTGCAACAATTGAATGTAGGTTAAATTGGAGTGGATGCGATCCAGTTATTTATGATTAGTGTTCCCATAAAACCATATTACTGTCTGTTATTGTGTTAAACCCGTTTGACGGATGTCTAAGGTTATCATTTATTAGGGAAGTAGTTAGTGGCGGACATCTTGACTATCGAGATTAGGGGAACGAGGAATTTCTAGCGAATGTCGATTTTCTATAGCTAATCTAGGAGAATTTAGATTAATGACTTTTGGAAAAAATTGAAGACCATGATTGCCATTGAATCTTGATCTTGATTTGTGGAACTGTAGACCTAGGTATTACTTAGGTATTTATTAATTGTTTTGAAAATTAGTTTAGTTGTTTTATTTATTTAGTTTAGTTAGATTAGTTAGTTAAATTAATATTTTTTAAAAAACCCCCGATTTTCCTTTTTTTGTTGTTTTTAACCTAAGAAAAAATACCAATCTCTGTGGGATTGACCCTTTGCCACTATTCTACAAATAGTTGGTTTAAGAAAATTTATTCTATTGACGCGTTCAGCGCGCGTCAGGGAGTGATTGAACTAAGATCTGCAAAGCGTATTTAGAGAATTGCATACACTCTTATTAAGAGTTGTTTCATTGTGACATGTAAATAATTACATGTCTTTTGCAACCACTTTGAATTGAGTAGATAGTAAATGTCTACTGTGTGAGTCTAATTGAAAAAAACTCTTATGTAGTAGAGACTTTCTGAATTGTCCTTATTACTTTGTACTACACTAGGAAGTAAGGAATTAGTGATTGCTACTTTAGTGAGTTACCTATGGTCAAGTATGATTCCATATAAAGGTGCTACATTTGAAAAACAACTCATTCTAAACTAAGTAGTGAGAGGACAAAAGAAGATTATATGGAATCATGTCATTTCATTTTATATTTTATGTCGCGACACTAGTGTTGCATCAATTGGATGACAATATTAGTTAGAATATAATGTTATGAATATAAGGTTAATATTGCTCTTGAAAGGATAAGAGAATGTCTTGAACATACATGACTATATGAATTAGGGAATATGTGTATATATATATATATATATATATATATATATATATATATATATATATATATATATATATATATATATATGCTCATTTTATAACCATGACTTTATAAAAAATACAGAACATATTCTTTAAATCATTTGAGAAAATTTTAGTTATAGTATATTTTGTTTTCTTTTTAAACCCCAACCTAAATACTTAATTGATTTCCTTGGATAAGAGTAAAAGAGATTATAAAATAATAACTAATTTCTTTTTAAACCCCAACCTAAATACTTAATTGATTTCCTTGGATAAGAGTAAAAGAGATTACAACATAATAACTAATTAAATATCTATCATTGTAAAGAGTGTGACTTGTAAAGATGGTCGATCAAGAGCGTTCCTCGGTCATCCGTGGGGCAAGGTCTAAAAGGCGACCGCCCCAGCCCCCACTCAAAAGAAGGCCCCAATTTGGACAATAAATACATTGGTATTAGTGTATTTTTATAATGCATTCGTGTATTTTTACTTAATTACTAGAAACTTAACTTACTTTTTTCCATATTGTCTATTTCTATTTTAACGAGCACATATCTCTAAGGCATCATAAGATACACAAAAATAAGTTAAGTTTTCGAGTTATTAAAGAGCTTTTTATATTTAGATTTTTATCACAAGACTACACGGAGGAAACATGGGTTTGAGCGTTTCTCTTTAACTCACGTATGCGTCTTAATAATTAATATATTAGGGCTTTGTTTGGTGTGCACAAATTAGATTATCAGCTAGCATATTAATTATTTATAATCTACTTTGATTAATAAGTTGTATTTGGTTATGAGCCTTTTTCATCCAATTTTAAACACTATATACAATTTTAAACTCTATCTCCACATTTAGTTTGATTGGCTTTTTCTTCCAATTTTACCCAATTTGTTGCGGAAACAATTTACATTCATATATTTTCGATGAATCATCTTGTCCTCGGCCTATAATGCAAATATATGTAGTAAACAAAATAAAGAATATGTGCTTATGTTGGGGGAAGAGTTGTCCTCGAAAAGTGCCCTTTTTGAAAAATTAAAATGTTATCCAAACATATTATATTATATTAGACAAATAGAGTTTACTTATAAATTTTTTAAAAAATATTATTTACTGCTGCTGCTAATAATAATAATAATAATAATAATAATAATAATAATAATAATAATGATCATAATAATAATAATAATAATAATACTAATAATAATAATAATAATAATAATAAACATTCTCAAAAAATTTTGTATGAAAAAAACTCAAATACGTATGATTCGATATTACAGATGTTTGTATACTAAACTCTCATTTAATATCTTTTTCTTAGAAATCTCATAATATATATATATATAAAATATGATATAAATAATAATGGGTGCATACATTTCTAAATAAATTTTCCAATAAAAACCATATTTATATAAATAATAGTAGTATGTCCTTTTACCTCATTTGACACACTTATCAACTATTTTATTTAAACAATTTTAATTCATCAGCTAGATTATTAACTTTTAGCTATTAGTAACTAACTTATCAACTATTAGTTAGATTATCAATTGTGAGCTAGATTATCAATTGTCTAGATTATCAGCTAGTATTACCAAACATAGCCTTATCATTATTATCAAGCTTACAATATATTGATCTTTATAAGATCAGCTCTCTCTCACTCTTTCTCTCTCTCTCTCTCTCACTCTCTCATGTATATTTTTTTTATATTTCAAGAAACATATAATACGTATTCTAATAATCGTGAGTTTCGTATATTTTTTGTTATTGCGATAGAAGGTATTTTTTTCTTTGAGGTAACTTAGATAAATTTTTACCTCAAAAAAGTGTGTTGATAAACCTTAGAAAAATTTTTACTTTAAAAAAGTATTGTTTAAAGTCATTACAAACTATAAATATAATATGATTAATATCTATTTTTAAGCGAACCAGTTAATTAAAATTAATGTTATAATCATTTATTTATAATCTTGTTAGCAAGAATTATATATTTGCCCTTTATACAAAAGCGCGTCCAATTCAAAAATATAAAAATAATAAAATTAGATACAATATAAACAAAATAAAATACTTTATAAGACAAATAAGTATTGTTAAATGTTATGTCAGTAAGACTTAATCAATAAATAATTGACATATCATTACATATTGTTAATTTTGAAAAATCGCATACGATGGTTTTATTAAATTTCATATAAACTTAACAATGTAATGACTAATATATCTTTATATGCTAAATTTACTTATTAATTATTTTTATGTATTAATTATGTATTTAATATATTTTGACAATATAATTATAAACAATATGTTGTAAATTATGTTTTAATTTTTTGATTTAAATCAAAGATAATTAGGTTATTTAAATTTATAAGGCCATAATTTCTATACTAGCCTTACGTCCCGAAAATGACATTACCAGCCTTCCGTGAAACTCTAATTATATGTAAACAGTCTTCATTAACCATTAACACCATCCAATCCAAAATTATAGGTAAACATTCAATAATTCCCAAATTCAGTTTCTCTATTTAAAGCAACTACTATATAAATTCTCTATATATACGTCTCTTTAGTGTTCTTAATTTCTCATCACATTAGAATTATTTATGATAGATTTCAAATAAGAATCTAAGAATATTGCATTAATGTGGGCAAACTGAATACAATAGGGTGCTCTTATTTATAGAGCTGAACAAATCATAAAATAAGGAAAGTTACCAAAACTACTTAGATATCAAAATATAGAAACTTCATAAATACCTAAACTACGAAATATAGCAACTACTATAATTTCCTTAACACCCTCCCTCAAACTCAAATTGCTTCAACTTGAGGTTGTCAATCGAATCAGTAAACCTGACAAATCTAAGGTTCGTTGCGGAGCAAATCAACGACCACCGAAGATGACAAATCTAAGGTTAGTTGCGGAATAGATCAACGACCACCTAAGATGGCAAGAAACAGATTCTGATGTGGCAGAGTAAGAATAACGGAATTGTAGAATAGCGGATATCAGAGTCCACAGAGTCGACGACTAACAGATAGCAAAGTCGACTGATTCAATGACGTACAGAGAGTAGAGTCGACGGAGTGCAACGATGGCGACGATGCAGCGGTGGATCGGATCTGGTATGCAACGATGTGTAGCCGCGGAGCAGTTGTGCAAGCGACGAGGAGCAGCAGCTTCATGGTGGATGCGGATGACGCGAATGGGGCGAAGGCGCGATGCAGCGGTGGACCAGCGAGGGTGGCGAGGGTCAGGCGAGCCTCCAAGACAATGATGCAGTGGTCGGCGCGACATCAGGTAGCCATGCGGGTGACCAGCAGGATGCGACGTCGGCGAACAGTAGCGACTTTGGGGGGCCTCCGACGCGGATGACTAGCAGCAACGGCGGACCAGCTTTACAGACGGCGGCGGCGGGAGGCGGAGTAGGTGGGTGAGTGGGCGTCAAATTGGCTGACAGACGAGTGCAGAGAACAATCGCGTGACACGTGGTGGCGTCGGGCAGAGTGACAAACGAGAAACAACGTTCACACGGAAAACAGTGTTGTGTCACACATAACCAGATGATAGATTGAAAACGAAAACCCACGATTAGGGCTCTGAAAAATACAACCCAAAGCGAGAACAATAACGAGAGATCGAAAGAGACACCACGAATTGGTCGTTGACTTGAAAGTCGACCGACCTAGTACTAGAAACTAAGCTCTGATATCATGATAAATTTCAAAGAAGAATCTAAGAATATTGCATTAATGTGGACAAACTGAATACTATTAGGTGCTCTTATTTATAGAGCTGAATGAATCATAAAATAAGAAAAGTTACCAAAACTATCTAGATATCAAAATAAAGAAACTTCATAATTAAATACCTAAACTATGAAATATAACAACTACTTTAATTTCTTTAACAATTTACTTTCTCATATATTCAACTCCTCTCATTTATCCAAATAATTAATCATGGCAGCATACAGAAAATGGGTGTTTTTCCAAAAGTAGGGGTTTACATTTTATTTCACAAAATAGGGTGGTTTACTTTGAAATCACCAAAGTAGGCAATAACGCCTTTTCAAAAGGCGTTATTGTGTTTGATGTTGGTTATGTGGTGGTGACGTGGAGGCGTTTTGTATAGATAACGCCTTTTGAAAAGGCGATATCTGTACAAATGGCCGCCACCTCACCGCCACCTCACCAACAAGCAATAACGCCTTTTGAAAAGCGTTATTGGGTAAGTTTGTTGGTGGTGACGTGGCGGTGAGGTGGCGGTGAGCTGGCGGCCATATGTTAAATCAAATTGAGCGATCGTCCTCGGCCGCCGTCGCTGTGAGCTGCTGGACCGAGTCGTCCTCGGCCTCTCCGCCCCTCGCCGCTGGCCGTCGTCGTCGTCGTAGTTTAACGATCTCGACAATTACAACAAAATTTGAATATGCATAGGAGGAGTTTATATTTGTATAAAAAAGAAACCAATTTTGAATATATATATATATATATATATATATATATATATATACATTGGTTCCAACCTTCAACTCTCTTTTCTAAACTAACTAATATTAACTAACTAACCCCTAACCAAACTAAATAACTAAGTTACCTTAACTAAACTAAATAACTAACTAACTTAACTAACTAACTCATTAACTAACTAACTAACCAAAGTAAACTAAACTAACTAACCCTAACTAACGTAACCAAACTAAAGTAACTAACAATCTAAACTAACTAACCTTAACTTACCTTAACAAACCAAACTAAACTAAACTAACTAACCTTAACTAACCTAACCAAACAAACAAACTAACTAACTAACTAACTAACTAACTAACTAATTAACTAACTAACTCACTAACTAACTAACTAACTAAGCTAAAGTAACTGACCTTAACTAACCTAACCAAACCAAACTAAACTAACTAACTAACTAACCTTAAGTAAACTAACAAACTTAGTAACTAACTTAACTAAACTAACTAACTAACTAACCAAAGTAAACTAAAATAACTAACCTTAACTAACATTAAGTAAACAAACTAACTAAACTAACTAACATTAGCTAACCTAAACAAACAAACAAACAAACAAACTAACTAACTAACTAAACTAAACTAACTAACATTAACTAACTAAACTAAACTAACTGACCTTAACTAACCTAACCAAACCAAACTAAACTAACTAACAAACTAACCTTAACTACACTAACTAACTTAGTAACTAACTAACCGAACTAACTAACCAAAGTAAACTAAAATAAATAACCTTAACTAACCTTAACTGAACTAAAATAACTAACCTTAACTAATCGACCAACCCAAAATAAACTAACTAACTAACTAACCTTAACTAAACTAAAGTAACTAACCTAACCAACCCAAAATAAACTAACTAACTAACTAACTAACCTTAACTAAACTAACTAACTAAGTAACTATCATAACCAAACAAAACTAACTAACAAACTAAACTAACTAACCTTAATTAACAAACGTAATGACCCGAGTCAAGTAACTAATAAAGTAACTAAGTAACTAACTATCATAACCCAAATCAAGTCGAATAACCTGACCCAACCTAAGTCAACTAACAAACGTCACCTAACTAACTATACTAACCTAAAATTGCCCAACAACAGAACTGAAGTAAACTAATCAAAAGTAGCACGTGCACTAACCAAACTAACGTAACCACCTAAACAATAGAAATTAAGTAAACTTTAATAACTAACTTAACTAACTAAACAAACAACCAAAAATCGATTAACTAAACTACCAAACGAAACTAAACAAACAACCAAGTAGCTCGAGATGTTCCTTGTTGACAACCTAACCTAACGTAACTATGTGAACTAAACTCGACTAACCTAACTTAACCTAACGATGTAAACTAAATTAACTAAAGTACACTAAGGAACGTACCCTAACTCAACTACACTAAATTAAACTAACCTCAACACCTAAACTAAACCAACTTAACTAACTAAGCTAATTAACCTTACCAAACTAAACTAATATAACCTAACCACCTACACCTAAGTAAGTAAGGTAACCACTTAAGTTAAACTAAACATATAATGTAAACTACCGTAACAAACTAAACTAACTATTGAAGAGTAATCACAGATACGACATTATAATAATATGGAAAACATGAGAAATAAGTTTATTCAATGAGAATGTTGTATACATGTACTTTGTGAACCCAATATAGAAGCTATCTACAAATTACCATGAATAACCTAGAAAACTCATCATGCAGGTCTATTCTGGCGGTTACGTTGACATTGCTTCTCGGTGATGCAAACCGGACGTACTATTTGTCTAGTTGGACGATGTGTTTGTACATCCGGTTGAGGTTGTTGAGGTAGTTGGTCTTGCATTGAATCACGTCGAGTAGATTGATGCGTTTCCTCTGGTGCTTCACTCGACTCACCTCTGCTACTGATGCTCCCAAAAATATGAGGTGGAACCATCCCAAAATATTGGCTTCCTGTATAGAGTTGGGGGAAATGAACATGAGGCTGCGGCATGGTCAACAAGTTCATGAATGAGGGATCTCCACTATATGGCATATTGTAAGTATAAGGAGTAGGAGTATATGGACTAGCCATGTATTGAGGCAGTGACAGATACATTTGAGGATGAGGCATTCCATGGCCCATATATGAAGATGACGGCCCAGGTGCGTATGGATCAAAATGGTAAGGATGAAGATTCACGCTCGGCGACCTGGGTACAAACATTTGAGGTTCTGGCTGGGGTGTGGACAATGCAGGAATGTACCCATGAGAAGAATGAGTTGGTGGGGATGATTGTTTGCTACTCTCGCCAACAATCTCTGTTCTACTTACTCTCGAACGAGATGAACGTGCTGGAGGAGAACGTCTGCTGCTCTCTGCAGCAATCTCGGTCTGAGTAGATGTACGTGGTGGACGAGGACGTCTGGCGCGTTCCCGCACAATCTCTTTTCGTGTTCGTCTTCTTCTCACCTCTATGTTTGGCTCGCCCTGATCGTTTTCTTCATCTTCCTGTTCTTTATCCTCATTTATCCCTTGTTCGACGCCAATTCCGTCATGCGAAAGAGTTGACCGTTGCCTTTCATCTTCTTCTAAAATTTTAATCCTTTCATCAAGCGCAGCAAGACCTTCCTCGTACCCATCCTCGATAAACACTCGCCTCATTCGATGCACCAAGTTAGGCTGGTATAACAAATATTAGAGGTTAAATCATGCAATATAAGATAATGGATGTTCGAGGAACAGAAAGAGTTAGAAGATTACCGAGTAGTCACGTAACGCCCCGTTGTGTCCAATGAATCTCCTAGTGACCGAGCGATACCACGTCATATAGTCCTCATGATTGTGGCCTTCATTAAGTGCCGTTGTGGCAATGGTGTCCCCACGATTCTCCCACATGTGTATGTAGCTTGCGTGAATCACCCTATTTTCATGATGATGTCTACGCAATTTGAGGTGGTGTAGTTGGGCGTCGTAAGCACAATTAGGTGGCACCACTTGTACCATGCCGAATTGTTTCATAACCCTTTCTGGTCGATGCCACTCCACAATGTGGAAACAAATAAGGGGACACGTAGAAAGCTAACTTCCATGACCATTTGTACACTAATCGGGAAGAGACCCCATGAGTTCTGTATATGGTTGCCATACGACAGCATCCTCATGCCTTTGCTAGTCGAGTGCATCACGGTAAGCCGATACGACGTGCGTCGCACTTTGTGAAACTGAAATGCATCGAGCCATCAGTGTAGAAAACAATAAGTTAAGATAAATGTTATTGGACAAGATTTTTTAGCAAACTAATGAGAAATCGACTTTAATACATGTTTCCCAGTGGAACGTCCATAAGCATATTTTGGCCATCCACCGTTCGCGGTTGAGCTCTAGAAACACGAAGTCGCCGCGGTGCTATGAATGGAAATTTATCTCATGCCCACAGTTGTACCAGAATCAACGCGCCTGCAACCTCATGTGCCCCGGCACGAGATCCGCGACACGACTCCCTGTACAAATAGGCCAGACATGCACTCCCCCAACTATATTGTCCAAGGTAATTGGAAATCCTCCAGCAATGGTAAGAACATTAAATGTACGAATCGATTGGATTTATCGGTGAAAAGGCAACCACCGATAAGTTGTAGTATGTACGATCGAACGCACCATTTTACGGACTCCTCATCGCTATCATCATCTATTGCTGGTACGTTACGCTCAAGCCAATCGACCTTAAGTTTACACCCAACGATGTCATCTCCACCTGGAGTTCGTCCAAGTAGCCTTACGCAGACGTCAGCATAGTCTGCGTCCGTCGTTCCTGTCACAGGTATACCTTCGATAGGTAGTCCAAACTGTACCTGCACGTCTTGGAGTGTAATGGTGCACTCCCCATGATGCATGTGAAATGTATGCGTCTCAGGGCGCCATCTCTCTACAAACGCAGTAATCAAAGCCCAATCAAGGCTGAAAAATGCTACCCGAGATATCCCATAGAACCCACTAGAATGAAGATATGGGATCATCTTAGAATGATACTGCATCATTCGATCAACGACCCCACGTCTTCGACGTACGCGCATTGTTTCGTACACCTTGTAATTGATAATGTATTAATGTATGTTTTTGATACATTATTGCTGTAAATTTGACGTATTAATGTAAAACAGTTTACCTTGCCCCTCCAGGTTCGCGTTGATCTGTGTGTAGATTGGAGTTGCAAAAGGGATGGATCTGAAGGTCCTAGATCCATTGCAGTACAACCACAAAGAATGTTAGAAAAATAAAATGAGTGTGGTACGAAACCAAACGATAAGTATTTAATAAAAGTTCACACAAAACACACGACGAAATCAATTTCTATCAACATATTTACGACGTTAAGTTACTTCACACATTATACAAAATCGGCTACAGGTTCTCATTGGATGGTTGAGGTCTCCTTAGACAATTTTTTTTGTTATGGCCCTCTAAACGACAAATACCACAACGGTTCTTCCTAGTTGGGACTCGTTCACGGTCTTTATTTGGACATGTTGTTCTTCTATGTCCTTCTTGATGACATATCCCACATCGCAAAGGTCTTTCAACATTAGGAATATCCATTTCGGTATGTCTTCGCGATCCCTTAGGTCTTCCTCAGCCACGTCTGCACCTTGGGTCGTGTATGATTTTCCTCCCAAAAGTCGGCCAATACTTCTCATCAGGGATGGCCTCGAATTTGTAGGAGTAGCATTGTGCGTACACATCTATCCTATAATATGGCTCGATGAACTGCGCGTAACTCACCGGAATAAACGCACAAGCGGCGATGATGTGTGAGCAAGGGAAACCAAACGACTGCCATTTATTACAACTGCACACCCGGTCGTTTAAGATGACGACTTGTGCGTTATTGCCTTTGTGCATGCGATCGCCATGTCTTCCAGTCTGCACTTCAAACTCACCAATGTCTCGATTGATCAACGTGACGTGATGCCTCCTTGCGGATGTCTCATATTTCGTGAGTGCCTTCATTACATATTCCGTGTACGGTAGTCCGCTTGAGATTGCCTCATTGATTTCCTGGTTGCGTTGATCATGGTACGTCACCAATCTGTAGTATATCATCTGAGTTAACGCCGTAATTGGCAAGAATCGAGCTCCCTTCAAGACTTCGTTAAAACACTCTGCAATTGCCGATGACACTCTACTAAGTAATAGTGGTTCGTCAAATATTTATTGAATTTCACTGCAAAGAATAAATTGTATCTCGTACTTACCAACACCATTAGAATTCATCCATCCGTACCGCATGCCTCCATCGTGCGATTGCGTCCAAAGTTCTTTAGGAATGACATTGACATATTGCAGGCATTGAGGCTTTCGTGAAGATAAGTATGTGAAACGCTCCATGCACGTGATAAATTTTCGTTCTTGATTTTGAACAGTTGCTCGACCAAGGAGCACTTTCAAGGGGTCATTTTTGAAGTGTGTGCTGAAATTACTAAGCAATTGTCGCAAGCAATAATGGTGATACCCTTTAGGGGGACAAAAGCCGTTGATCGGGGTGTTGACCGCCTCCTAGATGCCAGGGTGACGATCAGAAATAAAGCAAATTCCTTCTCTATCTGTCACGTGTTTGCGCAACATCCGCAAAAACCACCCCCCACAAATCAGTTGATTCGATTTCTGCAACGGCAAATGCAACTGGTAATATGTGTCCATTCCCATCAACATATATCGCAATCAGAAGCTTCCCACTATATTTTCCATATAGAATGTCGCGTCAATCTGAAGCAGAGGCCTGCAAAACTTGAAAGCATGTATTGAAGCTTCAAATGCAAAAAACGCACGATGAAATCGAGGAGACACGGTTCTTATTTCATCAGCATGCCACTGTCTGTGTGACCACTCAATTTTTGTCCCGGACTCTTACTCCTCAAAGCCGCCAACCATCTTAGTAATTGAGCGTACGACTCATCCCAATCTCCAAAAGCCCATGCAATTGCTTTCCTCTTGGCATCCCACATTCGCTTGTAGCTGACTTCGTGTCTGTATTTTTTCTTAATTATTTCCACTAATGCTTTTATCGTGATACCTTGATCGCTCTTGACGACGCTTTGGATCTCTCGCGCAATCATGTTGGCGTCAAGTTGGGCATGACCGCGTTGTACGTTAGGATTAATACACATGTGCGGTACGTCTAACTATGTTATCTCCCATAATAGTGTTTTCTTTCGGAAACATGCGCGAAGACGCAACATACACCCATGTTGTGGAAATCTGCACTTAATCGCTCACGTAGTAGCAGTCGATTCCATCACATGGTATTGACAATGTTTATTAACATGCCACACTTTAACGACATGTTGTAAGTTGTTTTTATTGTCAAAACACATCCTATCTCCAAATCGAAGTTAGACATGTCCCCCCAAGTTTACTGTAACGACCCGAAAATCTAACTTGTGCCACGTGTCAAGTCAAGGTCGTATGTGGGCCCCACTCGTCGAAATACGTATGTCCGAATCCAATTTGAGATGAAAATGCTAGTTATGCGAGGATTTCGGTGAGTCGAAACACGAACGGGGACGCGCCTCGAGTCGCGTGCCGACGTGGGATACGCGTCGTGATGCGTGTAGCGCGAGTATCGAGATTTGTGAAATGTGGCGGGTTGGTGCCTCGAGATGTGCGCTGCTCAATTTATTAGGAAGGCATTAAAAAAATATGTTTTTTTATGTGCCTCGAATTTCGCTCCGCACGGATCTCGAGGACACAAGCTTACTTAATAAGGAAGTCAAAAATAAAAATGGCAAATCTATACTCACATATTATACTTGCACGTAATGCGACCCTAAAACTTTAATTGGTACAAATGGACACCAGGGACGTAGAGTCGGGTGTCGGGTGCGCAAATCGAGACGCGAACGAAACATTTTGAGATTCGCGATTTTTCGAGGTAAGTAAACCAGCTAGGGACATATACAGTATTTCATGATTATCCATTGACCGTTGTTGTTTACTGTTTTGTGATAACCTTTATTGTTGTTCACTGTTATCGTTGGATTCGAAACTGGTGAGATAAAAGTATTATGCCCATATGTGTAGTTTGCAGAGCGTGCTCGCACGCACCTATGGGGGGAACATAGAAGATGTATATGGATTCGTAGTCGCTGAGCTTGCTAGCGCCGGTGTCCATTTACATCTACTTTGGGGGTTCCAGGGTTGCTTGCCTTGCCAGTCGCAGTCGCAGAGCTTGCTCGCCTAGTTGGGAGGTGAAAGTACTATGCCCATATGTGTAGTTCGCAGAGCGTGCTCGCACACACATATGGGGGAAACATAGAAGATGTATATGTCTTTCAGAGTAATTGGGGAGACATATACATCTACCTTGGGAGTATCACTCATTGATGAGTTGTTTACAGTCTTTTCTATTCATGCGTTCTCGATTCATTTCGTTCTATTTGCATGAATTTAATGCTTTGGATATTTGTGAACCGATGCTTTGGGATATTGTGAACTGTTGCTTTGGATATCATGAACTGTTGCTTTGGATATCATGAACCGTTGCTTTGGATATTGTGAAATGGCGTATATATTTCCTACTGGATTTACTTACCTGGGCTCGTCATTCTTATGTTTGACTGAGTGCAGCGCCGCGGACGAGTAGCGAAGGGAAGGCTTCATAGCTAGGTGATTTTTTGGTATATTGTGTATTTACTCTCCTCTGATAATATTTATGCTGGGTTCCACATTTAGGTTGCCTAACTCCTTGAAATTATGGTTGAGTTATTTTATTTGTAGTAATTTCTATCGCTAAAATTTGTAACTCTTGAATAAAATATTAATAACTCAACTGTAAAATGTTGAATTTGGGAAAAATGATGGATTGGAAGGCTGACTAGGTCCGCGTTGACTTGCGAGACGGGCTCGGGGGTTCACGTGGGCTTAGGCCGGGCGGGGCCCAATTTGTGGAAAATTGGGGCCGTCACATTTTCTTATGGGAATGTTAGGTCGTAGTTGAATTAGCCACCTCCCAATCGATTTCGTTATATCCCGGTATTGGTTGGTGAACTTCATCGTCACTAGCTTCCTCCAACAAAATCTTTTCGTCGATAGCAAATTGCTCATCATCTTCGGCATTCTCCGCACCCGGAGGATCATACCTTGGATCATCTGTGCAAACATTTACGTCGTCCCAAACGGCAACTGATGAAGCTTGTTCATTGTTTTGTGTTTCCTCATCAATTTCGTTATTTTCGTCGTCGTTATCGTCATCGGCATTGTATGCATTATTTTCTTCATGTAACGGCAACGAACCCCTCTTGCACGACCTCAGCCTGTGGGGATTGCATACGCACCCTTTCCATCATTAAGGCTGCGTCTGGCGTGCGCTACATTCGTCAAGAACTTGCGAATGAACCGTGCGATTTTGAATTGAGTCGACTGACTCAAATGTTAAATATATATCAACCATTGCAGTTTTTGGTAATTTGGCCACCGTCTCCCACATCAAGTCGAAGTGTGTTGCATCATTCAACAAGACACGAACAAAATAATGTGAGCCTCCGGGGAGGATTATCATGTGGCGATAAGTCATCTGAACTATAGTATCCGTTGATGAGATAGGGAACGCGTTACAAATGCAATCAATCATTTCACGCCCACTCGACCCAAACTTAACCCACGACACTACTGATGAGGGTGAGCTGTACGCGATGCCATTGACCCCATTAACAATGGAGCCGTACGCATAGAATAGAAAAGGGACGTTTCTTTGTGACATGACCTACAGAGGTTTGCGAACTTTGATGTAAAAATGTTACAGACAAATGCACATATTTGTTAAGGGAAATAGTTGACAATCATGTGGTGATAAAGCGCAATCGAACTTTCTGATGTAGAAGATCGCAATAATAGCTCAACTACAGAGCATACTCATTCTTTCACACTTACATTTTGTGTGTAATAACGTTCAATAAATAAACATATGAACCGTTATTCATAAACTAAATAGGAATGTCCCTATATATCATGCAAACCATAACCTCACACAAATAAATTATTATGAAAATACTAAATTAATGAACTTACTTGTTTCCTCCGCTTTTCCGCCGCAATGTAATATTCCTGCAATAACATTGTATTTTCGTTTGTTTAGAACCGCAATCACAGTTAAGTAACCCAAGTAACCATAGGAAACATGTACCCAAATAATAAATGAAAACTAACCTCAAGTAAGTAAATGAACTAACGTAACCTAATCTAAATAAATTAACCAAACTATGTGAACCAAACGTAACCTAAAAGTACCTAATAAAACGTAAACATATCCAAAATAAAAAACCAAAAAATTGTAGATATGTTAGTTTAGTTTTTAAGTGGATCGCAACGAATTCAAAGTCTATATGAGCTTGGTGTACTATATATGTGGTTTCATAAAGTTTTGGGCTTTCCTTAACATAAAATAGAACATATATGTTTGTGCGGTTTTGTGTATTGGAGGTAGGTGCATCATGGGGGGAATCATGCGTTCAATCAGAGATGCATATGGTTGGCCGCGTTAAAACTGGCATCTCTCTATTACTTTCAGATCATATAGTAATTCTAGATTCTTATTAGCACGCATGCGGTTAGGTGTAATTGCGATTCAATTTTGATGTGCAAATTAACAACACCTATGTCACTATATATTAACAACCTAAACAACATAAACTATACTAACCTTCACAAATTTGGCAAACATATATTGCAACATTGTGATAACTAAACAAAATACATTAACTAAACTAACTTACCCGACTAACCTAAATACCTCAACTACCTATACATTAACCAAACTAATACATAAACTTAAACTAACCTAAACAAACTAAATATATTAACTTAAACAAACGTAATGACCTAAACAAATTTGGCAAACAAATCTAGCAACATTGTGATAACTAAACAAACTACATTAACTAAACTAACTTACCGAAACGAACATAAATACCTCAACTACCTAAACACTAACCAAACTACTATGTAAACTTTTACTAACTTAAACAAACTAACTAACTAAACTAACTTAAACTAACTTAATTACCTAAACAAACTACCTTAAGTAAACTAACTAACCTAAAGACCAAAAATAACGTAACTTAATTGACTAACCTAACTAAACAAACTAACTAAACTAAAGTAACCAAACTAAACTAACTAACCTTAACAAACATAAATACCTAACGTAACCTAAACCAAACTAAACAAACTTAACTAACTCAAAATACTTAACTAAACTAACCAACAATACCTAAACTAAACATGTAACCTAAACTAACTAAACTAAGTTAAACAAACGTTATTAACTAAACATACCTCCTCCTTCAGTAAATTAACTAAAATACCTCAAACAAACTGACTTAACTAAACTTAATTCACTAAACTTAATTAACTAAACGTAATTAACTAAAAAACTTAATTAAACTTAATTAACTAAACTAACTTAAACATACATAATTAACTAAACTAACTTAAACAAACTCACTAAACTAAATTAAACTAACTTAAATAAACTTAAGTAACTAACTAACCTAACTTAAACAAACGTAATTAACTTAAACAAACTTAAACTAACTTAAAAAAACTTAATTACCTAAACTCACTTAAACAAACTTAAAACTAACTTCAACAAACTAACTTAAACAAACTTAATTAACTAACTAAACTAAAACAAACTAACTAATCTTACTTAAACAAACTTAAACCAACTTAATTAACTAAACTCACTTAAACAAACTTAGACTAACTTAATCAAACTAACTTAATCAAACTAACTTAAACAAACTTAATTAACTAACTAAACTAAAAAAAACTAACTAAACTTACTTAAACAAACTTAAACTAACTTAAACATACTTAACTAACTAAATTCACTTAAACAAACTAAAACTAACTTAATCGAAATAACTTAAACAAACTTATGTAATTAACTAAACTAACTCAACTACACATACCTCCTCCTTCTCCTCCTTCCACTCCGCTGCTACGCTGGCCTGATCCCGTAGCCGCCGCCGCTGCTCCTTCCTCCTCCGCCGCCGCCAGAGATCCCTCCTCCGCTGCCTGGATCATTGTTCTGCCTCACGACCGGACCGCGTATTCCACCACGTACCACTGTCGCTGCTACTGATGAGAGATTTCGCTCCTTGCTCCGGTTCCCCCGCCAAGCTCTACTCCATCTCCGCCGCGCGTCACTCTCGCCCACTCTCTCCCGTGCGTCGCTGGCCGCCCCTCCTTCTTCCTCCCTTCTCTGTCTCGGCTCTCTGGTTCGCTCCCCCCTCCCCTCCTTAAGTACCCGACCCACCCCACTCTCCACAAGTGTACCCGTGACCTACCACACCCCTACCCCCTACCCCCTACCCTTACCCCTACCGTAGACTGTAAAGCCGAAACCGACGCAGAGAATATATTCTTTGCGTCGGTTTTGGGAAGATGACTGTGAGGTGCGCCCCTAAGTCACGGGTTTTCCCGGTCCACGTGGACCCACGTGGACTGGGAAAACCCTATTTTATCCACGTGGACACTGATAGCGCCTTCGCAGAAGGCGCTATCAGTGTAATGTGTCCACGTCGGTCCACGTGGACATGTCGACGTGGACATGTACACTGATAGCACCTTCTGCGAAGGCGCTATCAATGTCTTCCACGCCACGTTGGCCGGACACATGGATAGCGCTTTTCAAAAGGCGCTATCCATGTGTCCACATAAGAAAAAAAATCTTGCCACGTTGATGGCACCTTCCCAATAGGCGTTATTGCCTACTCCCCAGAAATTTTTTTTTTCACCCCTACTTTTCTCATTAAAACTTAAAACACGTGTACTTTGGTAATTTTTCCCAGAAAATAATTGCAATGGCAATAATAGCAATGATGGGAGTAATGTTGATGGCAGGGAGTGTTGCAAGTCGACAAGATATTTCAGGCAAAATTTTATGTGCTGCATTGAGAGCTTGCATTAAAGATTACATGCCCGGTTGTCTTCCATTCCACGTACCACGAAGCTAGCGTGTCATGATGCTTGCAGTGACGGTTGTCATGTGTCCGGCCATGAACGGCAAAATAATGAGATTAACGGAAAAGTAATGAGATTAACTTTATCAAAAAATCTGTTTGGACTCTTTGAGTCCGGACTCAAAGATTTTTTTATTAACAATTTAAGAGATTTATCTAAGTAAAAGACTTAATTACTCTTTACCCCAAACACAAATAATGAATTTGAATTAAGGGTCTTTATGTCTTTTTGGTTGTTTGAGTCCGGACTTTTTGAGTCCATTTAACACTATCCTAACTTTATTAGTTTGCCACTCTTTATTCAAGTAATAAAATAATTTATGATTTTTAAGGTTTGATATTAAGATTGAAAATCATTCCCATATAACCAAAAAATATTGTGGTTGTAACTATTACTTATATAAATAGGTGATTTGTACTCAAGAAAGATACACAATGAAAATGATCTCTTTTAGAAATTAACATGGTATTAGAGCTTAAGTTTCTTAGAAGAACTTGTGAGAGCATGCATGGTCAATTACGCTCTCAGGCCTCTTGGTGTCTATGTTATGTTGATCTTCGATTCTTATCGGTCTCTTACTAGTTTGTGCTTTGCCCGCAATCAGTCCGTTGTCTCGCCATGTTGATTTTGTCCCGTGTCTTGCTATTGTGTGTCTGTTGGTTTGTCCATTGTCCGCTACCTTGAGCAAGTCAGATTCGTGCATGTTTGTTTGTTCGTGCATCCTCGCATCGCATGCCTACTCCCAGTCCGTGATCGACTCGTAATTGTGTACTTGTGTGCGTGTGAGCACCTTCGTCCGCCAATCATCAAGTTTTCCAATTCGTGCGCACTTACCCTCCCTATCGCATGTTTTTCGTTTCTTATCTGCCCGTGGACGAGCATTGTCACTTCTCCGTTCAACGACGACTAGTGCATCTGTTCCATAGCCCGCTGTCACTGCCATCAAGCACCTCTGCTTCATCATTTGTCACCGTGTACCAGAGTGACTTGTGCGTCTCATGCTTTGCTGCTGTAATGCACCCATCAAATATGTCGTACTCGTCCATCCGTGCTTGCATCACTCAAGTCACGCCTCCTCATCGTCATTCGGTCATCTTGCTTTTTTTATTTTAATTTTTAGAAAAAAAAATGAAGAAGACGAAGAAGTTCAGTAGTTTGATTTGCTTCCTCAAACCTGTCATCTTTCCATGCACCATGTCTGCATATGCCTTTGTAGTCATCTCAAGGCCATCCGTTCATCTGTTCAATCTATGATCATCTGTGAATCGCTCTGCACGCTTGCATGTGCACTTGAGATTACCTTATAACACTAGAACAAATTAGGCTTTTTATAGCACCTAATTCATAGAGGTTTTCAATAACCTCTATGTATTACTTTTTATAACACCTAATTCATAGAGGTTTTTAAATAACCTCTATGTATTAGGTGATTAGGGTTTTTATAACACTACATCCATAGGGGTTTTTAGAAACCCCTATGTATTAGGCTATTCAAATCACACCGTTCCTCTGGTTCGGCCTCACAATCGCGACTCACAAACTAACTCCACACCGTTCCTCTGGTTCTTCTCCATCGGATTCGAATCGACAAGGTATTTGTTCGTTCGTTCATTCATTCAATCAATCGTCTCTCCCTCGTAAACCCTAATTCGCCGCATCGATCCTCGATTCAATTCGGTTCGTATTTCTCATCTGCATATTAATCGTCAGCCGAGACTTCGATTTCGGAGTCTGAAACCCTAGTTTCCGCGCGATTGGTCCGACGAGGACTCTGTCACGGTGTGTTTGTTGTTGTTGTTGTTGTTGTTGTTTTTGTTCATTTCCTTGATTCCATGCTCTGGTTTTGCTGTTTTGTTATCGGTTCGTGGATTGTGTGGATTGATTGATCGAGAGGTCAACGGTGAATCGGCGGGTGGATTGTTGTGTGAGGGTTTGATTAGAGGAAATGATGTTGAATTCGTTGATTTTGGTAGTTGGAGGGGAAAATTTGATCTAATAAGTTCAGTGATCAGTCCAACTGGTAATGCATTGATACCAAATACGGCTCGAAGTTCATTTACAGATTACAGTTCATTCAGTACGCATAGTTGACAAATTGCCACTGAGAGTGTAGGTTAGCCTTCATTTGTATTTTTACAGATTACAGTTTACACTAATAAGTTCATTCAGTACGCGTAGTTTACAGATTACAGTTCATTCAGTACGCACAGAAGAGGAATCAGTGTATGCACTAAAATGTCATATATCACAGGAGGTGAACCATTTGCATGAGGGCCTAAAGCATGTAAGTGTGCCTGTTACTGTCGATTCGCGATAATTGACTGTGTTTTGGGTTTTTCATCTATTGTTATATTGAAAATCTGCTTTTCATATATGAAGACTGAGACTGAGCTTCCCTTAGTATTAAATATCATGAAAATTTCAGCTCAAGTGAATTTGTCGAGAGTGTACACCTCTTCGACTTTTTCTTTCTTCAATGATCTTGCATAATGGAAAGAACTAGTATATATTGTGCTGCTGTTGATTGCTGCAATAGGTCTGTGATAATCCCTGATAGAGTGCTTCATTGCGTATCTATTAAAGTACTGCATTTTCTCGTGGTTTTGATTATCATTCAATTTGAGGCATTCTTCATCCAAAAATCTCACTTGTTCCAATATATATGCAAAGCTGAAATCGAGTTGGAGAAAGTTTCACCTTCCTTGGGGCGTAGTGCAGTTTACTTGAAAGAGTCTCGGATCAATAAATTACCAAGGTTAAAACTTTCTTTCGGTGTTTGTATATTTCTTTGCTCACACTGCAAGTATCACTTGGTTCTATTTCAACAAATTCTTTCTATATTTTGTGTTTCTCTCAATTCTTGGCTTCCTTTAATTGATGCATATTGGGACTATATATTAGGTATGATCCTACTCTAAAAGCCGTAGTCGTCACTTGCACTGAAGAGTTAGCATACCAACAAGCAAAAGAGGCTGATAACCTACTTCAAAAAGGAGTTTATTTAGGTAACTCCTCCAATCCTTCAACACAGGTTTTATGCCTATGTTTAATTAATCAGATTTTTATTATATGTGCACATGAGGTTTTCAGAGCGTAGCTTCCTGTTATTTTTAGTATCTTAAGACTCTCAACTGACTCATTGCATTTTTTTTTTTTTTTAAAAAGAGTTATTTGGCCAATGATTGCAGTGAGATACATGGAAAGGTCGTTGTTGATCCAAGTTATGTGGGATTGGAGCTAAAACGAGTTCCAAAAAAGAGAACGACTACTAATCAGGTAGGTGAGCCCGATTGTGCACCTCTATCATTGCCATAGCAAGCATTTGTGCCAATTAACTTTGCAGGAATTATATCCTTAAATGCTATCCTTTAAACCTTTTTTCTGTTATTAGATTTGCCTCCTTCTTTTAGTTTCTTACAGACAATGAAATGATTCGTTTGTCTATGCATGGACACAAAAACCATGAGCTCATGGCTTTTCTGTCCTCTTACTTTGACCAAATTCGACCCCGACTAATTTGGGATTGAGGCTTTGTTGTTACTTTGAGCCATTTTTGCATTTAGCTAGCGATGCTTGTGGAAGGTTATAGTTTCCTTCTTTTGATACTCTCTCTTTAATTCTGTTTAAGTTACTTTTCCTCTATCGTTGATGCCTTGGTTTTGTCTCCTCTGAATTTCAAAAGATTAAAATGTAAAACATTCTGAAATTTATTTATTTATTTATTTATTTTTATCATTATTTGTTGAAGGAGGATTATGCAATCGAGATACAGGAGGCAAAAAGCCTTGATGCACCTGGTAAGATATATTTTCCTACTCCAGATTGATGTTTTAATTTAAGGACTTTTTGAAGGCTTACTCAAAGGAAGTACATGGAAATGGTGGCACTAGAACATCAGTACACTAGCTACACAAATCACGAGTTTAAATGGCACTAGAACATCGGTTTTGTTATTATTTTCTTCTTTATATGTGTTGAAACTTCGTCTATTCAACTTCCCAATCTAAATCTTATTGAGGCTTACATTTAGTCCTTCTGCTCTCTATGTACATTCAATTTAGAGAAGCTGAGGTTGAGATTGATGTTGATTTATTTATTGGTCCTCCACCACCTGCTATAGTTGCATAAGCTGAATCAGCAAATGAGTTCAAGAATGACTTGATGGCTGGCCTAACTCTTGCCAGTCTAAGCATTCCATAGGTTCAGACTAAAACAAATTTCTGTTTTGAGATTCAGTCTAGTGTCTGTTTTGGGCTATCGAGTCGATCGGATCGTTGAGCTTGCTCATCAAAGACTGTCAACAATCTTAATTGGTGGTTTAACATGCGTGCTCATCTCTGTTGGTGTCTGCCCTGTATGGGCTGGTGAAGAGCTTCACAATCTTGTGGCCACCAACCTGGAAAAACTAGGAGCGTTTTTGCAAGGTAGGCACATATTGTTTCCGCACCAGATCTATCATCATGAAAATTGTATGCTCTAAGATTAATTGTATGCTCTAACATGTGATTCCTTAGATCTTCGAAGTTGCTCCCTCATTTTTTATGGTGGACATTTTGAACGTTGTTGGAGATTTAGTTGAATACCTCAGAGTAAGATGTCCACTATTTTAACTCAGTTCATTGTTTATCATTGATATTTTCTTCATTAGTTATCCCATTGGGTTGCTTTTTTCTAAGTTCGTGTCTTTTTTCCATTGTAGACAGTTAGATTGGGCGCTTACTTTTTTCAATGTATCAACCTGAGAGCAATGTAAAGTTATCTGAATTGGGCTTTTCTCATTCTTTGTAGATATTGCACATCATATCTTATTTTGCTTAATTCCTTTGTTTTCTAATTCAAATATTAAGGAATGCAATTATTTTACTTAATTCCTTTGGATAAAAAGACGGCTCGCCACCGGTAAGATCCCCTCCTTATTTGTTCAAGTTGAATTATTTCGAGTCATTATCAAACTTGACAGGTGTATCTCGAAGATGTCAAGTTTCGGTCATATTCGCTGTTGGTTCCTGGAGAAACCGCTTGTTTTGCTTGTGCTCCTCCCTTGGTAAGTAAGATCTTTTTTCTTCAAGAAATTTGGTGATGATCAGATTCTTGGGGGTTATTGTTGGTTCAACAGAAAGAGAAGTAGGAAATCAGATGTGACTGTTTTCTTAGCCTCAACAGTTGATGAGCGGACGCTCAAACGTGAAGGTGTCTGTGCTGCCTCTTTACCTACTACTATGGTGAGATGTTTAACATTATTTTGGATTTTGAAATTATACATTCCTTTACTGAATTGTTTCTTGTTCTCATTATGGTTGAACTGATTTATAGTGTTTGGATTAGTAATTAGCATCTTTCAATCATCTGATGGCTGAATTGATATAATAGGGAATGGTTGCTGGTCTGCTCGTGCAAAACACCCTAAAGTACTTGCTAAAGTACTACAAGTGCTTGTTGGTAACCATCCATATTTTTTACTATTTCTAATGCTACACATTGAGCATACTAGTCCTCGTTTGACTCCTCTTCAAAGATTCTTTTGTTCCTTTCTACTCACTCATTATATGAAACTGTCAGTGCTGCTGCATTCCAATCAATTTTGACAACTTTTGTTGTCCTATATGTGCCTTTTTTTTTTTTTTTTTTTTCAGAAAAGAACATCCTATTCATCAATTGTTGCATAATTTTTTCTAAGTTGTCCATCATTTCCATCCACATGCCTTAGAAATGCTACATCGTAAAGACAGAGCGACCAATAGATTCATTATCTCTATGGCAATGAGCACAACAACTTGGAGACAGTGCAATGTGACACAATTTTCATTGGATTTTGTTTCAAGTATTGATTTTCTTCTTGACACAAGCAAAGATAAGACATTGTTTAGTGGAGGATTGATGCTTTCCATACAAAGATGTGAAAAGGGTAAGGTTGGTCTTGTTTGGGAAATGTTAGATGACTAGATATACATTTGCAAAAGTATTGTCCATTTTTTTAAAGTAGCCAACAATCTTTAAAATTAATGAGGCGAAATCGAGATGAAAGCCTCAATTTATTTTTTCGAGATTCTAGAACATGAAACGAAGCCACAAATAATATAAATATTCTTGGAATTATTAAAAGAATGATGAAGGAAAAATATCACAATTCATAATCTACTACTAAACAATAGCTATTACTGCTAAAAATTAGCTACAAAAGGTGATTATCACAATCCATAAAAGAAATATTAATAATTTGATTAAGTGTAAAGGAAAAAAAAAGACCAATAAAAACGAGTTGTGACCTTTGTACAATTCATGGATAAGAATGAACTAATTTGAAGCTTTTTCAAGTTTTAATGTTGTTATCCGAGTTGTATAATGTTCCATGCACATATTTGCAAGCGTTCTGGTTTTCAGTAACTTGTGTAAAGGCTACCAATGCATTTACAAGTTTTAGGTGTTTAGAATTTGTTTAATTTTCTTTAAAATGTCTAAATGACTTCTCGGTGAATGTTTTACTTGCTTTAGGGATTATGACCGGCAAGCTTCAGAAACATAAAGTCCCATAAATATCTAGTTCACTTCTAACTTGTAGGAAAGCACTTTATGATCAAGAATGATTTTTTTTTTAAGTTATTCGGGTTTGGGGTGAGTGTTATCCTTTTATTTTCCTTATAGTCTTTCTTACCATTCTAGTTCTGCAAATGTACAATTTTTTTTGCTAATACAAAAACCTTTTTGATAAAAAGAATTAGACAGAGTAATGCTTTCAGCCTTAACACATACATCTGTCTGATCATATAGGTTCAGATGATGCAAGTTTGAAATTGAAAAAAATATAATATCTGATAACATGAAGGTGAAGCATCATATAAAATTTAATTATCTTGTCATTGCTGGTTTTTGCTTTTTCTAAATGCACCTTGAAAAATTCTTTGATGATTTACATTGAGCCTATAGCTTAAGATTTTGTTGCTCCTGGGTGTCTTATGCTTTCCTTTTTCCTTCCTCAATATACCACTGCAAAATCAATGTGAAGTATAGGCATTTCTGTTATTTGTGGATGATGGTTGGTGGCGAACTTGACAAAACAAGTTCTAAGGAATGGTAGTTGAAGAATATAATATCTTTTTTCTCTATGTTTTATGGAAATGGTTGTCTTGTTTGGTGTTCAAAGGATGACGAGATAGCGAAACCGTGAGATGAAATCCGAATAATGTCAGCGCATTGGAAGTTCAAAACTAAAGAATTGGAATCACATGTATGCACTAGCTCTATCTAGTGGTCCAGGTCAATCTTGTTAGTCTAGTTTCTATATGCTGCAACCTGCAACCCTTGGGCCCTCCCTTTATCTATTTAACGCTGATTGATGACATGTATTCAAAATCCCTTAAATCTTTCTTAAGCAATGCATCCCAAGTTAATTATCTTAAGTCTAACCTTATACCTACGACTTTCTTCAATTCTTTTTTTTAATTGTGACGAGTTTTCTAACTGAGGCATTAATTTGCAATAGATTACTTGCAATATCCTCCTCCTGCTGTGCCTGCCTCTCTTACTAGAGTAGGGAAAGTTTATTCCTCTTTTCTTTGAAATTAAATTGTACAGGAAAGAGTCTAAACAAAGTTTACATATTATATGAGATCTGACAGAAAAGGAACTTCATAATTTGGAGGCTTTTTTGATAATTCTAAACCTCCACACGTGTCTGACACTAACATCTTGGAAATTGTTTAGCTTTTCTTATGGCATACTTAGCAGTAGTAAGAGAGGAAGATGGACTTGATAAAAATTCAGAAAGACCCACTTATAATACAATTAAATATTGAATCCATAGAGTACAGTGGAGGAAGGAATAAGGATTCATTGTGCCTCTTTCTATGCAGTTGGCAACTTGTCATTTTGAAAAAAGCTTTGGTTAGTCGAGTTATGTTGTGAATTTGTGATCGGAGAATTTTTTTCATTGATGTGGATTTCACTTCAGCTTTGTTGGCTTGAAAATATATGTTCAGGAACTTCTTGGACTAGTACCTGCAGTTTCTTTTCTCATATATGTTAATCTAACCTTGGTTTAACGCTTATTATGGTGTAAACATGGGCTTGAACTCTTGAGTTGTGTTGATCTTGAACTTCGTTAAGTTACCACTGTGATTAAATTACAATTTTTTTGTACCCTGATTGACGATAATAAATACAAATCCGTGGACCCAAATTTAAACACAGTTGAATGGTGATGAAATTGAAACTTTCTGAATGCATACATATTACATACCATCTGCATAAAAACAAAATAAATGTCTTGACCCCATGGTTAGGAAGTGCCCATGTTGATATGCCTCAAACATTATGAACAGGAAGACTAAAATGCAATTTTTCAATAGCTGCTGATATTGGTCTTTTGAAATTAGGTCACTTTCTCTGGAACTTGCTTTTTTCATTGAATTTGTCCTTTAGGAATGGTGGGCTCCCATTTGTTCTCTGTAACCAAAAGGGAGAATGATAAGATCTTGCAGGGAAAAGGCAAGGATGAAAAGGAGGGAAGAGAGGAGGAATGGTTTTAAATTATTTGAAAACACAATGTGATCAAGTGTAAGTTCTTCCTCTCTACCCTCTTAAATAGTCCAAATAAGGGTGAAGATTCTCTATGGTACCATGATCTTCTTCACTTCAATCCTACCCATACTGGAACAATCCCTGACTTCTACACCATGGAAACATGTCATACCTAGCAGTTATTTTTTCTTCAAAAAATAAGCTAACTTTTTTTTTTTTTGGCAGGATGGGTTGTCACTACACACTAGTAAGACTCAGGGATGGGTACAAGGAGAAAGTCTACCCCGAAAATAAGGTAATCGTCGCTGAACATGATTAGTTTTATTACTTAATTTGTTGGTGAATGTCTAGTTGTTTGCTCTTATTGGATTTTCAAGAAGAAGATGTTGGCTTTTCTGATTGTTATATGAATTAGAATGATACATTCACTTTCAGCACTTTCAGTGTTGGCGATTCTAAAACAAAAATCCTATTGTGGTTTCACTTGTTACGTATGCTCGAAAATGCTAGCTTATTAACTCTTTTTTGTATGTTAATGAATATTGAAGTCCCTCTTGAAAGTTCATGAACCTTATGCAAATACAATGGAGAAATTCAGTTTGCTCTAACTTTAGACTTAATTCTTTATAGGTGCCTGCTTTAGAACATAACAACGTTGTGATAGGAGATAGCCTTGACGTGGGTAAATACATCGACAACAACTTCGAGGGGCCTTCACTCCTCCCGAATGTAAGATGCTTAAGGTTTTTCTGCATTTGGATTGAATAACAGCTCAATGGCTGCATATTTCATTATTTTGACCGTGAATGCATGCTTATAGGATCCTGCAAAAAGAGAGTTTGTGGAGGAGCTTCTTGCCTATACGGACAAATTCGTTGGTGGTGGTGCTTTGGCAGCTCTACCTGGAGGCATGGTTGGAATTGTGCCTGCAACTGGTGGTAATTCCTCTAATGGAGCTATTCCTAGAGGAAAATGGCCAAATGCACAGATAAATCAACCTTCTCTAGTTGCTGGCGCTGATGGTCAGAGCAATCATTCTACATGTTCATTCTTTTTGCTTGGTTTGACTCGAGGAAAGTCAATAATTTAGTTGAGTGTTTGGCAATGCCGGCAGGCGGAGTTCCATTTTTGGGAAGAACAATATCCCTCTCTTTGGGAAAAGCTAAATGTTTCTTTTAATATAAGTTACTTTGTTTTTTGATTGAATAATAATATTGCGAGTGGAATGTAGATTTGTATATTTTCAATTTAAAATGGAAATGAAAATTAATTTTGAGCATTTTCAGCTATTTTTTTTTTTTAAATTACATTTGATAGGGGTTTGAAACCCCTATGTAATCCTTTGACGATAATATAGAGGTTTCAAACCCCTATGAAATCACTACAATTGATAGGGGTTTGAAACCCCTATGTAAGCCTTTGAAGATTTGATAGAGGTTTGAAACCCCTATGAAATAGCTAAGATTTGATAGAGGTTTGAAACCCCTATGAAATAGTCAAGATTTGATAGAGGTTTGAAACCCCTATGTAAGCTTGGAAGATAAGATAACACCTTAAAAGATAACACTTTTCATAGAGGTCAAAAACCTCTATGAAAAGTCTTTCATAGAGGTTCAAAACCTCTATGAAAAGTAGAATTTGTTCTAGTGTAAGTAGATCATCTACTTGTATGTCGTGGGTTACAACATATTTATGTTTCTACTCTGTAGGTTGTCGTTAATTAATTTCCTCTGCAACGAATCCTAGATCTGTTTTTTGCCATTTATTCATTTGAATTTGTTCTCGTGTAGCTTTCTGCACGCTCCACTGATTTGTTTAGCAAACTCAAGTTAGTTTTAACAAACTCATCTTGAGTTTGAGGGAGGGTGTTAAAAGTCGATATTAAGATTTAAGATCATTCAGTTGTAACCAAAAGATATTGTAGTTGTAACTGTTACCTATATAAATGGGTGGTTTGTACTCAAGAAAGATACACAATAAAGATTATATCTTTTATAAATTAACAATGGTGATAGCATATTGAAGTGGAAGAATCGATAATTAATCGTGTAATCAATTTTATATTTGTAGTACTTAATTTGCACCAAGACGAATGTAATTGTTTCAACCACCATCTCCTATATAATGCTTGTACCAACTGAATTATTAAATAAATTTCATAATTATTATTCTTTCAAATTAATTGTAACATATATTGGTTTATTTAGGTTTCTATTTGTGTTTAAAGTTGCATATTTTAAGTTTTTAATAGAAATAATAATATATTTCATTAAGTTTTATCTATACATTAAATAAATACATAAAATTTTAAGACCAACATTAGGGACATGAAACTCAAAAAAAAATAAGAATTGAATAACTAATTAAACTTTTCTCTACTTATGATAATACATCACAACAACAACAATAAAGCCTCAATTCCAAATAAGTTAAGGTAAGCTATGTAGATCAAACTTTTCCTATAACGGTGCGAATCACTAATATATATATATATATATATATAGTAATTTTATCCTTAATTAAGGTTATCGATCCATGATGCATGTATTGCCCGATGGTAGGTACGCTGTCCAAACATTCGGCCTGAGAATGAGATATGTATATTTGTGCAGTGAATGTCCAGTGTAATGTACGTGTGTATGATTATTATTTAATTATACTACTTAACTTGTGAGTACATTCACGTGAGAGAGAGTGATGCATTGAGATACACGCATGCATGGATACGGGTAGATGTATATATTGATGTTAAAATGCTTAAATAATTTCCAGTAAATCTAACAATAATGGTAACTTAGGTTGCATGTATCTCTAATGAATTAATTGGGTTAAATAAAACCTAAGTTTCATATCAATTAAACAAGCCATGAGATTCTCCTTAAGATACGATCGAGTAGTGATGGAATTCATTGCAAGTTAGTGGGTTTCTAGTGGAGACGAGTGGAAGAAGATGGTCCAAATAAGGGCTCTTGATTTAGCTAGATACGAACAATAGATGAAGGTGTAAGGTGGAGATTAAAACTCGAGAAACCTATATATTGCAATTGTCCTTATTCACGTGCAAATAAAAAAAAAAACCACTGCAACTTCATTTTTTGATTGAAATGAGGGTTTTAACTTACTGATTTCAAGAGTTAAAGGAGAATAAAGACACCACAACCAAACCCTAGGTACAACTTCACTCTTGAGTTCTTTAAAGAGGTGTATTTGGTGTGCATGAGCAAGGATTGATTTCATACATGCGTTTGGGACTTTGATCTCATGAATTTAGATCCAAATAGGTGTGTCTTTGATCCTCGGTTTTCGAACTTGAGAAATGTTGTGAACAAAAAAAATCCGTTTTAGTTCATTTTGAGAAAATTTGGCATTTTAACAAATTTGTTGTAAAATTACTTTGAACAAAGCTAGGAAAGTAAAACAATGAACTTGAACTTGAACAAGAGAGTAGATGAAGGAATAATGTGAGAACTTTTATTCCTATATTGTGTATATATTACGCGGATCTCGTCCCCTTATATAGTCCCTTTGGTTTTAATGAGATGAAGATCAAATGGCTCAAGTTAAATTTACATATTGTAACAACAACTTCATAATACATTTAAACTTATGCATCCAAATATCTTCTTTGATGAATCATGTGATTACTATATTCATAATTATATGCATGTGATGTACTGTCGAAAGGTGCGAGTTCGATTCTCGCTGGAGGGGTAAAATACTATATTCATAAACCCATTGGGGGTCAATGATATATGATATATGGTGAAGAATTAGTGATTCTTGTACCTAGCTAATAAAGGTCCATACTTGAGTCTGTTCTTCTCCCAAGTGACTGTTATAAGATCATTCAATAATATGATGTTAGCTCATGATCTATAATTTATGATCGAAAAAGACTTAAGAGTAATGCTTGATTAAATAAAATTTTTGGCTTTAATTAAACAACGGTATTTGTTTAATTTACATGATTATGTTATTCACATATATGAAATATAATTAATAATATTCCATGCAAATTAATACTCTTGGCTTTGTATGCTCTTCAAGACTTGTATGTGTACGTACTTTAATTTGCTTAACCAATAATATAAATAATACTATAAGTTTGAGTTGATAGTGGGTAAGCCCTGTCCCCTGTAAAGCTAAACATTAAAGGGAGACGGGTTATCCCGTTCGAGGTGGCATGGTTGTTAAGTAGACTTTCGTCTTGCCACCCAACCTAGAGGTTGTCCTACCAGCTCATATAAGTAGTATTTTTGTATATAAAATAATCAAGTCTTGGAAATTTATTTAATCATATATTATATTTTTACATAAAAAATGAGAACTATTTATGTTGTCTCTATTTTTAAAAAACATTATACTTGATTGAATTTGCTGCTATAACATTATCGACAAAAATTACTTGTCATGACAACTAGATGCTAAAATTATAAATAAAGCATCTATGCAAGGCTGTGCCCATACCGCTAGTATTTATCCGCCAATATCTCTATAGAGATTTGAAAAGTGAATATTTCACTTTATAATATCTTTTCACCTCATGGAGCTATGAACATAAAACCAAAATTGGTGATACTCCAAAATGCTTTAAATGAGCGGCTAAATCTCAAGCTATAATATTATATCAGTTGAATATGAATTGTAATTCCGCAATTTTAATTTCCTCTTAATTGAGGCTATGTGAAAATGTGACTGATGAGGCAATGATAGAAAAAAATTCACGTGGTACTCCTCAATATATTATTGCAACAAAATATCGAGCGCGTATATCAATTCAAAATGAATATTATGAATTGATTTCTTGCCTCATGATAGTTGAGTAAAATAATGAGGTATTATACATATAATATCACTCATGTCTAATTGGTCTAACTTCATGAAACATATGTTGTATTATAAAATGAACATGGTCGCAATGAAAAAATTATAGACGTGGAAAAGGGAAAGAAATCTGGTAAAGGTCGTATTACTAATTACACCTAAAGTGAAATCAAAGTGGTGCAACACATGAAATATAAATGGGTAAAGTTATTGACAATGAGCATGTTCTAAATTATGACAAGCTATGTCATGTATAAAAGGCTATTAAGCCATACTAATTATAAATTCTCATATATATGCCTAAATATTTTGGGAAATTTTACCATGTCTTTAAATCAAAGGCAAAACTATGAATTTTATCATTAAAAATGGCTCAATAAAATTGACAAATTGAGATGTGTTCAAATCACGAGCTAAATAAAGGTGATGAATTTATATCTTGCTTATTGTGCTACATGCATGCACACTATATTATAAAAGTGAATATTTCTTGAATTTGAACTTAGCGGAGGCTAGCATTCATACAATATTTGGAACACCAATTATATTGTTAATGCCTTGTCCAAAAAACATTTACTCGGAATAATATATAATTTCACTATCTGATTATGATTTAATCTGAGAATAAGACTTCAGGCTTTATATTTTGGAATATTTAAGATTAAAATAAATGTCGTCATAAATCAGATGATCTAATGACATATTCAGCTGGTGATTATCTTAAGATAAATCAATAAGAGACTTATATTGATTTAACCCTCCATCAATCATATTATAAGATGCCTTAGACCCCTGATAGGGAATATATTTATAGCAAGTTTTGCTAATCGTCACTTTGATGAAGTAATTTTTCCATCATTAGGGGGAGATATAAGCCAATTCAAAAGAACTGACGTGAAATTGCTTGAAACCTATCAAATCACATCGGATTTGTTGTATTATGATCCATGTAGAAATTAATTTGAACTTGAAGTTCAAAGGATCATTCATTATCAACAAGTTTTGAATCAGTTACTTGATGGAAGTACTAATATAAAAAAGTGGCAAAATTATATGTTCCAGCATTAAAAGGTTCATATAGGAAATGATGTCCCTGTGCAACAAAATGCATAAGAACCAACAAAATGATTAAGGCACAAAAAACTGGATATTATATTTTAAATTAACTTACTTGCAAGATGCAACTCTTCACTTACTCAAAGAGATTGAAATGGCGTTATCTACACTTATTGTCATTTTTGAGTTAATCATAAGTGACATTACTTTGTTTTACTCAAAAGGATAAAACTAAGTTTTGCAAAGATTTGTCACAAAACAATATAAGATGTCTCACCCATGTGAACATGAGGGGGAGAATGAAAATGAGTTATTGATTAGTGTATTGCACTCTTTTTCCCTTAACTATGATTTTATCCCATTGGATTTTCCATGTAAGGTTTCTAACGAGGCGATCCTAATAATATTAATACTCCATTATCAAAACTGATTAGTGTATTATACACTATAAAAAAAACAGTGACTTAGCAACGGATTAAAAAAGGACTAGTAATGGAAAAGACACAGATTAGCAATGGAATAGCAACAAAATTTCGGTTAGAGACGGCTTAGCAACGCAATGAATTTCGTTTGTAAAATCGTCGTTGCTAAATATTTATCAACGAAAATCAATATCCGTCTCTAAATATAGACGAAATAGTGACGGATTAGAGATGAAAATAAAACTCAAAAAATTGTTTATGACATACGTTACGTTGCTATTATGTTGCTAATTAGCAACGGAATTGCAACGGAACACATTTCATAAACCCAAAAAAATATGCTTAAAGTCCATTGCTATTCCATTGCTATTCCACTTGTACTCTCAAAACTTTTTTCATTGCATTTTATTCCAACACAGTTCTTCTAAATAACAAGACTTGCAGATGGCCTTCTCCAACACCCTGCGCCCCTTCAACGACTCCTTGTAGGTGCTATAACATCCTCCAAAACTAAATTTCATAACGTTTCATTCATACAAAATATCAAATATTATATACTAAATTGAACCCAAAAAAGAGAATTCTATCTCAATATGCATAAAAAGTTGTTTGACTTTTGTTTACGAACCCGAAAACTGTATTTACCAACTAAAATCCTTAACTTTCGTCACCAAGGTGCTCTTCATCCCGCCAATCATGAATGTCCTCATCATCATCATCGTGCTGCTTCTGTGTTGAACGAGCTTGATCCATCCCCATCTACTGATGATGCTCCTGAGGTGGTGGCAGTGGTGGTGACGGTGGTGGTGCTTGAAAGGTGCTTGCTCCGAAGTCCATGCATAGTACCAACTAGTTCTGCACGAAATCCTCGAACTGCACAAGCCTCTGGATAACTATATCAAGCTCTGAACGCCGCACCATCGGCTTTCAGAAGTGCTGGCACCGAAATCTTCATATCTCCTCTTTATCTTGGCAAGTGACCTAAGCCCATAAACACGCCCCTTTGAGCACTCCCCCACTACATCGTAATAGAGTTGCTTCTCATCAATCAACTGGTCCTATGTAGCCTGAGTGTGCTCCTCACGATCTCCGCCTACATGAAAACAAAGTCGTTAAAGAAAAAAATGAAAATAAATCATTGAGAAAATGAGAAAAATCTAAATACCCCAAAATCAATTATAGTGCCTAAAAATAGCAAAAAGTTAATGTAAGAAAAGAAGCAAGTTATTAATAGATAATTAAGAAACAAGTAATTATTGGGCATCTTCCCTTCAATCATGTGCGCACTAAAATAAATGAAATTGAGAATGACAAAAAGGTCTTACAAGGGTTATTTTTCTCTTACTAGGGTGGACAATGAGAATGCAAATGGAATGAGATTGAAGGGAAGATAGGGTGTATTATGCGACAAATCCGTTTGTTTACTATAATCTAATGTTTACAAATCCATTGTTTTAATCGTATGCAACAAAAGAATACAATCAAAAGCACATACTTAGCTATGAATGAGATTTTCTTGATCCCCACTTAATGTTGATGATTTTGATAAAGTTTGCTTCACTTCGTTCTAATCCTAGTAAACAAAAGCACATATTTTGCTAAACATTGATCCTTAAAATAACTCAATTGATTCAAACTTTTATTGATTAAATCATACTTGTTAGGAAACATGAACATCATAGTAATATTAGTGAAGACATAAAATATAAGAACAAATAACCACATAGCCCAACTAAGTTTTTCGATAGGAACACACACACACACATACATATATATATATATATATAGCCCAACTGATTAAATTTATGTATATATCTCTTAAAGTTTCTATGTTATTAATCTAATTAAGTTGACACTATTAGAATGCTTTATTCATTCCTAAAGAATTTGTCAGGATCAAGCTTGATTTTAGTGACTTAGACACATAAGGTGTCATGTACCTATAAAACCTTCTCATCCCATTTTTGTTCTTGTTTGCTACTTCAGCTCCTTCTTTGTCCTAATAACGTCATACCACTAGTTTCACATATTCTACAAAAATTTTGGCAAAGTTTCCCTTATAACATAGACTACAAAAAAAATTCCAAAACCTAATAAACAACAGCGGGGAATGCCTAGAAGGTCTCATCTCCCCAACATTTCACAGTATCATGTAAACATGAATTGAAAGGCTAAATCCAAAAGCTCCAAACACATCTCTAAACTTCTTTGAACTCAATAGAGAATTCATTAAATCAGTAAAAACCCAAAAGTTCCAAAAACAAAAGTTCTAAGAGCAAGAACAAATTGAAAAGTTGAAAACATAACCTAACCAACCATCAAATCATTAGTAAATGAATTTATAAAAGAACAACAGTCCTAAAGTTATTGCATTTATAATTTTATTAAAAAAATTATATTATTTGTTATGTTTGAAGGTAGAATTATCAACCAATTGAGTGACCAAATGATTTGGTACTAGATTTAGAAATAAAAAGTCATGAGTTCTATTTAAAAGAAGACTCACGTGTTCCAAGCACAATAGGGGCAAGTTGTTTATTTCTTATAAAAAAAAGGTTGAACATTATAGGCTAACACATTGCTACATCAATCAGCCCAATAAAATTGGAGCTACATTTAATTCCCTTGCACGGTAGAAATTTTGTGAACTAAGCTTTATGATCAATCCCTTTCGATATGTTAATGTATGTGTTTACTCTCATTGCCTTGTTTTTGTTTTTCATAGGACATTGGTTTGTTAATCAGTATAGAGATGAGCCTCCCAATTAGAAGGATTTAATTGGTGCTCTTAGCCCATGAAGGCTAATTAAGCCTCTAAAATGAATGCGAGCCCCCAATTTGATGGCAATTATTTGAGGGGTGTCATTGCCAAACCACAATTTGCACCAGTTAGGGATAGCAATGGTATCACTATGATCACATAATCAGTTTTGGTGCAAACACTATAATGACTTGGTGGCTTTAACATTCTTTTTATCAAATAGGTATCTTTATTTAACATCATGATAGTGATTCAGAAGCATACACATGCAATTGTATAATTAGATTAGTCTTTTGGATACACTTAAATTGTTATTTGTGAACACATCTCTCAAATACACATGTAGTTGTATAATAAGTGACTTTATTTAACATTTCAAATACTAATTGAATAATTCATCTTATGTATATATTATTCTTTCTTTATTGTTGTACCAAGTTGACAACCATAGATTGCACCATCATACATTTATTATTAATTAGCACCAACTAAATTAGAGGATTACAAATGGGACTCAGCAAGTGCACTATATATATCACAAACATATATACGTATGTAGTCTTAGGGGCAGACTAACCTAGGGATCCATCAAACTGAGGATTCAATTGGAATCAATATCATGAAATTCTCTTAAAGAATACCAAGAATTAAAAGGTTGAGAAGTTATAGATAAGAACATCAAATGACTAACACAACAACAACAACAACAACAACAATAATAATAATAAAAATAACAACAACAACAAAGACACAAACTCAGAAATTCAAAAAATTATAACAAAATTAATACATTCAATCATTCATTCTCAAAAGATCGATAAAACTCAGATCGACAATCAAATGGGTTCCAATGAATAGATCCAAATTATAAGAACTTGACATTCTAACAAAATCAAATAAGAAAACTCACCTCATCTTCTGTTCACCACACAAATCAAAGGAAAAAGAAAATTGAGACTCAGACGCCAATGACGTCAGGATGGACGTGGCAGACGGCGGTGATCTCGTCAAGGTGAGTACGGACGGTGGTGAGGTGAGTGCGGACTGTGGTGATCTTGTTGAAGGCTGAGATGTAAGCAATATAAGGGAACATTGGCAGATCCGCTGGAGAAGATAGAGGGGAAGGCTTCGGCATCGGGGTGGAGAACGGAGGAGGGGAGGCGATCGGTGCATAGAGAGGAGGGCGAAGAAAATAGTGCACCTGACAATGGAAATGGACGATGAAGATTTCCAAGTCGGCTTTGGAGGCTAAGGAAACGAGGAGGGAGTCAAAATCGGAGGATGAGGGGAGGCAGTCGGTGTAGAGGAGAGATAGAGGATGGGAGCAGAGAGACGAGGTGAGGCGGTCGGTGCGGAGAGAGATAAGGATGGAGAAAATCTCCAAGTTGGCGTTGGCGGCAAGGAGGAGTCGAAACCGGCGGAGGAAAGGAAGGCAGTTGATGCAGAAGATAGAGATGAGGATGGGAGCGGTTAGCACAAGCTAGGTATATGGTATATGTGTCTTGTGTTTGTGTGTGAGTTCGTGTGTATTAATTAACTTGCAATACATGCTTTTTTATCTCACTTTTCAATTTAGCAATGGGATACCAACGGATAGCATTTAGCAATGGATTAGCAACTGTTGGAAATCCATTGGTAATCCATTGCGAGTTATATTTTGCAACGGTTTCACAACGGATGAGGCAAATTCTATTGCTAATCCTTTGGTAATTTAGAATCCGTTGCCAACAGTAAATTGCAACGGATTAGCGAGGGAATTTTAGGCAGAAAATATTTGCCAATTTTTTTAACAACATAATTTATTTCCGTTGCTAAATTTCATTGCTAATCCGTTGGTAATCATTTCTAATTGGTAAAACATTTTCCCTTTCATATTCCATTCTTATTCCATTGCTAATTAGCAACGGAAACTTATTCCGTTGCTAATTCCGTTTCTAATTTATTATTGTTTTGTAGTGATACTCTTTTCCACTTATCTATGATTTTATCCCACTGAGTTTTTCTAGTAAGGTTTTTAATAAGGCAATCCTATACATATCATATTCCATACCAACATTGATGAGAACGATGTACTATTTTCCTATGCTAATTTTTTTCCCACAAGGCTTTCCTTAGTAGAGGTTCAAACGAGGCATATTCTCTCAGCAAGTGTCATCCAAGGAGGAGTGTTATAAATGTAATGCGAGTGAATGACTCTTCCTCTTTGTATTCCACTAACTCCATGTAAAACTTACTTAATTCAAGTATTAAGTTATTATTATAATATGTAAATATAACTTGTGCCCTTTGGTCTTCATCTCATTAAGACCAAAGGGGGCTATATAAGGGGGATAAGATCCATATAATATATACACCATATTGGAATGAAAGTTCTCACATTATTTTTTCATCTACTCTCTTGTTTAAGTTCAAGTTCATTGCCTTACTTTTCTAGCTTTGTTTCATAAGAAAGTCTTCTTGTTTGAAGTCTTTCATGTAGAGCTTCATGTTGACAACGTGTTGTAAAATTACTTTGAACAAAGCTACAGAAGTAAGTGAATGAACTTGAACTTGAACATGAGAGTAGATGAAGTAATAATGTGAGAACTTTCATTCCAATACAGTATATACATTACATGGATCTCATCCCTTTATATAACCCCTTTTCTCGGTGAGTTCTTAAAAGGCACGAGATCGTCTTTTAAATACTCCAAAAACCTATAAACTAATTTATAACTAAGCAAACTATAATAAATGCGAGAGCGAGGATATTATATAACATAGAAGATTAATTAATAAAATGGAAAACCTAGATTAAGGAGTAAATATTGAATTATGCACTCATGGAATTAATCATTGATTCATAAAGGTTCTTATTCAATAAGATCTCATAGGCAATCTATAAAGTTTGACAAACGGCCCTTCACCTTGCTTGCCTCAAGTCTATGGAAAGAACATGCGACACATCCCTATACTAAGTAGGTTGTGACTCCGAGAGCTCCAGAAATCAACAACCTAACATTAAGTTTTGTGAAAGCACTTGGCCTATGCAATAGCTAACTATGCACTGCTACTCAACCTATACTTCAAAAACACCTAGGACTTCTAGAAAGCGAACAATCCATGATGTTGGTTACTACCAATGGATTTTCCCTCATCGTGTGATGATAAGAACACTAGATATGGTCTCTAACACAATCGCATGTTTTGGCTACAACATAACAAGAATGCAAAAAACCTAGACTCTAATGCAAGCCAAGAATCTTATAAATCCGTGAAATCAAAGTTACAAGAATTGATGAAAAAGGTTTTTATTCAAAATGAAATCTCATAAAGCAATGAAAAAAATGCTTAATACTTCTCACTCTAGAATAAGGATCTAGCCAATAATGTCCATAAGAACAAAAATACTTGTAGATAAATAAAGAGTACCTCTTATAGAGATGTAAATCTTTAAGTTTTGAAGAAAAGTTGAAAGAGAGGGAAGATCAATGGATCCTTAAAATGTAAAACCTACTCCTATTTTTACTAAAACAAGATAGAGTAGAATTTGGTATCCGAATCTTACAAAATCACAAAATTCAGTCTTAAGATCTTCACCAATGACCTAGCGTCATACGTTCAACTTGGCAAAGCGCTGGAAATCTCTAAGCAAGGAGATGCGCTGCTCTATTTTCTGTTTTTCCCAGATCCTTACTATCGATTTCCAGGGTATGTTCACCTCCACGATGTTGGAGACCATTAGAAACTAATTAGGATTTTTTTGTCAACTAGTTTTTGACTTGTTTCAGGTTTATTTCTCTAAATGGCCTTTTTAGACCTTGTAATCACATAAAACACTCACAAGTGTCGTTAATGAGTGATAGAATTTTCTAGAATGCACTAAATACATTCCAAAACATAGCACACTCATAGACTTATCAAATACACCCAAACTTAGACATTTTCTCATCTCGAGTAAATGAGTATAAGATAAGTTATTTGGATACAAACAATTCAATTCATTTTATTTAAAATGTTTAACTCTGACCTAGTGGTTTGGTCTAATCTTTATTTTTGCTAAATCAAAATTAGAACACTCAAGTTTGGCTGATTACTTTAAGTCAAAACTCTTGACACCATTCTTAAGAAATACTCTGCCAAATACAATTAGGCTTTGCTAAGACTAAAACCTTCAATTAATCATAATTCACCTCAGATTGTATAATGAAGCCAAAAAGTTTATACAACCTAAATATATCATTGAATACTAAGACTCAACGGACATTAATTATACAACTAGTCTGAGAGGACCCTAATTCCTACAACAAAGGTTTCCCGGCCTAAACCATCACCAAACCCTCGAGATGATACAGTGAGTCGAGCGATGATCTAGTAAGGCTTAACCTGCATAAATACAACAAGACGATCTATAAATAGACTATTAATATATAATAAGTGCTAAATAAAAGTTTTTAGAGTCTATTAGGTGCGAAAATAAAAAGATAGTTTTACATAAGTTAAACAACTAGGCTATGGGTTCACAACGCTACCCATAATAAAGTTTTATGTTTATTATATAAAATGTCTCATAACTAAATAAATTTAAATAAAAACCATGCAAAAGAGAAAAGAGCTTATATGCTTTGACTTTTCTCTTTCCTCTATCCTGAGCATCAGCCGAAGTACCTAGATGGATGGAAAGTAGTGGGACGAGCAAATATCCAATGGGCTCAGTAAAACACAAGCCTATTTTACCTTTAATTATCCAAGTAATACCTAATGCATAATAACTTACATAAACCAGGTTATTGACCAATCCTACTATCATTCTAGGCATGAAAGGGTAATATAGACAAACATAATATATAATGCAAGATACAACAAATCAAAGCATGAACGATAAGATAGTCAACAAGATAACAATGATAACATGAATGCCATAGAGTCAACAAAGTGGAAACTAGATATAAACTATGTGATGTGACAACCAACTAGCTTCAAGGTATCAAATATGATCATGTCTCATAGATTAGTGTTTAAGCATCATTATGATCCCGCTTGCCACAAATTGGCATTCTATGTATCATTTAAAGTGAAAGGAGATGACTAGTGGCCGCCGAATCTCCATTCCGAGGTACCATTTACAATTATCCATTCCAAGCATATTAGTTCCACATGCATTCATAAATAGAGAGCTCAAAGGATAAGATAAAGTGGAACGACAAGATATATTCAATTTAATTCCAAGCAAGATAGCGAACATTCTCTACCGTGAGTCCTAGTATTACTAATAACATGACATGATTGAAGATAAAACATACTCCACTTACCTTGAAGCATTGCTATCCAATCCAATTATAACTTGGAAGTTTCTATCCGGTTCTCTTTATGCTACATTTTCATAGTTTTATGAATGTATTATTAACATGTTCTGTTTGAGGTAAGTTTACTCAATTCATATCAATATCTTAAAAATAATATAAAACTTTTTCTATTGCCTAAAATGACAAAGGTTTTCAGGACTAGTTACCACTGCCTCGATCATTGTCCTAGTAATATATCTTATAAAAGTCGATAGTTTTAGAAAATAGCGAGAATCAATTTGATTTATGAAAATTCCCAACACCCTCCTAGCTCCGTAGTTTTACCTATACAACACTGGGCAAAATCACTGACTCCGAGTCGAAGAACCACAAATTAGTCTCAGCAATTTGCCATCACTATAGGTTACACTCCACGACGCTGGGAAATCGCTGGACCAACTTCCACAATTTCCCAAGCAGCGTTGTGGCTAGCGCCCTACAGCCTGTTAGCAAGGTGCTAGCATGGCGTTGAGCATGAATTAAAAATTCTAGATTCGAAATCAATTTTCCAAGTTCTCCAACAACTCAAGTCCAACATTTATGGTCCAAAGATGATCAAAACAATATTAAACACCTCGTTTGAAACCATAAGATAATTCCCACTTCATTAAATAATGTATTCAAACTACAAATTCACCATTAAAATATAGATTTTGCAAGTCTATATGAATCAACCAATGGAGATGATATAGAGATAACCCAAATCACAAATCAAGGTATAAGGGTTCATCTTCCATCTTAAACTCTAAAAGAAACCATTATTTAATTCTGAAATCAAATATGTGAATCGAATAGAGAAAATAAGAGAAGATGAGACAACTTATTAGCTTGCTTTATGAGATCTTGATTAGAGTTCTCTCTCCTCTACACAATCCACCAAAAAAGTGTTCTAGGGTTCCTTCATTGATTTCTCATCGTAGTTAATTCAAGCAAAAAAGTGCTTAAAGCCATAATCGTTGTTTGAATACTTAGTTTATGAGATTAGGGTTTGATTGACCAAATCAAAACCTTACATCTCATCTTGATGCATTTAAGTACTAAGATGATCTAAGAGTCCATATTAAGTCCATCATCTCTTGTATATTACATAAATACCTTTATGTGTATATTTACCAAATTTGCCATTATTTTTAGTTTGACTTATTTAACACTTTATCCAAGTCTTTTTCCTTAACTTGGGCTTAAAGTCACACCTAAGTTAACTAAATAGTATATAGTGCATACATTATTCACACCATTACAAACATACAATCTATATCTACAAAATTAACCTTGATTAAAGGACAACCTATCCAAATTGAAATTTGGGGCATTACACAATCTCCACTGACGTATGCTAGACATCATTTGGGTTAATAAGGCTTGGTTTCTGAGGCCATTTTGGCTAGGTGGGGTACCTAGGAAAAGGTATTACTTAGGGATTCAAAACATTGGAGAAACTTGACCTAACTAAGCGTTAAGCACTCAGGCTAAATCTTTTAGTTGAAGAGGTTTTTTTTTTCTTTTTTCGTTCTTTCGATCATTCTCCCCTCTATCCAATCACCTAATTCTTTTTTTCTATTTTTGGAAGCAATCTTGCATGTCTTTTGAATTGTTTTGGGTGGGGATTTTTCATTCACTTTACTCTTATTTGAGGTTTTGTACTCATGTTAATCCTTCTCACTTTCAATATAATAAAGTAAATTTTCGAACTAGTTCAAATGTTAGTAAGGTGGTTGAGTTCTAGGTTTAATGATAGATGATCAAAGAATATGCTTAGGTTGGCTCAAAGTGTCTAATTAGGGAATAATTATAGGTGACCTAAGGCTATTGGCTAAAATAAACAAGGCCTATGTTTTCCCTCAAACTTAATTTAGAACTAAAATTTAGAATGAAATGGTATGTAAACCTATTATAGAATTCGAAGAGATCTAATTGTTAGAACTCGTCTCACTAAGTCCTGACTTAGCCTAAATACCCTGATTAGGCACCTAATCAATTTCAAAAGACTTTAATATCGAATCACATTACATTTCAATCTTTATACTACTTCAAAAACAAATTTAAATCCTCAACTAACTATAGTTCTTAAGTTATTTCATTAGAGCAATTTAGATAATCATACATAATCTCTTCTATATTTTATAAAAACTTTGGCAGCACCTCCCCGAAAAGTGACAAGTTGAAGAAGCTCACCTATTAGACAACATAATTGGGGAGAGGCCTATTAAGACTCAAAACTCCTCGGAGTTCGTAATATGTCAAATTTGAATTTATAAACGAACTTAGAGTCTCCTATACCTTAGTTACAACTTTACAATCCTAAAATAAACTAAAACTGAAATCATAAACTTCTTAACTTACTTTAACTTATTTAAGAGGCTCTCATACCCTTTCAACGGTGTTTCACGACCTACACTCACCCCGAGAATCTCAAAACAATACATATATATATAACATGATTACAATAAGTGTTAAACTTTAAACTTGAAAGTAATCGATAAGTTGCCAATAGTGCTATATTTTAGTGTTATATTACTATAAATCTCAAGACTTTTGTCTCCATTTATAATCTTTAGCCTTTTGTGTTTTAAGTGTAATATAGGCTATTGGGCACTGATAAATGATTTCCCACAAAAATCCAGTTAACAATCTGAACAAAGGCCTAATGCCTTCAGGTGTAAAGAAATCACCAATGAATCATTGGTTGAAACTTGACCGGATAGGAGGAAACTCATTGGAAACGTTACAGATGAAGCTTATGAACACTCAGGAGAAAATTGGAGCTCAAATTCAAAGAAAATGCCCAGTGCCTTCACAACGTCATGACTTGTAGATAAGGACTGACATGGTGGTAGACTCGAGTCAAGATAGAATCAAACGAAAAATAGAGTGTTGTAGTGCCTCCTTCGTGATTCTCGACGAATTGGAGTTTTCAATGTATGGCGCTGGACAAATCCGAAAATTTGCGGTTTCTTGTTTTATGGTTGTATAAGATTTAAGATTACATTTCCACTTATCAAACTTTTACAATAAATAGGAAACCCTAAAACGATTTTAGGAGGGGAAAACTTTCAGAGAAGACTTTTTTTGGTTTTGTGAAACTTCATAAGTTTTTTTTTGTTTTTTTGTTTTTATGTTTTGCATTGTTTTTTATTGTTTGTATTTGGCCACGTTTTACTTATGTGAAAAATGGAAAATGTTTTGATAGCTAACAATATTTCATATATGAACCATCATGATATTTTACGAAGTCCATTAAATGATAGGATAATAAAATCACGTAAAACGTGATATGACACAAGGCTTTTGGCATTTTTGTGTGATGTGGAGAGTTCTCTAAAAGTGTTTTCCAAACTCTTAGGCTATTAAAAAGATCGAAGTTCGACACAAATGAAATAGAACAAAGGTACACTTCTGCTAATACTTTTTAATTCCTATTTTGATCAAAACCTTCATTGGTGTGAAATCCGATAATATTATAAAATTGATTAGATAAATAATAAAGTATTTTCAGATTTTAATTGGAACTTAGGTATCCGAGGTGGGACTTACTTATTACGGACCAAATATCATAAGGTAAAATGTTATGTTTTCGATGATGAATGCCTTGTGTATATATTATATGGTATTTTGTCTCGATGTCAGGGTGTGTTGAGGTGTATCCTCAATTCAACATAATCGGGGTTGTAAGTATATGTCTGAAGGGCACAAGTGCAATTTAAATTATTGGTCGCTTGAAAACTAGTAACCAAGTGTTTTGCCTCGGTTTACTTGCAAATTAGAATTTGTTGCAATGTAAAATGAGAATGAATTGGTGCAAGACATTACCTCGAGTTTCGTATCGACTAGCAGTGGTCAAGGTTATGATCGGGTCTAAATTAGTGTACGTTTGGCCAAAGTTTTCTTTGGGTTTTGTGATTTTGTTTCACTTGAAACTTGGCCCATTATATTATTAGGTATGCAGGAAAGCTATTAGAAGCACTTTCAAGGTGATCTAACGCATTGAAAACTTCGAGAATTTAGCTGAAAGTTGTTTTATTGTAAGTAAACCTTATAATGGTTTTTACTATTTAAGGAATTTATCATTCCACCTGCTTTTGTGTTTATTCTGCATTATATTTCACATCATTTTTGGTCATGCATACATGACATCAAGATAGAGTTTCCCCTGCTTCGGACGTAATAGTGTGATGTGCTCACCTTTGGACTAGATGCATTGTATACGTGTAAGGCGGGTAATGTCAACTTTGGGGTAGGATGCATTGAACTTGTATGATTGTTCTAGGTTCATCATGAGTGAGCTCACTTGTTATGAGCTTAGAACATGAAATGCGGGATCCATGTTTTTATATGAATTTGTTTTTATTTGGAAATGCAATTAAATTTTTCCATTATTCGGACTAACATTTGCAAGAGTTTAGAGCAATGTAGGAGTTTACCTACCTGACATCTTCAAGTTGTTTTTGATGATGTTAAGTTCTTTGGGAAGATAAGAAAAAATAGGGAAAGCTCGAAGGTCTTCGGTAAATGTTTTAAGTTTTTTAAGTTTAATTCTCGTTGTAATCATGTTGTAACTAATTGTTTTAAGGTTCCTGTGTAAGTGTAGGTTGTGAAACATCGTTAAATTGGTTATGAGATGCTCCTAAATTTGTGAAAAGAAATTTGAGAAGTTTATATTTAATTTAGGGTTATTTTGAGTTTGTTAAATTGTAAATGAGATTTTGGAGACCGTAAGTAAGTTGATAAAGTTTAAATTTGATATATATTTATGAATTGTGGAGAGATGTGAATCCTTTCTAGGCTTCTCTCCATTATATTGTCTATTAGGTGGATATTTCGGCATGCCACTTTTAGGGGAGGTGCTGACGAAATTTATAGAAAATACGAGAACATTTCATATAATTTCATGACTTGCTCCGATTAACTGAATCATCAATTAAGTTTCATTAAGGATATAAATATAGTTTTTGAGCATTATTGAGGATTGAAGTTAAAATTATTTTGTGGTTGATTTAATTGAATGGATTAGGTGCTTAGTTAGGGGAAATTAGGCTTAGTCAGGACTTAGTGAGACTAGCCTTGACAAAAATTGGTATTAGAGCCTAGGTTTGACTCAATTGAAGAAAACTTTGGTTGGGAATAAATAGTGATTGAGCATGATTAGTTGGGAAGTGATTGGAAGTTGGGATATTTGGTTTTTGTGTTATGTATGTTATTTAATTATATAAATCATTGTCAGATATGTGATAAGTAGTCTATTCTCATTGTTTGTTTGATATTTAACTCATGAGATGTGACGAGTTAGAATAGGACCAGGTAATAAAAGAGAGAATAGACTTGTGAAACGAAACTGAGCCTAAATAGAGGTGAAATAGACTTGTGAACTCCAAATTCACAAATAAGGTATTATAAGTAGTTCGATATGAATATATATGAGGAAAATATCCAGTTATGAAATAATAAGAAATTGGTTGAGCAAGAAGTCTAGACAATTCTTGAACGTAAGTACTGAACATAGATTTCTTGGAAATTGAAAATATTGAACTATTATAATTATAGAACACTTAGGAAAGTACCAAAATGGACCTAAATTAAGGCTAAAATGATTGAGTATCGTTTGAAAAATGTAAAATAAAATCAAGATTTATGGAAAGTACACGGATGTTTTGGATTTTAGAATGAGGTAAGTACCAGTTGAATTAGTAACTCACGAATGCCTATTCTATAAAATATTGGTTCAATTTACAATCAATCGAGAAAAGCTTTCGAAAATAGTCTCAATAAAAGAAAAAAAAAGGCAAAATCTTGGAAAATAGAAATTGATTAAACAAATTGAGTTTGGACTTGAAAAATCAGAATATGATTGTGATATAACCAAATATCTTAGTCGGTTTCTATGAAAATATAAATATTTTGAAGTAAAGTATTGTCTCATTTGCAAAATAAAAGACAATATGGAATATAGAATAGAACCATGATTTGAAAGAATCAAAGGACTTATAAGTAGAATTATTTAATGTTTTGGATTGTTTTTTAATTGTTTAATTATAAGCGATGTTGAGTACAACGCTTCTATGAATCAAACAAATTAATGATAAAATGAGTATAAATATATAAGTTAGAAGTAATCTTTGTTAACATCGGATTAGAAGTTGAGATTTAGATGAAATGGTATGAAAATAGCAAGGATTAACTATTAAATAAAACACAGGTAGTTGTGTTTTGAAATTCAAAGTATCCAATAGTCACTTCTAACGAAATTAAGTTATGATGCCTATCAGTATGACTTAAAATATAAATAAAGAGATAGATGTATTGATGGAATATCCGTAAGTGATTTGTATAGAAAGTTAGTAAGAACTCTTGTACTACATGAATTTCCATTTATAAAATTGAAAGGATCGAAGTAACATCTTTTAAGAGTTTGATTACATGTCAAGTTAATAAGATTTTTGAAATTCAAATTCTTCTATCTCTTTAAATGAACAATAACGGAAAAGTGAATTCATAAAAATAGAATTGATGAATAGTAAGATACTTTGATATCTTACATAGTCTTTTGAAAAGTACCGAATTTCTTTTTGAGAAAAAGAAAAGTCCAGAAAACTGAGACAAATGGAAACAACTTAACGATATACCAAATAGTGGAACTATTTCGTTGCAGAATCTCTCTATTTCAAATAAAGATTAGTTAACGAATACTTTAATTGGTTGAATAATCATAAAGGACTTATCATTTTTAGCTATATTTTCGAAAAGAGAAGAGAGAAAAAAATTTCTTTCCCAAGTTAAAATAAAGAGTTGTAAGTGGTTCAGGTGTTGATCGAAAGTCATAATAAGTTTCTAAAGGGACAAATAACGAGATAAATTTTAGAATTGCTAACATTGACACAAACTAAATGGAATAGACTCTGTGTATAAAATAATATGAGATGTTGAGATGACTTGTGACTTCTGGAAGTGACACGAACGGACTCCTTTAGTTAAGGTAAGATGCTGGAGTAGTTGTGCATGACCGAAAGTCTAAGTAACTCTTTATCATAATCATGATTCATTCACAGCGTAAAAGACTAGTGTGACTATAAGTTTGATAAAACTTAATATATCTTCACAAAGATCTTACAAGGAAGCAAACTCAAAAAGTTAAAAATGTTGAACCAAAGTAGTATACAACTGATATTAGTGAATATGTAGTATATACTTCAAATGTTGTGTTACACTACATAATCAGAGTTTATGTAATACAAATAAATAAAGGAAAAAAGACACAAAACTTATAGCTCATTTAGTAAGTATTATCCGTATTAGTTTGAAATACTGAATAAAGTATAATGTATCTGGCCAAGATAAATTTGAAGAATTCGATATTTTCCCACTGTAAACTAAGAAAAGCCAAAATTGTGTATTGAGTAAAGATGGAAAATTGACAATATATTTTATAAACTTATATGTGATACAAGTTAAAAGTTATAGTATGAGATCGAAATGATGGGAAATCTCATAAATTTGAGAAATGATAAAAACTAATTTGAGTACATTGGTAATGTGAAAGAATGAGGTTTATTGTGAACTCATGAATAGAAAATAATTTAATGAAGTTAGAAAATTCATTAACTTTCTGACCAGATAAGGGAAAGTTAAGTGAAATGGTTGACGAGTTGGAATTGGTAATTGCTTTCATGTCCACACATCTAAATGATATTTTGAGTAGACATTTAAAGATTGAGCGAGAGTTGCATGACGTGTCAGGTTGCATTTTCTGATCGGATTGAAATTCGAGATCTCTTCTCGTGGGATGATAGATGGATATAGAGATCTATAATCTTGGGATGTCTTGTGTAATTCCATGTTTTTGTTGAGAAACGCTAGAATTGTTATTGATCAGATGGACACGCAACTCTAATTTGTATCGAATATTGTTCTCAAATATTGTTTGCATCGCTATGAAATTTTAGACATATCATCGTCTAAAAACTGATCAGCCAACAATTCAAATAAAAACATGATCAGTGATGAGAGAAAGTAAATTGGGTTGTATATACTGGGTTTTGGTGGATAAAGAAAGAATTATCAATAGTTTGTGGAATCGTATTCAATTAAGAATAAAAATGATTTTATTGAAAAGCAACATAGGCTCGAACTTGTTGAATATTAATGATTAAATAAGGCAAGAAATAAGTAGTGAAGAAAATTAAGGTTATTGGATATTCCACAAATTTGATCATTTAACTGGTCCAAAATTCACTAAATGTCATGATTGGCAGAGAAGTTATATGAATTTTCATTAAACCAAGAAGATGGAAATAAAAAGTTGAAATATTTATGATCTCTACCACCGAGTTTTTTATTACAATGAAAAAGATTGGGTACACTTAACGGTTTGACCTTTAAAATAGTTTTTACAACTTTGGATTAAAAAAGTTGTACATGAGGAATAAATATTCTCGTATCAGTTTTGGTTCAGTAACCTCTAAGTTTAAATCGCAAGGACAAAATTTTGAATTAGTTATAAAGAATTATGAAATAAGAGAATTTCATAAATTTGATTAGATGAATAATTAATTTTTTTGGGTTTTAATCGAACTTTAGGTATCCAAAGTTAGGCATTCACATTACGAACAAGAGATCATAAAGTAAAATGTTTATTTTTTGATGATGAATGCATCGTGTGTGTATTATTAGGTATTTTGTCACGAAGTCGGGGTGTGTTGAGGTGTATCTTGAATTTGTCATAATCGAGATTGTAAGTGTATGTCTGAAGGGCACAAATGCAATAAAATTATAGGTCGCTCGAAAACTAGTAAATAAGTGTTAAGTGTCACTCGTGAGTTTTGCCTCAGTTTGAATGCAAGTCTAGATTAAAAGTAGTGTAAAATGAGAATGAAGTTAAGGTAAGACCTTGCCTCGAGTTTCGTGTCAGTTGGCACTAGTCAAGGTTGTGATTGGGTCCAAATCAATGCAAGTTTGGTCGCAGTTTTTATTAAGTTTTGTGATTTGGTTTCCTTGAAGCTTGAACAATAATATAAGTGGGTATGCATGGAATATATTGAAACTATTTTCAAGGTGATCTGACACTCCGAGAGCCTCAAGAATTCGACTTAAAGTTGGTTGATTGTAATTAAACCCTACAATGGTATTTACTATTTACGAAATTTATCTTTTTATTTGCATTTGTATTTAGTCACCATTGCATTTCGCATTATTCCTAGTCATGCATATATGACATCTCGATAGAGTTTCCCCTGTATCGAACGTAAGAGTATGGGGTGCTCCACTCTATACTAAACGTATTGCATGCGTGTAAGGCTGGTGATGTCGACTTCGAGGTAGCATGCATTGAACTCATAGGATTGTTCTAGGTTTATCGTGAGTGGGCCCGCTTGTTATGAGCTTAGAACATGAAATAAGGGATCCACGTTTTTATATAAATTTGTTTTTATTTAAAAATGCAATTGTATTTCTCCATGTATTTGGACTAACATTTGTAGGAGTATAGGGCAATGTAACAGTTTACTTACCGAACATCTTTGAGTTGTTTTTAATGATGTCAGGTTCTCTGGGAAAATAAGACAAAACAGGAAAAGCTAGAAGATTTTTGGTGAATGTTTTAAGTTTTTCAAAGTTTAATTCTCGTTGTAATCATCATAAATATTATTGTTTTGGGATTCCGAGGTAAGTGAAACATCGTTAGATAGGTTATGAGAGTCTCCTATTTAAAAAAAAAAACAAGTTAAGAGGTTTATGTCAAATTTTGGGTTTTTTTGAGTTTGTAAAATTGTAAATGAGGTATCGGAGACTAAGTATGTTGATAAAGTTTAAATTTGATACACATTGTGAACTGCGGGGAGTTGCCTTCTAGGCCTCCCCATTCAACCGTCTATTCGGTGGATATTCTAGCAGGCCACTTTAAAGGAAGGCACTACCAAAAGTTTTAGAAAATATGGAGAACAATCAGTATAATTTCATTCCAATTAAAAAAAAATCATGAATTGAGTTTCATTAAGGATATAAATTTAGTTTTGAAGCATTATTAAGGATTGCATTTAAAGTTATTTTGAGCTTAAATTTATTGAATGGATTAGGTGCCTAATTAGGAAAAATTAGGCTAAGTCAGGACTTGATGGGACGGTCCTTGACAATTGGTTTCAGAGCAACTAGGTGATTAGTATCTTATACACCTGGATGATTTTGAGATTTTCACCGAGTTAGGTTGGAATACTTCATAAATCTAATTTTAGAGTTATTTATTTAATTCTATTTTTATAAAAAAATTGGAATTTCATAGATTCGGGTGATGTCGCTGGAATCCGGTCGCGATAGAAGTCGCCGCACTCATTGGGGTGCTCGTCGTTGTGGTATGGTCTCAATGAACCCAATAGCCGATGACTTTTGGTTGTTAGAAAGCCGAAAAAAATTTAAAAAATCTATACACAAAGGGGCGGTTTTATAATTTTTTCGTCGAAATCCATCCACGAGAGGCATCGGCGCACTGACCCAGGTGCTCGCCGGAGTAAGCCAGACGCGTGGAAGCCTCTGATCGGCAAAATGGGTTGACCGTGGCTGAACACCAAAAATGGTGTGTGCTTTTATTCATCTAGATATAGTCAACTTAACGTCCACGATCGGTAAAACTTGGTCAAGGAAAGAGATGAGTAATATATGGTTAAACTAAAATTGACAGGTCAACTTCAAATTCTGTTGACGTCATAAGTTGCTGTCTTTCTGATGTTTTTTTGTTTCAAGCCATCAATTTTGACTAGTCAAACTAACTTTTTCCTATTAACTTTAAAAAATCATTTTAAAATAAAGAGTTTGTTAAACTTATCTCTTCATATTTTAATGCATTATTGTTCTTACTACAGTTCATTTTACAAATTCAATAGCTTAGACCCATTCATTTAATTTTTTGTGATATTAAAGTTTATGTGGCTGGTTTTTTTTAGTAAACTAGTAATAAAATCAATTTTTATTTTTAATTTTGTATCACATTTTTAAAAAATAAAAATAAAAAGCATTAGTACATAATATTACCAAAACATTTTTTTATCGGAAAATGATTCGTGAATGTGAGTGGTGAGATTCTAAAAGCACAAACCATATCAGGCACTTCAACATTACAAAGAGGATCTTACGCACTCAATCATTCTACGTATAAGTATATTTAATAAAATGTACATCCTAGTCAAGGACAATGAGTTTTATGTGAGCCACAAGAATCGAAGTTTGACGCTACTTGGCTCCCTCGATATTTTTTGAAAACCCATAGTGGAGTTCATCAAAAAGGAAGTTTCGCTCAATAATTTTTGAGATATTTCTTATGAATTGATAAAGGCAGAGCAACACCAAATTCTCAAAGAAATTCAACAGAGCGCTACTTTATCCGATTTTTCACCAAAAAGGTGTGCACAAAGTATGCATTTCTTATTTTTGTTATGGTTATATTATGCTTCCATTTGATTAATTATTTTTAATGTATTTTAAGTGAGAAATTAATTGTGCAAATCATTCTAAATAATATTCATATATTTTTGGGCTTACAATGATGGTTGTTAGCATAGTGAACTCTCGATCTTATACTCATAAATAATTATTAATTATTTAAATTGAATTCAGCCGCAAATAAATGGAAGATTATTTTTTGAATAATCAAACTAATGATTTTTGTCATTAGAATCCATGGCTTCAGCGAAAAAAAGTATCATTATAGAGTTGAATAAAGGCGAAAAGCTCAATAGGGACAATTTCGATATTTGGCATCGAAAAGTGCAACACATCTTAAAAGAGCAAGAAGTCTTGGAGACTCTGGAGAACACGATCTTGGAACTTAAAGAGGGTACGTCTGGTTAACATCACAGGCATCGTAATGCATTTCGAATATTGAAATGTAAAAATAGCATTGCTCACATTACGTTGCTGAGCTGCATGCAAGACGATTTGATGTGCGAGTTTCAACAGTTTGATACTGCTTAGAAAATGTAGAAAGCATTGAACTATAGATTCGATACGAGTTCTGCAATAAGGTTGCGTAAGCTCATTATTAAATTTGAAACATATGTCAAATGTTAGCATCACTTGATGAAAAACATTTGAAAGAGATGTCAAATACGATATGTGAAATGAATACTGCTAGTCATGTTAAGTCTGATGAAGAACAAATTCAAGCAATCATCCGATTGCTTCATCAAAATCAGGAGCACACGAAAGTTTTGATGACCCACAACGAGAATATCAAGACTTTTAACGATATTGTTCATCATGTGGAGCTGGAGCCAGAGCACTTAGAAGCTGCTAAGACTTCTACTCAAGCAACGATTGGGCATGGAGACTCCTAAAGTACTTCCTTTAAATCTAAAGGAAAGCCAATAGCAAATAAAGACAAACACATCGTGGATCACCCTTTGAAATCAAAAGATGCCATCACAAGTGAGGCAAGCGAGGTGGCAAAATGAATGATAAGAAAGAGATGGCATGTCCCAATTGTGGACAAAAAAGACATTTTATTAAAGAATGTCCCGAACCAAAAAAATATTAGGTTTTTCTTTGAATGCATATCACTATTGCTTTGTGTTTAGCATTGCTTTATTTGTTCACTCTAATCTTTAATGTATTATTGATTCAGGAGCAACAAGCCATGTAGCAAAATACCGTATGTCTCTCATTGAGTATTGTCGCATCTCGGTGGGAGCACAGTGGATATATGTTGAAAATAATGAGCGTGTAACTGTTCGAGGAATGGACATCTGTTAATTAAATCTATGTAATGGGCACACACTACTTCTGCATGATGTCCTATATGCCCGAGAAATAAGTGAAAACTTAATTTCAGTGGTCGTCATTCTTAGTCTAGGTTTCGGTTTGAACTTCAATAATAATGGCATAACTATGTTTTTGGACCCCTTCTCCCTCCCCCACTTTACGATTTTGATACTTGTCTAATGGTTTCATCATTCTTGAAATTGAGAGCAATGTTAAACTTGATGATAATAATGGTTGTTTGCTCATTTCTGCATCTTCAGTTTCTATTAATTTCAATGCAAATATATGGCATGCTAGATTATGTCATATATGGCAAGATCGAATGAATAGACTTGCTATAGAAGACATTTTAAGCTTACTCGCAAAAGTTGACTTGCCTAATTGTACACATTGTCTAGCTGGAAAAATAATTAGAAAATCATTCGGAACAGCTATAAGTGCTAACTATCCATTGCAATTAATATATTCAGACATATGTGGTCCAATGAATCTTATTGCGTGACATGGTGCATTATATTTCATTACATTTATTGATGATTTTACTCGTTTTAGTCATATTTTTCTGATCTCACTTAAAATGAAACGTTTGATTGCTTTAAAAGATATGTAACTCTAGTTGAAAAGCAATTAGAGGACGTCTCAAAATATTAAGAACAGACTGAGGACGTGAGTATTTATCATACCAATTTAAATAATATTATGATCACAAAGAGATTGCTTGACAGCTTTCCATCCCTGGCACTCTACAACAAAATGGTGTTGGAGAAAGGCGTAATCGAAATTTATTAAATATGGTTCGATTTCTGATGGCACAAGCAAGTCTTCCAATTTCATATTGGGGAGATGCATAGCTAATCGGAGCTCATGTAATAAATCTAGTACCATCAAAATAGTAGCTTCCACACCATATACCTTATGGAATGGGAGAAATCTCAATCTGACGAATTTGCACCCTTTACGTTGCATAGCATATATTCACTCTCCATATAAGAAATATGAAAAATTGGCACCAAAGGAAAATAAATATATTATTATTAGATATTCTAAACATTCCAAAAGGTTTGTGTTCATTGGTGAACAACTAGATGGCAGTTTTATTGAATTTGAAAAAGAAATGCCACATTTTTAGAAAATGACTTTCCTCGTAAAAATAAAGTAATAAGAGATCTCACTTTTTATGAGGTTGATGATTTTTCAGAGAATGTACTACTAAATCCAAATGTAGTTGAGACTAATCCAAATTTGGCTCCTATTCTTAATTCTTGTGGGAGTGACATTCTAATTGATGCTTTAAATACATAAGAATTGCGTAGAAGCTGTCGTAAAAGTGTGCCTCGAAGATGTTTTGAAATTGAGGGTTTGATTTTTATGATTGCTCTACGTGATGAAAATGAGCTCTGTAATGTTACTGAGGCATTATCATCATCATCATTTAAGGAATAGTGGCTAAAAATAATGGATGAAGAAATATAGCATATGAAAAATAACCATGTCTAGGACTTAGTTGATCAACCTCCTGGACGTAGATCAATTAAGAACAAATGAGTTCTCAAGATCAAACAACATGCAAATGGATCAATTGAAAAATTTAAAGCACGTTTGGTAGCTAATGGATTTACACGACAAAAATGAATAGATTATGAGGAAATGTTTTTACCGGTTGTAAGGTTTGTCTCTATTGCTTGTTATTCTTGTATATATGTATTTAGAATTACATCAAATGGATGTAAAATTGATTTTCTAAATAAAGAATTGAATGAAGACATATATATATATATATATATATGCAACAACCAATAGGTTATGTTGTAAAAGGATAAGAGTGCAAAGTGTGCAAGCTCAAAAAGTTAATATATAGTCTTAAACAATCTTCATGACAATGATATTTAAGATTTTTTCCAGTCATAACTTCTTTTGAATTTAATATGATTGATGATGATCATTATGTATATACTAAGCATTCAAATCAAAAGTTTGTGATATTATCCTTATATATGGACGTTATACTTTTAGCTGAAAATAAAATTGGTTATGTTATCGCCATTGAAAAAATGGTTGTCCTCTAATTTTGATATGAACGACTTGGGTGACACATGTCGAACATGCACAATAGTTTATCGTATTTTTCTAATATTTGTAGTAGTGGTAAATGAGATATCATATCCACAAAGATTTTTCAAATCTCAAAGGAAAGTATTTTTTTCTTGTTTTTACTAATTTAGTTAATCTAATTAAACAGGAATTAAAAATTAAGTAACTAAAATCTATAAATACTAATTTAATTAAACTAAGTAACTAACTTAATTCAAACAATTCTCAAACTTAATATAATTTAAATATCCTATACAAACATCTAAATAAAAAACCCCACTAAACAATGTAATATACTTAGATTGCTTTCAAAAGCTAGAACATAATATAAATTTATACTATAGTTATAATTATAACACATGAAATCTTGGAATCATTAAATCCTAATTCATAATAGGCCGATAGCCTTTAGCTAGCCACTGATTCTCTTAAATTCAATGGAATTGTCACATTCTTATCATTGTAAATCTACCCATTGGATAAAATGCAACACTGTAGAAATATGATAGCATTACACTCAATATAAATCATGTCTAATTTAAGTCAATATTAACCAAAGTCGTATAATAAACAACTTAAAACACAATCACCTAGAACAACCACTCAGGAAAAGCCCCATAGATAAATTCTAGTTACTACTTTTATAATTATTATTAATAACTATAGACATAGATTCATAATCAAAATACCACATAACACATTTGCATATATGCATGAAATATTAATCTTCTTTAGTTATGATACACACAAACAAGTTGTTAAATCTGTAATTGACGTGTATGAATAGATTTAAAGCATTAAGCTCATGATTCCTTAATTATAACTATCTAGCAATCCAAAGTATATACATGTCTAAGGTTTATTTAGATTGATAGACTACTTACTCACTGCTGAAAATAAACAATGCAAATATATAATTAAAATACCTAATGAATAAATATATAAATACCTTAGAATAAATCAAAGCTCTAATTTAGCTTCAAACTTTAACTAAAATATGTAGAATAGACAATAGAAATAATGTAGAGCAAAAAGAGAGAGTTATTTTGAAGCTCTTTGGCCTTTTCTATAATTTACCTACGTATTCTTATCCTAGATAAACTCAAATTATTCATATTAATTTAAAAAACCTGTAACCGATCAAACTCAGTGATTTGTCAGTGATTCCTAAGTTGTACACATATCATTGAGTCAATCACTGGAATCAGCTCTTTGTGCTCCACCAATTTAACTGACGATTTCTAGTTCATTATCCAATTCGTTGTAGGTTTATTAGTATTTTCCGCCACCGATTTAGGTGCTGGTTATTAGTGTAAACACAAATCGCTAGCTAATCACTAGACATATTCTCTAGTTGATTGTTTTGCTCTTCTTTTTCTTTTCTTTCCATTTCTTTATTTTTCTATTTGAATCCTGAAATCACAAAAATAAGAGAATACTTAGTATTATATCATCATTTGTTTATAAAAGTAATCTAAATTATACTATAAAATGTGTCTAATTATTGACTTGTCAATGGATGAAACAAAACTTCACATTAGGTGCGAAGATTCATAGGAATCTTTCTAAAAAAATTATTGCTTTATCACAAGAATAAAAATTAAGAATATTTTTGAACGATTCAAAATGACAAATTATAGCCCCATTGACACTCCAATTGCTAATGGTTAAATCTAAGCACGGAAATGTACTTAAAGACACCAATTGAGAAAAACAAAATGTCCAATGTTCTATATGCAAGTTCAATTGGAACTTTAATGTACGCAATGATGTGTACATGTCTTGACATATGCCATGATGTTTGTTTAGTTAGCAGATATCAATCAAATCCTGGTCAATCTTATTGGAAAGTGAAGAAAAAGATCTTAAGGATTTGAAATGCACTATGGGTTTGTGTTTGGATCAGCAATCCAGATGAACGTGAATCAACTTTAGGATATGTTTTCATATTTAATAATGATCCAATTACATGGAATAGTAAAAAAACAAACATGCATTACTTTGTTAACCATGGAGGTAGAATTTTTAGCTTCGCTGCTTTAGTTCAAGAGGCAATATAGTTTAGACATTTTATTATGGGTTTGTAAGTCATCAAAAGTGCATCGAAGCCAGTGACTATATCAAGTAACAGTCAAGCAGTCATCGCCTATATGAAGGATCCTAAATATCATAGAAAAATAAAATACATCGACACAAAAAATAACTTTGTGAGAGACATCATAGCAAGAAAAATAGTTTTCATACATCACATTCCTACACAAAGGATGACAGCAGATTCGATGACGAAACTTATCGCTAGGGGTATTTTTCTAAGTCATGCAAAATCCTTAGAATTGCGTAGATTATAAATTGTTTGCTATAATTATTTCAATTCAATAAATAAGCTTTATTGGAATTTGTTATTTCTTTCTATGATATAAGTCATTATTGATTGGAAGTTTATAACAGGCACTGATTGGCTTTCTCAAAAAGCAATCACCTTTAGCGCTTGTAGCAGCGAGCATAAATGAGACATTGAACTTATTTTATAAATGTTGCCTTAATTGGAGTCAAGATGAGGTTATTTATGCAATACCGTAATATATTTCCTACTATCTATTAAGCTTGTGAATATAAACTAGGTGCGAAATCTAATGATCGACACCTAATTATGGAGAGATACATAGATTTTAGGTTAAGTGTTTTGGAAGTGATTGACCTAAGATCTGCAAAATGTATTTAGAGAATTGCATACTCTTATTAAGAGTTTCTTCACTATGACATGTAAAGAATTAGATGTGTTTTGTAACTACTTAAATGTAAGTAGATAGTAAATGTCGAGATCCTCACTGTGTGAGTCTAATTGAAAGAAGTTCTTATATAGTCGAGACTTCCTGAATCGCCCTTATGACTTTTGACTACTTTATGAAGTAGGGAATTAGTTCTTGCCACTTTACTGAGTATTCTATGGTCAAGTATGATTCAATCTAAATGTGCTACATTAAGAAAATAGTTGATTCTAAACTAAGTAGTGGGAAGGCAAATGAAGATCATATGGAATCATGTCCTTTCATTTTAGATTCTATGATGGGACACTAATGTTACATCATTGGATGAGAATATTAGTTAGAATATGATGATATGAATTTAAGGTTCAAATATTGCTCTTCCAGGATTAGAGAATGTTTTGAATAGACATGACTATGTAGCTATAGGCAAAGTGACACATATATATGTATATATATATATATATATATATATATATATATATATATATATATATATTTAAAAAGCTTTGATGTCTTTATGTTGACTCTAATTGAGTTGCTAGTGTATATCTCACACTTGCAGGTTATCTCATGGTCGCACGACCCATTAGTTACAAGGAAACACTGTCAACTAAAAATTGAATATCTTTTCCACACATGATGTTTGAGTTGAAGATATCTATATTATCAAAATTTGGGGCACCCACATATGTGATCGACATGACCCGACAAGAAAGTTTACACACAATGCTTAAGTAAGTGGGAGATGTTGGGCCACGTTTTACATATGTATAAAACAAATAATGTTTTGATAACTAACAATATCTCATATATAAACCATCATGATCTCTTGGGAATTCCCAATAATGATAAAATAGTAAAATCACTTAAGTGATTTGACAATAAGATTTTTGACATTTCTATTGATGCATAAAGTTCTTTAGAAGTGTTTTCTAAACTTTGGGCCTGTGAAAAAGACCAGAGTTCCACACAAAAGAAATAGAACAAAGGTATGCTTCCGCCAAAACTTTTTAATTCCTATTTTGACCAAAACTTCAATACATATATATATATATATATTACTCTTTTTATAACCATTACTTTATAAAAAAAAAACAAAACATATTCTTTAAATCATTTGAGAAAATTCTAATTATAGTATATTTTCTTTTCTTTTTGAACCCCCAACCTAAATATTTTATTGATTTCATTTGATAAGAGTTAAAAGAGATTACTGCATAGTAAATAATTAAATATCTATCATTGTAAATAAGGTTGATCGAAAGCTTGTGTGAAAGTTCTATGGCCGGCCTTGGGATAGAGCCCAAAGGGGGATTACCCTAGGCCCCCACTCAAAAAAAGTCCCCAATTTGGACAATATATACATGGGTATTAGTATATTTTTATTTTTTTAAGAACGCATTTGTGTATTTTTACTTAATTACTAGAAACTTAATCCACTTGTTGGTGTGTTGTCTTTTTCTATTTTGGTGAGCACGTATCTTCAGGAGCATCATAAGATATATAAAATAAATAGTTAATTTTTTGAGTTATTAAAGAATTTTTTATATTTAATTTTTTTTTATCACAAGACTAAATGGAGGAAATATGAGTTTGATCATTTCTCTTTAACCCATATATGTGACTCAATAATTAGTATATTAGGTCTCTATTTTGCTCGTACAAATTAGATTATTAACTAGCTTATCGACTAATTATAATCTATTTTGACCAATAAATGTTGTTTGGTTAAGAGCTTATTTTCATCCAATTTTAAATGCTACGATTTTAAACACTATCTCCACATTTAATTTGATTAGCTTTTTCTTCCAATCTTACCCAATCTGTTTCGGAAACTATTTATATTCCTATATTTTCGGTGAATCATCTTGTCCCCAGGCCCATAATGCATATATATAGTAAACAAAATTAAGAATATGTGCTTATGTTGGCAGAATAGTTGTCCTCGAAAAGCGCACTTTTTCAAATTTACTTTTTAAATTATTAAAAATATTATTTACTACTGCTACTACTACTAAAATAATAATAATAACAATAACAATAACAATACTAATAAAAAATAATAATAATAATAATAATAATAATAATAATAATAATAATAATAATAATAATAATAATAACAATAATACTCAAATTTGTATGAAAAAACCCAAATATATATGATTCAATATTACGTATGTTTGTTTACTAAACTCTCATTAATACCTTTTTCTTAGAAATTTCATACAAATTATGTATATATATATATATATGAAACTATCCAAATTAATTAACTAGGATTAGCAATAATCTTGGAGATTAACGGTCGTAATTTTGGTGTTATGTGGACAATTTGGTTGACTCAGACATGAGAGTCAAGGGTATATGTTATTTATGAATGATGGTGGCTTATAATGTGGTATTTAAAATTATTATATTATTGTATTGCATCGCATGTGTGCACATTATCGAGAGAATTAGTGTGATGAGTAGGTACATTGGGAAACGTGTCGACGCGAGTATTAGGTAGGAGTTACTCGTCGATGTTAGGATAATCTAAATAATAGGATATGGTGTCTAATTTAAACTATAGCCTAAGTTAAATCATTCAAGAAAGTAAAATATGGTGTACCTCGAGATGTGGGTCAGAGTGAGGGGCACCAGGTGTTGGGTAATCGAGGGGTTAATGTAACTGCGAATATGTTAAATATATGACTAAATACACTAACCATATGTAATTATGTGCCTAGGTGAATTAATTTGATTTAAGATAAAATAAAGTCATATAGTAAGATAGGAATTTAATTGAAACCTTGATCAACCTAGCGATGATCTTTAAATACATCTAACAAGGCAATATGAGTGGCTTTCATGTGGGACAAGTGGCTTCATGTTGGACAAGTGATTTTCATTTGGAAAAAAGTGGCATTAAGGGAGGACACATGTCCTAGCAATAAACTAATAGTAAATAAAAAATTTGGCTAATTAATCCACTTATTAATATAGGTATATAAGACCTATACTCAATGGAGGAGCTTAACATATACATTTGAGCTGAAAAATCAAAAGAATTGAGGAGGGTTTTAGCTGAAAAATTCAGGAAGATCAAAGAGATTTGGAGCTCAAATCAAAGTGTCACCAACCATAAGTACACATCTATATATTTCAAGTTGAAATTAGTTTTCGGTATTTGGCCATTTTAAGAGGGTAGATGATTAAGTCTTTGCAATTGGTTTATATATTTGGATTCCTCATTTTAAGATGATAATCTAGCCATTAATAAGTATTTGATTTGGTTTTGAAATAAAAAAGATATGAATTTTTGAAGTTGCAAAATCAAATTTGAAATTCTGAATGTTGTATTATAAACCAGCCTATGTAATTTGGTCATAAATTGCTCATTTTAGATCTAAACGAACTAAATCTATGTCATTTAAAAGCTAACTCAATGAGAAACAACTTTGTCATGCTGGAGATTTTGTAATTCAAATGCTTTCATGTCTAAAAGTGCTCTATAAATATGTGATTAAATGCAGTAAGAGATATTTGAAACTAAAGTTTTAAAAGACATAACTCCCTAATTATTGATTCAAATAAGGTGATCTTTTAGTATGTTGTTATTGGATATGTTAGCTATCTTGTGACCAAAAATTACAATTTTCAAAACTATAGATTGGGAGAAAAATAAAATTTCTAACTCTGCTGGTCAGATTAGGATCCAATTTGAGCTATTTTTCGTAAAATTATGAGATTTGGATAATTTCATGCCTAAAATTGTGCTACAATACATGACTAGAATTTGAGTTTTATTTAGTTTTATGAGATTTGGATTACTTTGATATTAGGGACCCAGGGATTTGTATCCGGGTATCAAATAAACTTTTAAGGTCGGTTTAAGGGTTTCGCGGGTGAGAATTCGACATATTTGAGGTGCGTAAACCCATTGAAATGCCTTATATAATTCATGGTTTTGTTTTATCAATATCGGATTACATGTGTGGCTGATGGTGGGCACATATAAGTTTTCTACTCCTATTTCGATTTGTGTATATATTTTTATGGCTAAATCACTTGCACGTGATACTTGTGTTTATTGCTCGTGTCGACAACAATATAATATATGTATGACCGTCAGGAGGGATGTAAGGTGTTCCCTTGATTTGAAATAATGTCTAAAGGGGTTCATCCGTTAATCGTAGTTAGGGTTTAGTCATAGTAAGCTTGTTAGCATATATGTGGTTCTTGTCCTGTTTTATCGATTACTGACTGGTTTACTTCAGGGTTTCCTCTTGATGATATGATTGTTTATTTATTAATGCTTTATTTCTAAGTTTGTTTATTAAGTATATGTTGTTTCTTAATTGCTACTATTTTTTGTTTTTCGTATGCCACCTACTTTTATGGGAGTATGACATATTGTTGCCAAAGGTCATATTCGCATGTTTCGTAGTTTATTAATTTTATTTCATGAATATTGTGTGGACTTCTCTTAGGATTTTACTCACTAGAATCGACATCGTATTTGTTGGATGAGCGAGTGCAGTTCTTTCGATGAGCAAGATCAAGAAGGTATTGGACGATTACCGCAGAGATATTGATACTAGCTCGTGCATGGCTATAATATGTATATATTTATGTTTTTGTTGGGTTTTGGAGACTATACAACACTAAATACAAGTTTATGGATTTCTTGTTGTATTATTTCGCCTTTATTATATACATGGTATCATTTTGCTAGGTTTTTAATTACTTAGGATTGTTAAATATGCATAAAATATTCATATATTTAAAGACTTTCGCTGTAAAACTTATTGTAACTTGATAAATTGACAAACTGGCTAAATAAGCTTACTAATCATAAATTTAAGAATAATTGGCTAAGTTAGAGATTATTGAAAAATTGTAAACAACCAGTTAGATAGTAGTGCGTCATAGATATGCAGGCTACTACGTGGTGAGGCTTGGTGACGTGTGATGTAATGTGGCGGGTCCCACAATGGTCGTGGAGTTTGAGGCCTTCACATATACATATATATATATATATGATAAAAAATAATAGTGGGTGCATATATTGCTAAATAAATTTATGAACAAAAATCATATTTATATTAAAAATAGTAGTATGTCCTTTTACGTCATTTTGACATTTCTCGGCCAATTTAATTAAACAATTTTAATTAATCAGCTAGATTAATGAGCTTTTTACTTGATTAGTACATTTGGCAGTAAAAATATGAACCCAACACACCCACCAAACTATTTCCCCATCTAACACACTTGTAGCCACGTCAGCGCCACGTAATTTTTTTTTGTCCAGTCAAAGTGAAGTCGTGAGCTAGGGTCACGATTTCACTTTAATGGAAATCGTGACTCGAGATCACGATTTCCATTAAAGTGAAATCGTGAATTCAGCTCACGACTTCACTTTGAAATCCAGAGAGCATTATAGATCCAGATCTGTTTTTCTTGCCCTCATTTCTCACTTGCCTTCCTTCTTCCTTCAACTCCCAACAATCGATCTGAAGTCCTTCAACTCCCCCAACGAACAGCTCCACTCTTCATTCCCCCAACTCGGTAAGATCTATTTGTTTGGAGATTTTCTGTGTTTATGATTCATGTGGTTCATGTTATGTTGTATGTTAAATTATTTGTTATTTTTGTTGTCTCCTGGGCTGTTTTTATGACTTTATATACGGATTTGTGACCAATGACCTCTGTAATTATGTTTAATAAGCATGAAATAGCCACTAGTTGTCACTCTTCCTTTCTCTTATTTGGTTTTCGTCACTCTCCCTTTAAGAAAATAAACAAATAACCTCAAAATATAATGTGTCTCTGAGATTTTTGATTAGGTGCATTTTTTTGTTGTCTTTTCTCTTTCTAGCAGCTCATACTTGAATGTTCTTCTATTGGCGGAGTGCTCCTTTTTTTTTTTTCAATTTGTGTATGATATATCATTCTTACTGATGCATTGCATATTTATTCTAATTGATGCATTGCATATTTAAGTAAATAGCTAGAAAGTTTGATTTTAATATAGTACAATGTATACATTAATTAGTGTGGATATATGTCATTGCCATAGTCATTTGTAAAACATGTGGGGTACCCAAGGGGGGAGTAGAAATTGTTTGATTTGGGGTGTATGGGGGTATGGTATGAATCAAGCAAAAAATCCCATATACATGTCAATAATTTAGTAGGAAAATTTGGAAGAACATTAGGCGTGCGCTTAGGAGAGGAGACATTGGCGGTGATAAGGTTGCTTTAAGGGTTGTTATATTCTAAGCTAGCTAGGGAAGTTGTTTATAATATATAATAGTTATTTGCATATAATAGTTTCTTTGTTGCAGAATAAGGTACTTAATTTGATCACTAGGCTATTTAGTTACCAATACACCAATTCTATTAGGGTGCCTAAGCAATATATAGATTGAAGAATGGTTGATCAAAGAGTATCAATGTTGTGTTATATGAATGGAGACATTGTTGATGGACCATCAGGGATTTCGTACACTAAACCGCCCATTCGACATCTCAGATCGAAGATGGGGTTAGGCTACGATGAACTTGTGCGTTATATATGTAATTCATTGCAGATAGACAATGACTTACAGAGATTAAACATGACATATCGATATCCAGCGTACATTGGAAGTGGATCGGCCAACTACGTACCGTTGCGAATAGATGATGAGTCGAGTCTCAAAGATGTTTGGGACTTTTTGTTAGATTTACCACCACCACATTGCATGGAGCTTTATATCGATTTAGTTTCGAGGCAACAATACAATAGTTCCAATTGCAATGTAGTGTTACATTATGGAGCTGGACCTAGCACTTAACCAATTTATGAACATAGCCATTGTGCATCGCCTTTGACGACCGCAAATCTCGAAATGGACGAGGATCCTCGTTCCTGTGATGATTTGAATACTAGCGAAGATGATGACTATTGCGGCAGTGACGGGGATAGTAGTGAAGATAGTAGCGAAGATGATACGACGATGAAGGGGATGATGGTCATCATGTTGATGATGGCATGATTCGATATGCGTTTAAATCGAGTCATAGCAGATGATGGCTCATTATCTTGTCCTCCAATTTCGAACGAAATTGGGAACGATGATTTCTTCGATGAAGAGGCTCTTTGGAATTGATGGTGCGCCAGTGGGTGTAGGTGAATTTGTCGTTCCTTCAGCTGTATTTATGGAATTGAGTAGTGAGGCAATGCAACCCCTCAATGAGAATGCAATGATCCCTTCTAGGTCTTTATGGAATGAGGCATCATAATTTGAGAAAGGCATGCGGTTCATGTGTAAAGTAGATATCCAACATGCCGTGAAATTGTATAGCATCAAAGGACACAGGCGCTTTGTGGTGACTCATTCTACACCAATTGTATGGATTGTTCGTTGTAAGAAATATTTGGATGGATGTACTTGGAGGTTGCGGTGTTCATAGAAGAAAATCGCATGGAATGTTTGAGATCAGTACATATGCAGGACCACATACATGCATCTATGCTAAACTATCCAAGGATCATGCGCATTTGGACTCCACCGTTATATGCCGTGAGGTAGAAAATGTGGTGAGAAGATATCCCTCCACCTCAGTTCCTGTGCTTCATCAGATTATCAAGGACAAATTCAGTTATGACGTTCATTATAAGAAAGTATGGTTAGGGAAGAAGAAAGCAATTGCTAAAGTCTTTGGAGATTGGGAAGAATCGTACAAAATGTTGCCGCGGTGGATGACCGCTCTTCAAGAAAGCAATCAAGGGACATGTGTGGAATGGCGGCATGGTGAGCCTAATGCCAACAATGAAGTTGTCTTCAAATGGGTTTTTTGGGCATTTGCACCTTCTATTGCAGGCTTTAGACATTGCAGACCAATGATACAAATTGATGGCACATTCTTGTATGGAAAATACAAACAAAAACTCCTAATAGCCACCGTTGTTGACAGTAACAGTACAGTTGGGGTAGTGCAACTCTGGCTCACTTATATAGACAATTATGTCTTGCAGCCGACATTGATGGAGCTGAGATAGCAGGTCCAGTCATCTTATTGCAATTATGGGCATGGGATAGGTTGCCGTTTCTTGCACTAATAATGGGTAACGTTCTTCGAGACCCGGTATTAGAAAACGAAGAATTATTTCCACCTCCTCCATTTGGTCATAGGTAATTACTATTTTCTCACATTATAATTTCAATTTCTTCATATCTATGTACATGTGCCGACATACATGCATTGCGTTTTTCTTTTTCATTTGTGAAGGTGGAAACATGCTTTGGAGACAACGGGAGCATCAATGCACGTCCTGACAAAGTACAGAGAAATGATTGACATGCAAAAACCTGATGAAGTAAGAGACATACATAATTACTTCTCCATGTAGTGCTTTGGAAACATCATCTTATATGCGTTTCTTATTCATATCAAAATATTTTTGTTGACTACAGGTAATATGGGAGCCGTATCCTGAGGCAGTGATAATGGACCTACAAATCTTTGTAGCAAAGTGGTCGTGCTATTTGGCGAATGAGGGCACCTTTGATTTTCTTCTGTGTAGTCGAAATGTATCATCCCGATAGAGTCATGAGCCTATTTGGTCTCAGGCAAATGATACCACCTTTACGAGCACAAACATTCAAATTTGCATAAGATTGACTTGAGAGGGAAGATGGATAAGGATTGGAGCGCGAACATAGTGCTTATGTCTGCATGTGGAACGAACGTGCCTCCAATATTGCAACTGATGAAAGCTTAGAGGAGCCAATGGACTTTTACAACCCATATATGCTATGGTATCGTCGCATTACACGACGATTCATGTCTCCCCGTGGAGCTATTGCTGAGGCCTTGGTAAGTACAATTTGATTTTTTTTTCAGTCATGAATTCTTGCCAAATAGTTGTTTTCCTTGTACTTTCGCATAAAACTTCATCAATATTTCATATGTAGGCACATGGCATTACTTCAATTCATCAGTTGACACTGGGTGATGATGTATCTATTGCACGTATTAGAGATGTAGCTGCATCAACTTTGACTGCAGTACACACAGATTATCGGATGCATAATATGCCCAGTTCATTTCAAGCTTCTCATCATTCTTCCCATGCTGATACACCTTCGAGGCATGACACTCCATTGTATACTCCATCAGTGCCTCTCAACGAGTTCGGGACTCCACATACTCCTTCAGTTCCTCCCAACATGACATTCGAGGCTATGGAAGCCTTTCCATTTGACACGGCACCTACATCTTCGCGCCATTTTCATGCAAGTCCAATAATGATGAATTTATCTAGGAGTACAAGTACTCAGGATGGCGGAATGCGGGGCAACGATGATATTCAACCAGAAGATGCTCAAAATCCGGCTGATGTGGGTCATACGGATATTCCACTTGCACGACACCATAATGTCCGAGTCGTCAAGAGAACACGGTGTGGGACTGGAAGTCATTATTTGGGGTCAGACTAGACTTTTTCTATACTGTTATAAGTCATTTCCTCCTTATTCATTTTTGCTTTGTAGTTGATCACCTACCAATTTCATCATTTATAACTGTAAGTGAGAGAGAGTTATTTCATATTATTGAGCAAACTTACCGAATTCTTTATGGTGTGAGGGACCTTGAGATTGTGATTGTCATTTGGATTGAACTAAGTTTTGTATAGTTATTAGTTATATTCAATGTTGATGTGCTATGTCAATTTTTTGCAGTTCAAGTGAATTAACTAGTACGAGAACCACTCAAATGTTGATGTTTTCTAGCACACTAGTAGTGCTATTGTTGAGTACTACAATTCCAACTTGTTCTGCTAAACATGCAACACCAGCTCCAACACCAACACCAGCACCATCTCCGCCACCAAACTATGTTACTACTCATTAGCCGCATTACTACTCATTAGCCGATTTCAAGAACTTGAGCCAATCGAACCCCGTCGGCACAGATCAACTATTTGAGGTGTATTCACAGCTACTTAAAAAAAATCACAAGGAAGTCCTGACTGCCTCACAGCTATTAAAAAAAAATCACAAGGAAGTCGTGACTTGCAGTCACGACTTCCATCGGCTGGGAAACGTGACTTTAAGTCACGTTTTCCCAGTGACCAAACGACTCACGCGTGATGTGGCGCTGACGTGGATAAAAGTGTGTTAGATGGGGAAATAGTTTGGTGGGTGTGTTGGGTTCATAATTTTTACTGCCAAATGTACTAATCAAGTAAAAAATCCCTAGATTAACGACTTTTAGTGGTTAGTTACTAACTTATAAGCTATCAGTTAGTGTAACGACCCAAAACTCTAAGGCAAACCGAGTACCACCAAGTAGTCAAACATGTCACCAAGCATGCCACGTCACCGCACACTTATTCTTGACGGCCTGCGACTTAAACCTTCTTTTGTATTTTTATTCGCATTAACTTAGTATTTTTCATGTATTTATGAATATTTAGAATACGTTAACTAACTTAAGTTGTTTGCGATTTATTAAATTAATATAAGTTGAATATCTAAGCGGAAGTCTTTAAAGCATGAAAATATTTTAATGAAAAGTTTGCATAATAAACAACCCATAGTGTGGAAACCCAATATGAGATACCATGTATATCAAAAAGTGACAAAAATACAAAAGATGGTCATATACATGTATTAGGTATACAAGCCCTTCCAATATCTCACAAAAGATGTAAATAATAAATACAAGCACCTACGTAAAAAGCTAATGGGGCTCTCCTAGCTCAGAGGTAGTTGCCTAAGACCCCATTGCCCCGGCTCATCATATGATATGTGATTTGTCACAAAAATAATGACAAATCATAGTGAGTAAACCCGAGAGAACGTTAGCTAATATTCAGAAATTTAATAAAACGGCTACAATTCACGAAATTTAAAAAATGGAACATAAAATAAGGTAATCGTACGAAAATAAGTCGCATAAAGGTCGAAACTGGACATAAGTGTAGCGTGACAAAAAATTTGGGTCGACATCCGAAAATCAGCTTAGCTAAAATGAGAGGAACCTATGATGATCATCTCATCAAACATCTCGTGGTCAAATGAGAGGAACCCATGAACGGTAGAACCTCGTCCAAACATATCTCGAGAGGAACCTATGATGGAGACTTAGGTCCCCATCAAACATCTCTCAACCTAAAAGGTCTTGCGAGAAATAGTTACTGCATAGCCTCAACTTGAGCAACTACTCGAGCAGCGCAGGGTACCTAGCCCCAAAGTGTAAATTTATGTCATGCTCCCCGTCGATGAACACATATACATATTTGGGAGTGGATGAACAATAAGTGGACAACAATAAATAATACGATGGAATTATTGAAACTTAAAATAAAGCAAGTGCTATAAATGAATTTTAACTAATTTTCTCGTGGGTTTACTTACCAAAAGCAATCGCAATTCGCCCTTAAAACATTTCGCTTACGCCTCGAGATGTATGACTATAGTCTCCTAAGTCTCTTGTGTCCAATTATACCACTTTCATTATTTTAGAGTCACAATAAGTGAGTTTATAATGTGTGACCACAAATCTGAAATTTTATTCTCAAAAAGTTTAGTTTTGACATACTTTATGAGTTATACAGGGGTGTCAAACACCCAAAAGAGCCTCGGATCTCATTTTCCTATATTTTTTCTATTTTTTCAAATGTTTTTAGATTTTTTTGGAGTTTTCCATAATTTTCAGCTCTTTTATGTAATTTTATGTAATTTATTATCATTTTATTTTTTTTATTTCATTTTAATTTTTTATTTATTTAATGGTTTGGGCCCGAACCAAGCCCGGTTCGGCCCAATTGCCTGAACCAGGGTCGGCCCGATCCGGTCTAACCGAACTCAAGTCTGTCTGACCCGGTCCGTTTGGGCCAGGGTCGACCCGGCCTATGACACACATGAGGTAGCGAGGCTCGGCCCGCTTGGCTACCTCTTCTTCTCCCAATTCATCTCTTCCAGAGATGTTAAGTTTTTTTTTTCCTTTCTTTTTTTAACAAACTAACAACAATAACAACATTAAAAACAATAAACAACAATTGCAATAGCCATGAGACTCCCAAACCTCTCCACCAAATCAACAACAAAAGTAACCACTTACTTCGATCTAGGAAAGTTGCCAGTATTAAAAGTGGTGGTACCGGAGCTAAAAAAGGCCGAGAGTGTTTAAGGAGTGAGGAGACTTTATGAGAATGAGATGAGATTAAATGAGATGGAGAGGGTATGTTGAAGAAGAACTAAAAATGAGAGGAGATAGAAGAATCGGTTAAGAAGAGAGAAATGGAAATTATGGGTTTTGTTTGGAGAGGAAATAGAAAAAAGGAGAGAGAAAAGTGAGGTATGGGATAATGTGATGGGTAGGTGTGATGTGACCTATAAACCCCTGACTACCCGTGTTACCCGCACCCCACGAACGTCGTACACTTTCGTCACTACATGCACACAATGTGACCAAATGGTATTTTTCACTAGTGCGAACGCGAATTAAATACTAATATAATAAATTAACACGCATCATGTAAAAATAACTATTTATACCTTGGTTGGCGTGCTCTAGACTTATCGACGGTGTCTACGCGGGTCTAAGCTACGGGTCTTAATTTGTGATTAATAAATTAACTAAGATTAAATAATATGGGTTGTTACAATATTCCCTACTAAAAAGAACTTCCTCCAGAAATTCAAACTTAAGTAAAAACTTTACCTTGAAACAATTGAGGATATCGCTCCCGCATGGTAGACTCTAGCTCCGAAGTAAGTCATTCGTTCTTATGTTACTGCCCACTGAACGAGTACTAGTGGTATTTCCTTCCTCCTAAGAGTATGTACCCTGCAATCTACTATCTCAATTGAGTGTTCCTCGTACGTCACATCTAGTCGAACCTTGATTCTAGTCATATCAACCATCGGTCTTGGTCCTGATCTGGCCAGTTGCAACATCGAAATATGGAAAACATTATGAACCCCTGCAAATCACCTTGGTAATCTCAACTGATAGGCAACCTCTCCAACTCATTTTCAATCTAAAATGGCCCATTGAGTCTTGGTGCTAGTTTCCATTTGATCTCAAATCTCTGATGACCATTCGAAGGGAAGAATTTCAAATAGACCTAATCATTTACTTCTTATCTGAGCTCATCGTGGTACTTATCCAAATATTTCTTCAGTTTGTGTTGGGCAGCCAGCAACTATTGACAATTTAGTCTCACTTTCTCTATATGGACCACAACAATCTAAGGCCCTACGGCTGCTGTATCCTCGGGCTTTGCCCAACAAGTCAATAATCTACACGGTCTACCATACAACGCCTCAAATGGTGGCATCCGAAGACTGGCATGATAGCTGTTGTTGTAAGCAAACTCACAGTGCGCCAAGTAATCCTCCCAAAATCCACCAGGCTATAACACACAGGCCATGAGCATATAATCGAGTATCTATATTAATCTCTAGAACTATCCATCTGTCTGGGGATGGAATCCAGTGTTAAACTATGACCTAGTACTAAATTGTTTCTGCATAGTTTGCCACAATGATGATGTAAGATGACTATCCCGGTCTGAAACAATCGAAATCGGTACTGCGTCTAGTCGTACAATCTATCTCTCAAATAATTTGCTCAATTGTGTGAAGTTATATTTCGTAGAAACTGGTAGGAAATAAACTAATTTCGTCAACCTTTCCACGATTACCCATATCACATCGTTTTTCCGAGAAGTTTGCAGTAATCTACATACTAAATCCATCGTAATGTGTTCCCATTTCTACTAAGGGTTGGGCAGCGGTTGCAATAACCCTCAAGGACTCCTATGTTCAACTTTAACCTGCTGGCACCTCACAACCCCTAACATAAGCATCTACGTTCTCCTTCATCCCTAGCCACCAAAATAACCATCGCATATCGTGATGCATCTTATTCTTACCAGGATGCACTATATACTGGGACATATAAGCCTCATGGAGTATCCCATTGTGTATATTTGCCACCGCTAGAATCGTAACCTCCCTTAGTTCCTCAAACACTGATCTATAGACTCACTCCAATCTGGATGATCGGGACTGCATGTCATCTCACTGAACCTCGAGTACATCTTGTTAGCCCTCTAACACTCTAACACTCGTAGAATAGAAACAAATGGTAGCCCAATCTGTCCATAAATTTGTGCATTCGCCGTACAAGAACCTCTATCAAACTTAATGTTGTTGCTGCCTCAAGTAAACCATACTTGTGCATCATATAGAAGACAACTGTCTCAGAACTCGATCTTCTCCTGCTCAATGCATCTGCTACGTCATTCGCTTTCTCGAGCTGATATTCAATGAAGAAGTCGTTATCCTTCAGCAACTCTAGCCAACGTCATTGTCTCATGTTCAAATCTTTTTGAGTGAATTAATATTTCAAACTCTTATGATATGTAAATAATGCAAATCTTTGACCATAGAGGTAATGTATCCATACCTTTAGTGCAAATATGACTACTACAAGCTCCAAGTTGTGCACTAAGTAATTCTTTTTATGGGACTGTCGAGATAGGTAGGAGATAACAATGTCTCCATGTATTAGTACACAACCCAACCATGTGCCTTAAGCATTAGTATGAACTATCAATCCCTTGCCTGGCTCCAACAATACCGGTAATGGTGCGATAGTCAGCCTCTCTTCAATCGTGCAAAAATGTCCTCGCATTCCTTTGAACAATCAAAAAGTCTTTCTTGGTTAATTTGGTCATCACCGCGACAATCTTCGAGAAGTCCTTTACAAGTCGCCGGTAGTATCATGCTAAACCAAGAAAGCTCTTAATATCCGTGAATGTCTAAGGTGTCGGCCAATCGATGACTGCATGAATCTTACTCGGGTCAACTAATATACCTCCTTCACTGATCACGTATCCCAAGAAATTGACCTCTGACAGCTAAAACTCGCACTTACTTAACTTAGCATACAATATGTACTCTCTCAATGTCATCAATATCCGATTGAGATGTTGCCCGTGATCTTCACGAGTCTTGATGTAGATCGATACGTCATCAATGAAGACTACGAGGAATTTGTCTAAGTATGGCTTCAATACTCTATGCATTAAGTCCATGAACATGGCCGACGCGTTTGTCAGTTTGAACAGTATCATTATAACCAGTATCTGGTGTTGAATGCAGTTTGGGTATGTCGCCATCTCGAATCTTGAGCTGATGATAACCATATCAAGTCGATCTTAAAGAAAAAATGAGTTTCGGGTAACTGGTCAAACAAATTGTCGATCATGGGTAAAGGGTAGCAATTCTGTACTGTCACCTGGTTCAACTTCTTATAGTCAATGCACATCCTCAAGCTACCATCATCTTCTTAACAAATAGCACCGATGCCCCTCATGGCGATGTGCTCGGGTGTGTAAATCCCTTCTTCTCCAAGTTTTCCAGTTAAGTCTTTAACTTATCCTGCTTCTTTTGAGCCATCTGTTATGATTTGCTAGCTATTGGCAGTGCGCCTAACAATAACTCGATAATGAACTCAATGTCTATGTGTGGGGGTAAACTTGGTAAATCCCCTAGAAAGACATTGTGAAACTTAATAAAAACTAAAATATCCTCAACTCTAACCTTTGGTGTCTCTACTGACTCTACTATCCCTAGAAACACCTCCATCTCTACGGTCAAAGCCAATCTATCCCTAGTGGTTGATAATACACTCGCATCACTAGTGAAACTAAACTCTAATATGTTGGAAATAAGAAAATTCACCGTATTACAGAAACAATCCATCTATGCCTGATATGATGCTAGCCAGTTCATGCCCAAAAGCGCATCATACTTTAAGAACTCTAGAACGCATAAGTCAATAGGGAGCTAGTGTTTGCACATCTCTATCATGCAACCCTCATAAATCATATTAGGGTAAACCTTCTCCCTATCTGACGTGTTGAGAATCAAGAGTGTGTTAACTCTAATCGTTGCTAACCCTAACTCATCAACCATACATCTATAAATAAATGATACGATGGAACCAGATTCAATAAGTGTACGCATAAAAAAAACACATATCAAAATCATATCCTTGACGAGCCGTCTTGTGGCTTTGCGGTCTGGTTGTGCTACGTGTGCCCACTCTCGAGCCTAAACTGGCGATGCTGCAATCGGGGCTTTTAAAGCTCTCGGACATTCCACCTTAATGTGTCTAGGCTATTTGTATTTGAAACAAGTAACTTGTCTATGTCCTGACCACTGACCTTGATCCCGACCACTGCCTGACCTCTGACTCTAACTCAGACCGTACTATCCTTAGTCCCTACCACCCTAGTCCTAAGTCATTCTACGTCCATACTGATCTGTATAACCACCACCTGACATCTACACTAGATGCACGACTTCTATAGCATAGGTGTTGACTGCCTGGTGGTCATCATGTGTGGGCCTCTATGCTCATCTATTTCTATTATTTATGACCTTTTTTCCCTTCCTGTCAGACTTGGCGCCACTGATAGGTCATTATTTATGTATATTATATGTAGTTTATTTATGTGTTTTTATTGTTGAATCACTGAAATATATGCATAATTATCTTTATTTATTATTTTGAGTTTTCGAGTGCGCGGTTGAGTTCGTGGCGAAAAACTGCGCGAAATGGACTACTCATACATAGTGATCAGACACCGAAAGATATGCCTCGAGATATGCGCGTTTTGGGCGATTTTCCATTGTTACAGTCCACGTGTCACTCCTTCATTCGATGGTTTCCTGTTGCAGTCCACGTGTCACGCCCCAATTGGTCGATAGACTCCAAAAAAGTCGTCGCGCTTTGCCACTTCACGCCACGTGGCAGTTGTCCATTCGCCAGACCCTCTCGCTCGCGTCAACAGCTGATGCATGTCTCTGCAAAAAGCTGCAAAAGGCATATGTCCACAAATCTAAAAGCGATACGTGGCAGCCTGCTTTCTCACCTGCATCACAACAGTTGTCTCCTCCAATCGTTGCTCGCCACATCACACATGCGAGCAAGCACGACCAATCACACTTTGACACGTGGCGGTATTACTGCTAGAGCAACGTCATCACAACTGTCTTCTTCCAATCACACTGCGCCACGTCACTCGGTCCACCTCCTTCGGCCAATCGAACGTTGACATGTGGTAGAGACCCGGAAAGCAATTTTATTTAGGGGTTTTTAGGGGGATCGATATAACGTTTTTTTTTTTTGGGGGCACTTTTAGGCAGCGGCTTTATTTTTTCTTCTTTTTTCTCTTCCATAAACCATTGTTTTACACTTTATTTTTGGGTTTTGATGGAGTTCTTGACGACGATGGCCGGCTAAACTCATTAATCTGAACCAGAGGTTGATCAAATCACCCATTTTGGCATAAAAACATATGTGAGATCTATTTATTTATTTTTTTAATTTACTCTTCATAATATTTTATTCCCTTTGATATTGGTTGAATTATTGAGATTAAACACTTGTTTAAATCTTTATTTACATGCCAGTAGGTTGTACGCACCCGTACTTGTGCGGTAAGACCACATTAGTGGCGTCCGACCACACTAATTGATTAGACCCTTTTGGGATCAGTTGAATACCATAGGGATCTAGGCTAAACAGGACTAACTAGTGATCCAGTTGTCTAGGTGTTGTGCCTTCACAAAGCCCATTGAGGTCAACACATTAAACCTAATTCACTTGAATATATGGTTATGTGTTTGACTAGGGAAGTGGTCATTGTCGTACCTTGACCATCGAGATAGGGAAGTGCGAGGACCCGCGTACGTTACCGGGTCTATAGCTACACTAATTTATTATGGATTGCATGCTTTGATTAGATTGAGGACCTTATGTAAAATTATGCCAAATTGAGGAGATTTGTGATTTCGATGGTTTGGATTGTTTCCCACTTAATTGATATATTTACTTGCTATTTTTAGTCTAGTTTTAGTTAATTTAGATATTATTCCTGTGAACACCCCGAGTCATTTTTAATTTTGTAGCATAGGTAAGAAACTTGGTCTTCATGGTTCGACCCCGTGCTTTCCACTACTGCAGTTCTTGTGGTCATTGGTAATCTCATCGGGATTATATATTTTGACGCATTCGACACACGTCAGCAGCGCTCGAATGACCTTAATGTCAGCTGTGGTATAGGCATCGTAGTGTAATATAGAAGATACGTCTCATAGGCTAAGGCCCTCTCATAGGTCTCTTGCAGTGTACATGCTCCACCTGATATTACTACACTCGCTATCTCATCTTAAAGTCTCACTCCAAAATAGTGGACTTGATCACGAACCCTAGAAGCCAAGTCCCCAACAAACTATAATAGGTAGCGGAACCTTTCCATATATTGAACAATTATGTGACTACCCTATATAAAACACAAAAATGATGTCTCAGACATAACTGCATCTCCCTTAGTATGTATCATAGAAAACCCGTATGAAACTGGCCCAATTAGTTAACTCTTAATGGGTCTCGATATGAGCAGTCTACCAAAATCGACCTCTCCTCAGAGCATATATCCAGATATTCTAGCCCGAATGTTGTCATGAATCCTCAGAAGATTATGTAACTTATCATATGTGAGAACCCATCTTGAGGCTGGCTCTAGGTCTCTGCCTCTAGTAAAATATCTCAGCTGAAATCTCACAAACTCCTTTGTCAGCTTAGCCTTAACTGACAAGGAGGTTTCGAATGTGATCTCTTGTAAATTCTATGTTAATGTCGCTACAAAAGTAGATGTCGGTGTAGTGACCTAAATACGGGTCTCTAAAATCCTTATCGACGTGGTACTCTCTGCCACAACTACAGTCACTGTCGTACTCTATACAATCGGAGCGACTACTATCTTAGTGATGCTTGGAGTAATGGCGACTGTAAGCTTCGCGTTAACCGTTGTCTACTCATATGTCGCGATCCGATCAAGAACTCTATGATCAGTCGCAATAGGTGTGGTACCACTCGTCTGTCCACCATCCTCTGCACGTGGAGTCGGCAGTCCGTCTAGGTGGTATCTGCAATAGTGAAGATGTGTCTATATCAGCCTCGAATACTCGTATATATTATTACAATCAAAATATATAACGTATAAGTCTTGGTACTACCTACGTCACGTTCGCTTCCCAACTAAAGTTCTAAGTCAGGATCTTCGGGCTTCCACGTCTAAAATTGTTTTATTAAGTTTTATTCGTTCTCTTAAACTTTTCCCCTAGGATCGCTTGAACTTAGGCTCTGATACCAACTGTGACAGCCCTAAACTCCTAAGCAAATCAGGTATCACCACGTCGTTGGACACGTCACCAAGCATGCCACATCACCGCACACTTATCCTTGACGACCCGCGACCTAAACCTTCATTTGTATTTTTATTCGTATTAAATTAGTATTTATCATGTATTTATGAATATTTAGAATAAGTTAACTAAGTTAAATTGTTCGTGATTTATTAAATCAATATAAGTTGAATATTTAAGCGGAAGTCTTTAAAGCATTCAAATATTGTAATGAAAAGTTTGCATAATAAACAACCCTATAGTGTGGAAACCCACATGAGATACCATGTATATCAAAAAGCGAAAAAAATACAAAAGATTGTCATATACATGTATCGGGTACACAAGCCCTCATAAAATCTCATAAAAGCAGTAAATAATAAATACAAGCATCTACGCAAAAAAGTTGACGGGGCTATTCCAACTCAGTTGTAGTTGCCTAAGACCCCCTTGCCCCGACTCGTCATTGGATTTGGGATTTGTTACCAAAAACAATGACAAATCCTAGTGAGTAAATCCAAAATGGTGTTGGCTAATATTTACGAAATCTAATAAACAGGCTATAATTCATGCAATTTAAATAAGGAACAATAAATAAGGTAATTGCATGAAAATAAGTCCCAAAGAAGTCGAAACTGGACACGAGTGTAGCGTACAGAAAAACTTGGTCGAAATTTAGGAATCGGCTTAGCTAAATCGAGAGGAACCCATAACGATCATCTCACTAAACATTTCACCGTCGAATGAGAGGAACCCATGAATGGTAGAACCCCATCCAAACATCTCTCGAGAGGAACCCATAATGAAGACTTAGGTCTCGTCAATCATCTCTCAACCTAATAAGTCTCGTGAGAAAGTCACCGCGTGGGCTCAACATGATCAACAACTTGAACAGCGCGGGGTAGCTAACCTCGGGGTATGAGTCTATGTCATGCTCGACCCTGTTGACAAACACACATACATACATGGGAGTGGATGAACAATAAGTGGATAACAATAAATAACATGATGGAATAATTAACATTTAAAATAAAGCAAGTGCTATAAATGAATTTTAACTAATTTTCTGATGGGTTTACTTACATGAAGCAATCACAATTCGCCCTCAAAACATTCCACTCACACCTTAAGATGCGCACCCGACACCCGACTATAATATCCTAAGTCCCTGGTGTCCACTTATACCACTTTAATTATTCTCTAGTCACATTAAATAAGTTTATAATGCGTGACCGAAAACTTGAATTTTGTTCCCAAAAAATTAAGTTTTAGCATACTTTTTGAGTTATACTGGAGTGTCAAACGCCCAAAAAAGCTTCAGATCTCATTTTCCTTGCTTTTTTTTTTTAATTCTTCATGTTTTTTTGATTTTTTGGGATTTTCATAATTCTCAGCTATTTTTATGTAATTTACCATAGTTTATTTTCATTTAGAATCATTTTTATTTAATTTAATTTTTTTTTATTTATTTAATGGGTTGTGCTCGAACGGAGCCTGGTTCGGCCCAACTACCGGGACCTGGGTCGGCCCGACCTAGTCCAACCGAACTTGGGTTTGTTCGACCTGGTCCATTTAGGCTAGGGTCGGCCCGGCCTTGCCCATGACCTACATGGGGGTAGAGAAGCCCGGCCCGCCTGACTACCCTTTCTCCTCGCGAATTCCTCTTTGGAAGAGACGAAGAGATGTTAACTTTTTATTCTTTTTTTTAACATACTAACAACAATAACAACATTAACAACAATTGCAATAGCCAAACTTTTAAACCTCTCCACTAAATCAACAACAAAAGTAACCACTTACCTCGGTCTAGGAAACTCGCTTGCTTGAGAAGTTGTGGTTTCAGAGCCAAGAGAGACCGATAGTGTTGCGAGAGTGAGGAGACTTTATGAGAATGAGATGAGATAAAATGAGATGGGGAGGGAGTGTTGAGGAAGAACTAAAAATTAGAGGAGATGGAAGAACCGGTTAGGGAGAGAGAGGGAAATTGTGGGTTTTGTTTGGAGAGGAGAGAGAAAAATAGGTGAGAAAAAGTGAGGGATGATTTGATGAGTAGGTGTGATGTGACATATAAACCCCTGACTACCCCATGTACCCACTTTACGGGCACCTAGCGATGTCATACACTCTCGTCATTACACGCACACAACATGACCAAATGAAATTTTTAACTAGTGCGACGCAAATTAAATAATAATACAACAAATTAACAAGTATATCACAAAAATCACTATTTATACCTTGGTTGGCGTGCCTAGATTTGTCGACAATGTCCACGTAGGTCCGATCTACGAGTCATAATCTGTAATTAATAAATTAATTAAGATTAAATAATGCGAGACTTTATAGTTAAATTATCAGTCATCCGCTAGATTATCAGGTATCAGCTAGACTATTGACTAGTCCTACCAAATAGTGCCTAGATCCTTACTATCAAGCTTGCAATAGATTAATCTTTATGGGATCAACTCTCTCTCTCTCATGTATATTTTTTTATATTTTAAGAAACGTACAATTTGTATTTTAATAATCCTTGAATTCCATATATTTTCTGTTATTGTAATATAAGGCTTTTTTCTTTGAGGAAACTTAGATAAATTCTTACTTCAAAAAAATGTATAAATTTTTATTTTAAAAAAATATTGTTTAAAGTCATTACAAACAATACAAATAATAGAAATAATACATATTTCTTAAGCGAACAAGTTAGTTAAAATTAATATTATAATCATTTATTTATAATTTTGTTAACAAGAATTATATATTCGCCCCTTATACAAAAGCGTCTACAATTTATAATTCTAAAGATAATAGAAATAGATACAATATGTACAAAATTAAATACTTTTTAAGACAAATAAGTATTGTTTAATGTTATGTCAGTAAAACATAATCAAAATAAAACTCACATATTATAATATATTGTTAATTTTGGAAAATCACATGTGGTGGTTTTATTAAATTATATATAAACTTAATAATGTAACGACCAATATCTTTATCTTTATATGCTAAATTTACTTATTAATAAATTTTATGTATTAATTATGCATTTAATATATTTTAACAATATAGTTATAACCATTTTTTTATGTTGTAAATAATGTTTTAATTTTCTTGATTTAAATAAAAAATAATTAGGTTAGTTAAACTTATAAGGCCATATTTCTATACTCGCCTTAGGCCTCGAAAATGACATCATCAGCCCTACGTGAAACTCTAATTATAGGTAAACATTCTTCATTCACAATTAACACCAACCAACATCATATAAATGGAATCTAAAAGTGCGGATGATCATTGTTGATATGGAAATAAAAGAAAAAACTAAAAAGATTAATGTATATATAGAATATATATGGTTTGAAATCTTTTTGTAAGATTATCACCCCCACATTTGTTTTCTAAAATTCCCAAATTCAGTTTCTCTATTTAAAGCAAATACTATATAAATTATCTATATATACGTCTATTTGGTGTTCTTAATTTCTCATCACACTAGAATTATTTACTTTTCCATATATTCAACTCCTCCCATCTATCCAAATAATTAATCATGGGCAGCATACAGAAAATTATTGCAATTGCAATAATAGCAATGATGGGAGTGATGTTGATGGCAGGAAGTGTTGCAAGCCAACAAGATATTTCAGGTAGCAAAGTTTTAGGTGCTGCGTTGAGAGCTTGCATTAAAGATTGCATGCCTCGTTGTCTTACCATTCCACGTACTTCAAAGCTAGGGTGTCATCAAGCTTGCACAGACGGTTGTCTTGATGTCCCGCCAGGAACGGCAAAATAATGAGATTATGTTGATGAGCATGCTACTCTTTATTTAAGTAATAAAATGGTTTATGATGATAGCATATTGAAGTGGACGAATCGATAATTAATCGTGTGATCAATTTTATATTCGTAGTACTTGATTTGCCGAAGTCGAATGTAATTGTTTCAACCACCATCTCCTATATATTGCTTGTACCAACTAAATTATTAAAAAATTTCATAATTATTATTCTTTTAAATTAATTGTAATATATATTGGTTTATTTTTCTATCTATTTGTGGTTAAAGTTAAATATTTTAAGTTTTTAATAGAAATAATAACATATTTTATTAAGTTCTATCTATACATTAAATAATTCAAAAAAAGAAATTAATGTAACGACCCAAAATCTCTAACCGTGTTTACGCCCTTAAACATGCTTAATGACTAGTACTATAAGACCCACACCGTGATATGTCCATTTACCGAGGCAAGGGTCGAGGTACATTTTATATTTGTTGTGATGTATGCCTAGTGTATTGTATATGTGTAGACTGTTAAGTTCATTTTATATAGGTGTGTAGGTATCGAGACGAGTGAGGATGTACCTCGAGTCGCGTGTCGACGTGGAACCCAGGTAGCGACATATTGGAGTAAGTTTAATTTATTTGCATTAAATGTGAATTTATGTTGGGTTAATAAGTGGCTTTAATGTGGCCACATTTAGCTAAGTACTAAATGGCCTATAGTAAGGGAAATAAAACCAAATGCACTAGATATGCATCGAGACACGCGTTAACCCATCACGAGGAAAGGTGTCCAAATGTTGAGTCACTCAAAAATAACTTAAGGGACAAGTGGGATAGGGTGATCCATGAGATGAGCCTCGAGACACGTGTGCACACAATGATCTATGGCTATGGTTTAAACATGCACTATATATAACATGAGTCAACAAATCTCATCTTTTTATCCCCTCCAAAATCGGTAAGAGAAGAGATAAGAGAGAGTCGTTGGTGTAGGAGAGGAGGAAAATGAGAGAAACTAGAGAAGATCAAGGTGAGTGTGGTATTATTCAGTTGATGTTATTTGTGGTTTGTTGTTGGCGAAGGGGAACTTGGGAGCTCTGACGAACTGCCAACACAGTTCGCCCGAGGAAGGAGACGACTCGGAATAGTCAGCTCCACTCCCCAAACGAACTGGGGTTGGATCTCCGACCCTAACTCGTGAAGAAAATCTTTTTTTTTCCATCAACGAACCAGGGAGTCTCTGGCTCGTTGAGGAAGAAGGGGCACACGCACGAGCCGCATGTGTGCACCGCTTCCCTTATTGGGCTAGGCCAGAGACCCGGGCTAGGCTCGGCCCATGGGGCGATTCGGGCCCAGCGCGTTGGCTTGACCCACATAAAAAAAGAGAGAAGAGAAAAAAAGGGAGAAAAAAATTGGAAAAATATTCCAGAAAATTAAGGAAAATTTCAAAAATTCATATTTCGACAAAATGAATAGAAAATAATGAGTTTCTATAAAAAAATAAAATATTTGGAATTTCGGAAGAGACATTTACTGGGTTTTACCTCGAAAATCGCGAAAGGGGCGGATTGACCTAAGAATTTTGAAATTGGTTTCGAATTCGATTTGGCCTAAATTGATATAGTATTGAATGTTAGGGAACTAAGGGGAGAACTCAAGAGTTTGGGCACGCATTTGAAAATGTCGAGGGATCGAATAGACTAGGACAAGCGTGTGAATTGTAAGTAGAATTGTGAGAATTTTATATTTCAATTCATTGACCTTTACTGATTATTGGTCTATTGGTAGACATTGCTACTTGAAATCTCGCATCATATTGTTCTTGTATCTATTCATGAGTGAATATGGTGACGTGATGACTTGTGACTTGTTTCATTGACTCCGATTCCTAGCTAATGGGATAATTTGGATTTACTTGTACTTGTATTTGATTTCCTTTGGGCTTTGTAGCCTAACTTATTTTGGATTCCTAGAACATTGACATTATTTGTTTCTGAAATTAAAGTATAGATCATCTAGTGTCCATTGCACGAGGGATGCGTGGTTCACGGGAACATGGGTATATCGGGATTTCGGCACTCACCACTACACTTGCGCGGCAAACGAGTTATGGAACTCGGGGTGGTCGGCGAGCATGGGATTTATGTTGTATAAACGTAGAACGCAGCTATACTATTTGTGTGAGATATGTTGAGCGCAGTTCCATATAGTAGTGGAAAATGTTAGGTGATAGTTCTCACCGTCGACCGGACGTAAATCATCTCGACTTAGCTTGTGTCTGTCTTTACATCTTTAACTGTGGTTTTACTTGTATTACTTGAATCAACAATTTATTTTACTACTTTATGTGTTTAAATACCATTCGTTTATTTTGGAAATGTGGCATATAATTCTCCGGTTATTACTTAAATATCACTATATACACCGTTTAGTTTGTGACGGTGGGTATAGGTCCATCGACCAACAGTAGACTAGGGAAGGAGAAGATCGTCGATTTTCTCTGAGCAGTTCAACGACTCTTCTTACTCATTTAGTATGTCTCGACTTTTATCGTATTATTATTGTTTATGTCATTTTGCATGTGATGTTGTATTTTCTTGGTTTTCCACACTTAGGAGTTTTGAATCATAATAGCTTCTATATGATCTCTAAAATACATGAAAATGATAATGAAATTTTAATTAACTTTAAATTGAATAATATATCAGTACATAGATTTTGAGGAATATATGGACAAAAGGCTGACTAATACGTATTTAAGTCTTATATGGTTAGGAATAAGGCTTGATTACGGGACTAGGTCGGGGGTGCCCATTTTAAAAGTTGGGGCCGTCACAGTTGGTATCAGAGCCCTAGGTTTAGAGAATAAGATGCATAAAACATAAACCGATGTTGTGGAAACCAGATGAACAGCCTTGAACTCATTAATTGGGAAGTGAGTGACAGTGAGATGGGGGATTTCTTATATGTAGTTGTTAATTGCTATATGTATATATATACTTAAGCATTATGTCACGTAGAAGCTGATTCGCGTTTGCTATCCATTGTGGACCCCGATGGTTGATACAAAGGGGGAGGAGATGCAGAGCCCAGTGGTAGTCAGCCTCCTATTCTTGCAGAGGATTTAAAGCGACCGTCTGATCGAGTGATAGCTCAGGGCCTGTAGTTAACTGATTTCATTGCTATGATGACCGCTCGTTTTTCTCTACCGGCATCGACATTGACTCCTACGACTGCTACACTGATTGTCCAAATGCCAGCACTTCCTACATCTACCTTAGCAACGCCACTAGCCGTGACTGCACCGGTGATGGAGATAGCTGAGGTAGTACCATTTCCCATGCCCATATCTTCCAGTGCTTCAATAGAAATTCAGCTGGTGAAGGACTTCATCAGACTCAAACCAGCTTTATTTCGATGGAGTCAGGGATTTTTAGAAGATTGAGAAATGGATCTTGTCTCAGGAGAAGCTTCATCGGATAGTGAGGATTGATGATAGACTGCAGAGATCTCATTATATGCTCTCAAGAGAGACGCCAACGTGTGGTGGCGTATGACACTGGCCACTCACGGAGAGTTCGAGACATAGGATGCTTTCAAGCAGAAGTTCTATTAGCAATATTTTCGCCTTCAGTTATGAAGAGATTGAGGTAGAGTTCATGGATTTGAGACAGGGGCCATAGGAGCCTTTAATGTAGTACATGGATTGATAAGATTATCTGCGCCAGTTTGCTAGGGACTTGGTGAGAGATGAGTCCAAGGATGTATATCTCTTCGATGATGGACTTAAACTTAATATTGGGTATTACCTTGTCAGTTCAGGCGCGAGGACACTCATCGAGATCTATGAGCGAGCCGTAACGCACGAAACAACTATTTGGGCAGCGTTGATGATGACAGAGCACCGGGTCCGATTTTGTCTGCAAAGCTAGCCTTAAAGTATGAGAAGAGGAAACAGAGGGGTAAGGGAGCAAGGGGATGGAACCAAGGTTCTCAAGGTTCGAGGACAACCACTCACCGACTAGCTATGCCTCCTGTATCATCTGTTGCTCCATCACAAAGCACTGTTGGTAAACCTCCCTTGCCACCTCCCATCAGACCAGCTTTTCCAGCTATTGTTTTTCCTACATTTCCAGGCCCACAAACTTCACGAAAACAGTCGCGGAATGGTAGAGGCCGAGGCAGAGGCAGAGGTCGGGATCCTAGACAGATAGCGTAACACCGGCAGAGACAGGGTCAGTATCAATCACAAGGCCAGTCTCGGCCTCAGGGTCAGCACAGACAGTTGACATGTTACAGATGTGGATATGTCGGACACATCATAAGAGAGTGCTCGCATCTTACAGTAGTGTAACCACAACAAACCCGAGAAGAGGTTCACATGGAAGCCCAGCCAGACCCCGACGCTACACGAGGTCTTATTGAGGGTACGATTTCTATTTACTATCACGATTTATATGTTTTATTTGATTCTCGATCTACCTATCTTTTATTGCTGGTCTCATGGTAGACATCCTAGGGTTGAAACCTGTTAGGTTTAGCGTATATTTGATTTTCAGTACTACAGTCGGGGACAAAGTCTACCCTAATAGTATTGTTGAGAAATGTCTTGTCGAGATAGATAGAGTAGAGCTACTTGTTGAATTTAGAGTCCTCAAATTTTTAGAGTTCGACGCGATTTTAGGGATGGACTAATTAGTTACATACTATGCTCATATCGATTGTTTCAGCAAGACAATGATATTTGAGATCCCAGGGCGTCCGCCATTCACTTATAGAGGTAGTGCAGTGAGGACTGTAGGAACAAGAGGTCGACCTGCGACTAGTGAGGAGATGGAAGCCTTGATTTCTCTATACACTTTACCAGAGAGTCGGGGACCTAGGTTGGAAGATATACTTGTTGTTAAAGAGTTTTTTGATATTTTTCCAAAGGATGTACCTGGTTTATCGCCTTTGCAAAAGATCAATTTCATTATTGAGTTGGGACCAGGTACGAAACCGATTTCCATACCACCATACCGGATGGCACCACGAGAGCTAGAAAAGTTGAATACTCAGCTTTAGGATTTATGACATAAGGGATTCATCACACCTTCTATGTCACCATGGGGAGCACTCGTCCTTTTTGTGAAGGAAAAGGATGGTACGTTGAGACTTTATATCAACTATCGACAGTTGAACAAAGTCACAATTATGAATAAATATCCACTCCCGAGGATAGATGATTTATTCGATCAGCTGAGAGGAGCACAATTTTTATCCAAGATAGACCTGCGATTAGGGTATCATCAACTTAGGATCAAGGACGACAATAGGTCCATTACAGCTTTCAGCATAAGATATGGACATTTACAGTTCACAGTTATGCCGTTTGGGCTGACCAATGTTCCAGAAGTGTTTATGGATCTGATGCATGGAGTTCTTCAGACCGTTTCTTGACCGATTCTTGATAGTCTACATTAATGATATATTGATCTACTTGAAGACGAGGGAGGATCACGAATAACACCTTAGAGAGACGTTGCAGACTTTGAGGGAGCATAGATTGTATGCCAAATTCAGTAAATGTGAATTCTGGCTCTCAGAGGTCAAGTTTCCAGGGCATGTTGTCGGAGCAACAAGGATAGTAGTGGATCCAGCAGAGATTCAAGCAATTATGGATTGGCCATCACTGACTTTAGTGACTGAGATAAGGAGTTTTTTAGGTTTGGCGGGGTATTATCGTCGATTCGTGAAGGATTTTTCAAAAATCACTTCACCGATTACTAAATTGACTAAGAAAGACGTTAGATTTCACTGGTCTGAGGAGTGTGAGGAGACATTCACTCAGTTAAAGCGATTATTGACTACTACGCCAGTATTAGTGTTACCAAAGGTTGGACATGGATTCTCTGTCTATACTGATGCTTCTCATAAAGGTCTGGGATGTGTATTGATCCAGGCTACTGGTACAATAGCATATGCATCCAAAAAGATGAAGGTACATGAGAAGAATTATCCAACGCACGATTTAGAGTTAGCAGTACTAGTGTTTGCATTGTAGATATGGAGACATTTACACTCTTTACTGATCATAAAAGTCCGAAGCATCTCTTCACACAAAAGGATTTTAATATGAGACAACGCATATAGTTAGAATTTCTGAAAGATTATAACTTTTCCTTGGAATATCTTATAGGAAAAACAAATGTAGTCGCATATGCGCTAAGTAGGATACCTGTTGGAGATGCGGAGGTTCCTACTGAAACTCGAGTTGAGATTTACACGTAGATGAGAGTACAGACTGTATCTACATAGAGAGTGTCAGAGGATCAGAGGACTGACAGGTTGCACTCCAAGTTTAGTGAGTTAGCGCAGAGTGTAGATTGTGTTGATTGGACGGAGACGTCTGACTAGTTTTTGCGATTCAGGGGCAGACTATGGATACCATCATTACTAGAAGTGCGAGATGAGATTCTTCAAAAATCACACCGTTCCTGATTCACCATTCATCCAGGCAGGACCAAGATGTACCATAACATGAAGAGGCATTTTTGGTGGTCTGGGATGAAAGCGGATGTGTCAAAGTTTATTAGGAACTATGAGATCTCTTAGACTGTTTAGTATGGTTTTTCATCCTCGGACTGAGAGGCAGACTGAGAGATTGATACAGGTTCTCTACGGGCGTGGGTCTTGGAGTTTGGCGGATCATGGGAGGAGTACCTATTATTGTGTGAGTTTGCATATAATAACAGTTATCAAGCCAGTATTGAGATGGCGCCTTTTGAGGCTTTGTATGGTAGACCGTGCCTCTCGCCATAGTGTTGGGTTGAACTAAAGGACCGAGAGACCGTGGGGTCTGAGATTATTGTCGATCACACGGAGAAGGTACGACTGATACATCAGAGACTCAAGGGAGCCGAAGATCGACAAAAGAAGTATACGGACAGATATCGCGGTGATTTCATGCACACCGAGGATCCTTTGTCTATTTAAAGGTTTCCCCTCAGAAGGGTCTTCAAAGGTTTGAAGTGAAAGGTAAACTTGCACCTAGATTTATCGGACCTTTCAGATTTAAGAAACGGGTCGGAAAGGTTGCGTATGAGCTCGAGCTACCTCCATAGATGACAGGAGTTCATCCTGTTTCTTAATATATCTATGTTTCTTCCGATTGTAGATTTGAGCTGATAGACCTGAGTTAGGATATTTCATACGAGGAGCAGCTTGTTCAGATCCTAGATCGAAGGGTACAACAGTTGAGGAACAAGTTTACCCCCAAAGTACTCGTCAAGTGGCAGTTTCACAATGATACGAATGTCACTTGGGAACGAGAGGACTATACGCGAGATATGTTTTCGTACTTATTCGAGTAAGGTATACATGCTATTTCAACTTTTAAATTTTGAGGACGAAATTCTCATTAGTTAGGAAGAATTGTAACGGCCCAAAATATCTAACCGTGTTTACGCCCTTAAACATGCTCAACGACTAGTACTATAAGACCTATACCGTGATATGTCCATTTACTGAGGCAAGGGCCAAGGTACATTTTATATTTTTTTGATGTATGCCTAATGTATTGTATATCTGTAGACTGTTAAGTTCATCTTATATAGGTGTATAGGTATCGAGACGAGTGGGGACGTACCTCGAGTCATGTGTCGATGTGGGACCCAGGTAGCGACATATTGGGGTAAGTTTAATTTATTTGCATTAAATGTGAATTTATGTTGGGTTAATAAGTGACTTTAATGTGGCCACATTTAGCTAAGTACTAAATGGCATATAGTAAGGGAAATAAAACCAAATGCACTAGATATGCATCGAGACACGCGTTAACCCATCACGAGGAAAGGTGTCCAAATGTTGAGTCACTCAAAAATAACTTAAGGGACAAATGGGATAGGGTGATCCACGAGATGAGCCTCGAGACACGTGTGCACACAATGATCTATGGCTATGGTTTAAACTTAGCACTATATATATAACATGAGTCAATAAATATCATCTTCTTATCCTCACCAAAATCGGTAGGAGAAGAGAGAAGAGAGAGTTGCTAGTGTAGGAGAGGAGGAAAAGGAGAGAAACTAGAGAAGATCAAGGTGAGTGTGGTGTTGTTCAGTTGATGCTATTTATGGTTTGTTACTGGCTAGGGGGAGCTCGGGAGCTCTGACGAATTGCCAACGCAGTTCTTCCCAGTCGTCTCCCCTCCCCAAACGAGCTGGGGTTAGATCTGCGACCCTAGTTTGTGAAGAAAATTTTTTTTTTCGATAAACGAATCGGGAGTCCCTGGTCGTTGAGGAAAAAGGGGCATACGCACGGGCCGTGCGTGTGCACCCCTTCCCTTATTTGGTCGGGCCAAGGACCTGGGCTAGGCTCGGGCCGTGAGGCGAGCTAGGCCTAGTGCCCTTGCCAGGGTCCGGTTCGACCCGTTTGGGTCGACCCAACCCTAATAAAAAAAAGTGAGGAAAAAAAAAGAAAAAAAGGAGAAAAAATTTGAAATAAATACCAAAAACATTAAGGAGAAATTCTTAAAAATTATATTTTAACAAAATAAATAGAAAATAATGAAGTTCTATGAAAAAATAAATATTTGGAATTTCGGACGAGACTTTTAGAGGGTTTTACCTCAAAAAGCGAGAAAAGGGCGAATTGGCCTAAAAATTTAGAAATTGGTCTCGAATTCAATTTGGCCTAAATTGATACATTATTGAATGTTAGGGAACTAGGGGGAGAATTGAAGAGTTTGGGCACGCATTTTGAAGTGTCGAGGGATCGAATAGACTAGGACAAGAGTGTGAATTGTAAGTATAACTGTGAGAATTTTATATTTCATTTCATTCACCTTTATTGATTTATTGGTCTATTGGTCTATTGGTAGACATTGCTACTTGAAATCTCACTTCACGTTGTTCATGTATGTCTATTCATGAGTGGATATGGTGACATGAAGCCTTGTGACTTGTTTCATTGACTCTGATTCGTACTCTTGATGTCATTTTTAAAAAGAATTGATGAAAAGCATGCTAATGGGATAATTTGGATTTACTTGGACTTGTATTTGATTTCCTTTGGGTTTTGTAGCCTAACTTTTTTTGGATTCCTAGAACATTGACATTATTTATTTTTGAAATTAAAGTAAGGATTATCTAGTGTCCATTGCACGAGAGATGAGCGGTTAACGACAACATGGGTGTATTGAGGTTCGGGCACACACAACTACACTTGCGCGACACACGAGTTATGGAACTCGAGGTGGTCGGCAAGCATGAGATTGATGTTGTATAAGCGTAGAGTGCAACTCCGCTATTTGTGTGAGATATGTTGAGTGCAACTTCATATAGTAATGGGAATAGTTAGGTGATAGTTCTCACCGCCGACCGGACGTAGGTCATGTCGACGTAGCCAGTGTCTGTCTCTACATCTTTAACTGTGGTATTTATTTGCATTACTTTATTCAGTAACTTATTTTGCTACTTTATGTGTTTAAATACCATTCATTTATTTTGGAAATTTGGCATATAACTCTCCAGTTATTACTTAAATATCACTATACTCACCGTCTAGTTTGTGACGGTGGGTGTAGGTTCGTCGAGCAGCAGAAGACCAGGAAGGAGAAAATTGGCGATTTCCTTTGAGCAATTTGGCGACTCTTCTCAGTCATTTTGTATGTCTCAACTTTTGTTGTATTATTATTATTTATGTCATTTTGCATGTGACTAATACGTAATTCAATCTTATGTAGTTAGGATTAAGTCTTGATTACGGGATTAGGCCGGGCGGTGCTCTGTTTAGAAGTTGGGGTCATCACATTTAAAGACCAACATTTAGGACATGAAACCCTGAAAAAATAAGAATTGAATAAGTAATTAAACATTTCTCTATTACTATAGTACATCATAACAACAACAAAATCTCAATTTCAAAGCAGTTGGGGTCTGCTATGTGGATCAAACTCTTCCTATAACGGTTCAAATCACTAATAGATAATGATTTTGTCCTTAATTACGGTCACTGATCCATGATGTAGTGCCTATGGCGGCTATGGTGTACAAACACTCGGTCTGGAGATTGAGATATATGTTACTTTTGCGTGGTGAGAGTTTAGTGTAATGTATGTATGTATGATTATTATTGAATTATACTACTCGAACCTGTCAGTACATTACGAGAGAGAGTGATGTCTAAAGATACGCACATACATGGGATACGAGCAGATGTATTAATGTTAAAATGCTTAAATAATTTCCAATAAATCCAATAATAATGCTAACTTTGGTTGCATGGTTGCATATATCTTTAATGAATTAATTAGGGTTAAATAAAACCTATGTTTCATATGAATTAAACAAGCCATGAGATTCTTCTTGAGATAAGGGTAGCGATGGAATTCAATGCAAGTTAGTCAGTTTTTAGTGGAGACGAGTGGAAGATGTTCTAAATAAGGGCTCTTGATTTAGCTAGAGATGAACGATTGATGAAGATATAAGGTTGAGATTAAAACTCAAGAAACCTATATATTATTGCAATTGCCCTTATGCAAATTAAAACAAAAACTGCAACTTCATTTTTTGATTGAAAGGAATGTTTTAAATTGCTGATTCAAGAGTTGAAGGAGAACAAGAGTGATTTGGGCGCCGAATTTCAGATATCTCCTACAAAGACACCGCAACCAAACCTTAGGTATAACTTCACTCTTGAGTTCTTAAAAGAGGTGTATTTGGTATCTATGAGCAAGGATTGATATCATACATGCTTTTAGGACTTTGATCTCATGAATTTAGATCTAAATAGGTGTGCATTTGATCCTCAGTTTTCTAACTTGAGAAGCGTTCTGAACAAATAAAATTAGTTTTGCTTCATTTTGAGAAAATTGGGCATTTCAACAAATAAATATTTTTGAAATTAGAATTTTTAGAGACTTTACCTTTGAAATTAGCATTCAAATTAGGGTTAATTGCCTAGTTAAGAACATCGATCGTTGCAATCTCTCTAATATAAGAAATTTCATTATTGAAATTAAAAGTAAGTCCATAAACCATCTATATTCTTAAAGATATAGGGAAATTAATTTCTCTAAGTAATCCAAACCTATAAACCCCTTTCATAGGTGAGTTCTTAAAAGGCATGAGATCGTCTTTTGAATACTCCAAAAACCTATGACATTTACCTGCTTACAGTTTTTTCTAACTTAAGTTGTAGTCATACACTACGAAACCTATTAAACCTTTTATATATAGTTTTTAACTAACTGATATATAGGAATATATTTCTTTCGGCCATAAACTTTCAAGACACAAGCTTGGAAAATATTTTCTAAATCCAAGAACAACCGCCCAGTCTTACTATTAGGGTAAGAAAATATATTGTGCTAAGAGTTAGAATGATTTTGATGTGCTACCGAATGCGCCAATAATAATCTCAAATACTGAACTACTATGGATTTGCAATAGAGGTAAATGAGGTCGAGTACTTAGGGAGTGCAAGGAATTTCTAGTTCAAATAAGGGGGTTTACAAATAAATTAAACTAATTTGTAACTAAGTAACTATAATAAAAGCAAGGGCAAGGATATCATATAACTTAAGAAATTAATTAATAAAATGGAAAACTTAGATTAAGGAGTAAATATTGAATTACGCACTCATGGAATCAATCATTGATTCATAAAGGTTCTTATTAAAAAAAATCCCATAGGCAAGTTATAGTGTCTGACAAACTGCACTTCACCTCGCTCTCCTTAAGTCTATGGAAAGAATGTGTGACACATCCCTATACCAAGTAGGTTATGACTATGAGAGCTCCAAAAATAAAAAACCTAACAACATTAAGTTTTGTGAGAGCACTTGCCCTATGTAATAGTTAATTAAACGACACTACTTGATCTATACTTCAAAAATGCCAAAGACTTCTAGAAAGTGAACAATCCATGATATGGGTTCCTATTAATGCATTCTTCCTCACCATGCGATGATAAGAATGCTAGATACGGTCTCTAAAACAATCGCGTTCTTTGGCTACAACACAACAAAAATGCAAAAAACATATACTCTAATGCAAGCAAAAATCTTATAAATTCGTGAAATCAAAGTTACAATAATTGAAGAAAAAGTTTTCATTCAAAACTGAATCTTATAAAGCAGTGAACAAGGGTTCAATACTTCTTAATCTAGAACAAGGATCTAGCCAACAATGTCCATAAGTACAAAAATACTTGTAGATAAATAAATAGTACCTCTCATAGAGACGTAAATCTTTAAGTCTTGAAGAAAAGTTGAAAGAGAGGGAAGAACAATGATCCCTAAAATGTGAAACACTACTCTATTAATACTAAAACAAGATAGAGTAGAATTTGGTATCTGAATCCAACCAAATCATAAAATTCGATTTTCAAATCTTCAACACTGACATAACGTCTAGCAAGGCGCTGGAAGTCTCTGAGCATGGCGAAGCGCTACTTTATTTTTTGTCTTTCCTAGATCTGCACTAAGGATTTCTAGCGTATGCTTATCTCCACGATGCTAGAGACCATTGGACACTAATTAGGACTTTCGTCAACTAGTTTTTGACTTGTTTCAACTTTATTTCACTAAATGGCATCTTCAGGCCTTTTAATCACAAAAAACATAGATAAGTGTCATAAATGAGAGATAGAACCTTATAAAATGCACTATATACATTCCAAAACATAGCACATTCACATTCTTATCAAATACCTCCAAACATAGACATTTGCTCATCTTGAGTAAATGAGTATAAGATAAATTATTTACACATAAACAATTCAGTTAAGCCTATTTTAAAGGTTTAACTTCAACTTAATGGTTTCGTCTAATCTTTATTTTTGCCTAACCGAAACTAGAACACCTAAGCTTTGTCGGTTACCTTAAGTCAAAATTCTTGGCCACTTTCTTAAGAAATACTTTGCTAAATACAACTAAGTTTCGCTAAGACTAAAACATTCAATTAATCACAATTTACCTTTAATTTTATAGTGAAGCCAAAAAATTTATAGAACCTAAATATAGCATTGAATACTAAGACCCAACATACATAACTTACATAACCAATTTGAGACAACTCTTATTCCTACATCAAGGGTCGCACGGCCTAAACCATTGCCAAACCCTCGAGATGACCTAGCAAGTCTAATGATGATCTAGTAAGTCTTAACCTGTAGAAATACAACAAGACAATCTACAAATAAACTATTAAGATATGTAATAGGTGTATTGTAAATTCTTCTGAGTCTATTAGGTGCGGAAATAAAATAGAAAGTTTTACAAAAGGTTAACAATTAGGCTTTGGGTTCACAACTCTACTGATAATATTATCCTTTGTTTATTACATAAAATGTTTCAAAAACGAATAAAAATAAATAAAAAATCTTGCAAACGGGAAAAAAGCTACTATGTTATGACCTTGTTCTTTTCTCTATCCCGAGCATCAATTGAGGTACTTGAAAGGGAAAAAGTAGTGGGGTGAGCAAATATCTATCGGGCTTATTAAAGCAGAAGCCTATTTTACCATCAATCATCCAAGTAATACCAGATGCATAATAAGTAAAATGAACAAGGTTATTGACCAATATTATTATCATTCTGGGCATGAAAGGATAATATAAATAAACATAATATATAATGCAAGATACAACAAAGCAAATCCCAAATAAGATAGTCAACAAGATAACAATGATAACATGAATGCCATAGAGTCAACAAAGTGGAAACTAGATATAAATTGTGTGATATGACAACCAACTAGCTTCAAGGTGTCAAATATGATCATGCCTCATAGATTTGTGTCTAAGCATCATTATGATCTTGCTTGCCATGAACTTACCTTCAAGGTATCATTTAAGAGTGGAAGCTTATCATCGAGGGTCATCGACTCTCTAGTTCGAGGTACCATTTACACTTATTCCGTCCAAGCATATCAGCTCCACAAGCATTCATAAATAGAGAGCTTAAAGGACAAGATAAAGCGAAACATAAAATATATTCGATTTGATTCCAAACAAGATGGAAACCATTCACTACCGTGAATCTTAACATAATTAATAACATGACATGATCGAAGATAAATCAAACCTCACTTACCTTGAAGCTCTGCTATCCTATTCAATTCTAACTTGGAAGTTCCTATCCGGTTCTTTTTATGTCTACTTTGGAATAGATTAATGTATGTATTATTAACATATTTTGATTGAGATATGTTTAATCAATTCATGTTAATATCTTGAAAATGATATAAAACCCTTTTCGATTACCATGACGACAAAGGTTTTTAGGGTTATTTAACCATTGCCCCGATCCTTGTCTAGGTGATATATCTCGATAAAACTTGGTAATTTCAGAAAACAACGAGATTCAATTTTATTTTGAAAAAAGCTAACACGTTCTCACTGCTTTGGGTTTACCCATAAGGCATTTGGGAGAAATCGCTCATTCAAGTCGAAGAACCACAAAATCAGTCTCAGCGATTTTCCAATGATATAGGTTACATGCCACGACGCTTGAAAAGTTGTTGGATCAACTTCCACAATTCCCTAAGCAGTGTAGTGGCTAGTGCCATACTGCCTGTGAGCAAAGCGCTGACATGAAGATGGGCACGAATTTTGAGTTTTAGATTTAAAATCAAGTTTTCAAATTCTCCAACAACTTACGTTGACCCTCAAGGGTCCAAATCTAATCAAAATAATATCAAACAACTAGTTTGAAACCACCAAATCATTCCCACTTCATCAAAGAATGTATCCAAACTACAAATTCACCATTAAAAATAAGTTTTGCAAATCAATTTGAATAAACCAAAGGAGATGAGATATAAATAACCTAAATCACAAATCAAGGCATTGGGGTTTATCTTGCATCTTAAAACTCCAAGAGAAACCATGATTTCATTCCTAAATCAAATGTGTGAATCAAATAGTGGAAATTAGTGAAGATGAGACAATTTATTACCTTTCCTTATAAGATCTTGATGAGAGTTCTCTCTCCTCCAGACAATCCACTAAGCAAGTGTTCTAAGGCTCCTTAATTTCTCTTTGTAGTTAATTCAAGCAACAATGGCATGAAGCTATAATTGTGGTTTATATACTTAGTTAATGAGATAAGAATTTGATGAACCTAATCAAATCCCTACATCTCATATTGATGCATTTAAGTACTAGGATAATCTTAGAGTCCACATTAAGTCCATCCTTTTTATTTTACATAAATACCCCTATGTATTTATTTACCAATTTTGTCATTATTCTTAGTTTGATTTATTTAACACTTTGTCCAAGTCTATTTCCTAAACTTAGGTTTAGTTTCATACCTAAGTAAACTAAATAGAATATATTACATATATTATTCACACCAATACACACATACCATGTATATCTACGAAATTAACCTTGATTAAAGGAAAATTATCCAAATAAAAATTTAGGGCGCAACACGATCTCCATTGACATAGTCTAGACATAATCTGGGTTAATAAAACTTGGTTTCTAAGGTCGTTTTGGCTATAAGGTAGGGTACTAAGAAAAAGGTAATACTTAGGGATTCAAAACACTAAAGAAATTTGATTTAACCAAGCAATAAACACTCGAACTAAATATTTTATTTGAAGAGTTCTTTTTCCTTTTTCATTCATTAGATAATCCTCCTATTTATCCTATCACCCAATTTTTATTTTTTTTTTGCATTTCCTTTGAATTGTTTTAGGTAGGGATTTTTGGCTCACTTACCTCTTATTTAAGGTTTGTAGAGCCCTTCAGACTTTCAATATGATCAAACAAGTTCTCCAAATAGTTTAAATATTAGTAAGGCTATTGAGTTTTAGGTTTAATGATATACGATCAAGAAATCTCGTTGGGTTGACTCAAAGTGTATAATTAGGGAATAATGATAGAAGAGCGAAGGCTATTGGCTAAAATAATGAAGGATTATGTCTTCCCCAAACTTATTCTAGAACTAAAATTTAGTATCGAATGGTATGTAAACCCATTCTAGAATCCATAGAGATCTAATTGTTCTGACTCGTCTCACTATGTCCTAACTTAGCCTAATTACCCTGATTAGGCACCTAGTCAATTTCGAAAGACTTTAACATTAAATCACAATACATTTTAATCTTTATAATGCTTCAAAACCAATTTAGATCTTTAACTAACTATAGTTTTTAATTTATTTCGTTGGAACAATTTAGATAATCATATGAAATCTCTTCCATATTTTATAAAAACTTTGGCAGCACCTCCCTTAAAAGTGACCAGCCGGAGAAATTCACCTAATAGACAACATAATCGAGGATAGGCCTAAAAGGACTCAAAACTCCCCGCAGTCCATAATATATCACATTTGAATTTTTAAACGAACTTAAAGTCTCTAATACATTAGTTACAACTTTTCAATCCCAAAATAAACTAAAACTGACATAAACCTCTCTACTTACTTTAAACTTATTTAGGAGATTCTCATACCCTTTCAACAGTGTTTCACGACCTACATTCACCCCAAGAATCCTAAAACAATATATATAACATGATTACAACAACTGTTAAACTTTGAACTTGAAAGTACTTTATAAGTTGCCAATAATGCTATATTTTAGTGTTATATTACTATAAATTTCAATGCTTTTCTCTCCATTTATAATCTTAAGACTTTTTTTAAGTTTAAATACTGGGTAGGATACAAATAAGTGATTTCCTACAAAACAAGAAAGTCAAAAATCTAAACAAAGGCCTAAAGCCTTCAGGTATGAAGAAATTGCCAAGGAATCGTTGGTTGAAACCTGACCAGATTGGAGGAAACGCACTGGAGGAAGCGTTATGAAAACCTAAAAGAATAAAGCTCAAATTCAAAGAAAATGCCCTATGAAAGCGTTGTGGCTTGTATATAGAGCACTGATACGACGCTAGACTCGAGTCGAGATAGAATCAAACTGAAAATAGAGTGTTGTAGTGCCTTCTCCATGATTCTTTATGCATTAAAGTTTCCAATGTATGGAACTGGACAAATTCGAAGATTGGAAGTTTCTTATTTTGTAGTGGTACAAGATTTAGGATTATATTTCCTCTGATCACACTTTTACTATAAATAGGAAACCCTAGAAAGACTTTAAGAAGAGGAAAAACTTTGGGATGGGACTTTTTTTGGTTTTATGGGACTTCGTAAGTTTTTATTTCATTTTTATGTTTTGCATTGTTTTCTATTGTTTGTATTGGACCACGTTTTACATATGTGTAAAATGGATAATGTTTTGATGACTAACAATATCTCATATCTTAACCATTCTAATATCTTGGGAAGTCCATTGAATGATAGGATAAAATTACGTAAGGCGCGATATGACAATAAGGCTTTTGAAATTTTTGCGTGGTGCGAAGAGTTCTCTACAAGTGTTTTCCAAATTCTTAGGTTATGGAAAAGACTGAAGTTCCACACAATAAAAAATAAAACAAAGGTACACTTCCACCAATATTTTTTAATTCCTACTTTAATCAAAACCTTCATTTGGTGTGAAATCCTAGAATTTATAAACTTGATTAGACGACTAATTGAGTATATTCAGATTTTAATTAGAATTTAGGTATTTGAGGGAGGATCCACGCAATACAAATCGGAGATCATAAGGTAAAATTCTTTTTATGATGAGTGTCTAGTATGTTTATTGTATGATATTTTGTCGCGAAGTCAGGGTGTGTTGAGGTATATCCTCAATTTTTCATTATCATGGTTGTAAGTGTGCGCCCGTGTGTGTGAAGGGCACAAATGTAAAGAAAATTATTGTTCGCTCAAAAACTAGTAAACAAGTGTTGAGTATCATGTGAGAGTTTGGCCTCAGTTTGCGTGCAAATCAAGATTTGTGACAGTGTAAAAAAAGAACGAAGTTGGTGCAAGACCTTGCCCCAATTTTCGTATCAGCTGGCAGTGGTCGAGGTTGTGTTTGGGTCCAAATCAATGCATGTTTGGCCGCACTTTTCATTGAGTTTCATGATTTAGTTTCACTTGAAGCTTGACCCATAATATAATTAGGTATGCATGGAAGCTATTTGAACCATTTTCAAGGTGATCCGACGCTGTGAGGACAACGAGAATTTAGCTCAAAGTTGGTTGGTTATATGTAGAATTTACAATGTTTTTTACATTGCATTTTGCATCATTCTTGGTCACGTATACATGACATTTGGATAACATTGCCCCTACTTCGGTCGTAAGAGCATGAGATGATCCACTCCAAACTAGACATACAACAGGCGTCTAAGGCGGACTATGTCGACACCGAAGTAGCATGCACTGAACTTATAGGACTATTCTAGGTTCATCGTGAGCGGACAAGCTTGTCATAAGCTTAGAACGGGAAATGAGGGATCGACGTTGTTATATAAATTCTCTTTTTTTATTTGAAAATGCAATTACATGTCTTTTATGTATTTGGACTAACATTTACAGGAGTATAGAGCAATGTAGGAATTAACTTACATGACATCTTCAAGTTGTTGATGATGTAAGATAGAACAGGAAAAGCTCGAAGATATTCGGTAAATGGTTTAAGTCATCAAAGTTTAATTCTAGTTGTAATCATGTTGGTTATGAGTCTCCTAAATTGGTTTATAAGTAATTTAAGAGGTTTAAGTTAAATTTTGGGTTATTTGGAGTTTGTAAAATTGTAAATGAGGTATCAGAGACTCTGAATAAGTTGATAAATTTTAAATGGGTCACGTTATGTTCACCCCATTCATTACTCAAGGCAACCCAATTACAAAGGCACCCAGCAAATTTGTTAGGGCACCACCAAATTTGATAAAAATTACCCTGTATCGAACCGTTGAGCACCCCCAATGTTTTCTATCAAAAGATTTTTGAAAATCCTCTATTTTGCTAATGTTTCATTTTGATTTGGATGTCATATTGTCCTAATCTTTGCATTTTCAAAGTTCTCTCTAACTAATTTGTGTGATTTATGCATTTGGCGAGGTTTGTGGTTGTTTATTTAGCTAGTGGAAATGCTTGGCATTCTAAGGTTTGTAGGACGAGTTTGGATTTAAGGATTGTGTTAAACCGATAGGCAACCTGAGGTATGTATGTGTTTTAGTTCATTTTTACGTTCATTTGAGTTATTTTTGTTGTTGCCTACCATGAAAATGTGGAAATAAGTGGGTTTTTTTGGAAACTCGCATTCCTCGCCCGTACAGGTCGTGACATGTTCAATAATCGTGGCAACATAGTGTTGAGACTAAATAGCATGTCACAGATGACCTAGAATGACACATTTATTTAGGTATTGATTTGTTGACACTAAGGCCTCTTTATGTGGTCTCGTTGCAGTACTACCAATACCTACCATTTTAATGTTTATTGTTCAGGTTGCAGAGAGTACAACCTGATACAACGAAATACATCTCAATAGCTTAATACAAAGACTTCAGCATAGGTCTTGGTGCTTAATCGTCAAGACTTTTCTTTTGTTTTCGAACCTACTTGACCAAAACATTGCATTTTGTGGTTTTTAAGTTTTTTTTTGAATATTAATCAAATGTGCATAAGATTTCTTTTCTAATCAGATATGGCTCGAGGGAAATTAGCGGTTTTGAGGTTGGAAGTTGACGGTGGGCTGACAAGAGCACAAAATGGGTCAGAGGTGGTAACGGCGTCTGCTAGTCCTTCTGCCCCCGCTGACTATGGCAAGAGGAGGGCACAAACTTCATCTTACTAGAATGTGAAGCAATAGGCTACTTAAATTTTAGGTGTATGTGCACGCCAATCTTTGGAGCATGATATGGAGGAGGAGGCATCTCATGTCCTTATGAGTAACATGAGTAGTAGCGAGGCATAAATTATTACATCCTAGAAGAAGACTATTGGTGGTGTTGGTCAGAGTGGTGGTGGCGGTCTGAATGTTGTGGAGCCCGAACATGACCCATCTACTCCATTCCCTAACGGTCTCATTGACCAACCTCTATTGAAGTTCTTTAAGGATCATGTTGCGGCATCAATTTGGGATGGTGATCTATGTTCTCAATGTTAACTTTCATTTGATTTTGCAATCAATTCTTGTTATTCATATATTGCTAATGACTTGTTTTTACAGCATTGTCTGTTGCTTAAGTGCATAAACCGTGGGGACCAAATAACTGAGTGGGATTTGCAGTCTTGCCACCTTGACACCTCTGCATTACAAAGATTCATTCAAAGGTCCAACTTGGCTCCAGTCATAGATTGCTCCTATAGGAAGGGAAATAAGGAGGTGATCTCAGCTTTTGTTGAGCGATGATAGCCAGAGACAAACATATTTCACCTACCCTTAAATGAAATTTCCATTATGCTCGAAGTCATTAGCATTTTTCTAAACATCCCCGTTGTTGGCAAAGTGGTAGCGATCGAGAACTTCGTCCAATACAAAGAGGATTCTTGCATGGAGGCGATCAAGATTGTTTCTAACTTGCTTAGGATTAGTATTGATGAACGATGCGAAGCATAATTTTTAGTATGTTAAGTATGATTTAGTTAATTACTTACTAAAGTAATGGATGATTTGAAGCTTATTTAGTGTATTTTTTGGTGTATTAGGTTTAAGGGACTACGAGACTAAACAACAAGCGGGTAACGTGAAGAAATGAAAAAGAAAAGAGAAGTTGCTGATCTTGGCACTGCAGTGGTGCCACAACGCCACCATAGTGCCAAGTCTAGGAGCATATAACATCATAGGTGTTGTGTGGGTGCCACAGTGCCACCACAACGCCAGGTCAAGAATTGATCCCACATCGTGGGCGTTGTGCGGGCACCATAGCGCCACAGTTAATAAACCTAATTTTTGCCTATTTTAAAGGTTTCAAACCGATTTTTGTTAAACCAAAATACTCCTCTATATAAATGGTGAAGAGAGATAAGGATCATGATATCTTTTGCTTTGGAGAACCAAGAAAAATAGCTTATCAGAAACATAAATCTCCATTGCTGACTAGCATGAATTCCATTTTTCAATTCTACAATGGAACAGAGATGGAATATAGCCTGTTTCAAAAAGTGTCGACGCTAATTAGTCAGCAATAAAAATATTTTCTATTGCTGATTAGAGACGGATTTGAAACGAACTTAGAATCGAAACAGAGACGAAACAAACATGGAAAGTGTTCCAAGGTGAATTGTTTAACTTGCATTCCATTTATGATCCGTTGCAAATTTGCAATGGATCAACAATGGAATTCTTGCATTCCATTGCTAATCCGTTGCAAATTAGCAATGGACCAGCAACGGAATTCATGCATTCCATCTCTGATCCGTTGCTAATTTGCAACGGATCAGCAACGAAATGCATGAATTCCGTTGTTGATCCGTCTCTATTCCATATCTAAATAGAGTATACCCAGTTTTTCCCAGCTATTTCTTCGCAAATTAGAGTTGGAATAGCAACTAAAACTTTGAATCCTATTGCTAATCCGTCTTTATTCCATTTCTACGCCTATTGTTTTTTACTACTAACAATAATCCAATTGGTTCTCTGAAACTTCTAAACCTGAAAATAAGACAACAGGACCAGCTCCATCGCCTACACCCCTTCCAAAAACTCATTAGGGGTCCTAACATCCCCAAAAAAGTTAAATTTGACATACATACAATAATCAACAATATATATCAACAACAAAGATTCAAGTGAGAAAAAATGTACAATTCGACATTAGAAAACATTTATATATCCACGAAAGGTAGTCAAGTATAATAAATGTCTAAACCTAAGTATCCACAAAAAACCACCAATCTGATTGTTCTACAACAACCATTAAAATACCTAAGTATCATAAAACTGCTCATCCCTTGCTACCCTCTAAATATGCACAAAAAGAACTATCAATCCAAAAGTTCTATATAGAACCATTAAAGATATCTAAGTATCATAAAATTTTTATCCCTTGCACCCCAATCCGCTAAATATCCATACAAGAAGAATTACCATCTCAAAAGTTACGCAAACTACCATAAATAATACCTAAGTATCTCCAAGCTGCTCATCTCTTATAAGCCAATCTTGCATCTCCTGATCTACATTGTCCTATCGCTGTGGTGGATTAGTGGGATCTGTTTGCACTTGCTGTTGCTCATTAGGTGGTGGCGATGGTGGCGGCTGTGATAGGCCTGCTCTGTTCATGGTCATCCCGAACTACCTCTGCATAAACGCCACAACCTGTCATAATTGCTCGATAACACTATCGAACTCTGAGCGTCACACCATCTGCGACATCTGGGTTGTGCTAGCACCAGGATTTGCATATCTTTTCTTCTTTCTCCCTAACGACCCGAGACCGTAAACACGTCCTTGGGACACTCACCCTCCACATTGTAGTACACCATCTCATAATCCACTGGTCGGTCCGGTTTAGCCTGGGACAACTCCCGACGTCTCCTCAGGAGCTTAGCCTGCATGGATCAACAATAAACACCTTAAATGCTATGCTTTTAAGTAAAGTTACTACTATTTAACATGTATTTCTATACTTGCATAGAACCGCTCCAATCTAGTATCGATAAATGTCACCCGTCGTTATTTACGGTGTGGATATGCAAATACAATTCATTCACTGTAGGTGGCGTCTCGGATGTATTAGTCTGCACAAAAAGTTATAAAAATGTTAAATATGTCAATTACTAGTAGGTTAGTGCACTTATATATGCCAAGCATAAATCAATTGCATAGAAGTGATATAAAATGAACTGAAGTGAATGAAATATGTATAATGCAAAAGAGTTAAACTAGCATCAATGTGTAAGAAATAAAAAAAAAAAGATTAAAAGCAAACACAAGCATAGTGAACAAGTTTAGAAATGAAAAAAATAAATAAGAGTATAAAAAAACTTACCAATCATTCATTTATAGTCACAAAAGACACCGAGCCACAACCATGCTTCGAGGGTCCAGTCCCAAGTCTTTCAACCTAAGTGTTCCTATTCACTGATGCCTACATACACTTGGAAAGAAAGTCCTTGCTCTCTCAGTACTCCAAGTATCTCTTTCATGCCTCATCTGTAACAAAGTTTGGCTAGACACGATTCTTTTTTTAACTTATGTATCAATGCGGTGAACTTGGTGCGTGCATGCGTGTCGTACACAGCACGAATGAGATCCTCGTGAATCATGTCATCCCATCTAAAATATACTTATAAAATGGCGATTGCAATTGTTACAAGACATTGGAAAACTTTTACAAATCCTTAGACATTTTTTTTGTCCCACGTACCTGTCATTGGCGCCAATAGTGGTCCTTATGATGATCCGGTAATGACTTCCAACAATACCCTTCTAGAATCATCCGTTTCTTGAAAACGTTTATCATCCTCCGTGCACAAGGATGAGAAGGATGCAATTCCATGCGTTTCATTAAAATGCATAACATCTTAAAAACATATTTAATAGTTTACATGTATGTTAATTAATTAAATACAAACTTATGTATTATTCGCAATCAGTGTGGTGGGGCGCGAGGGGGTTGACCCCTCTCCTTTGAGGTACTCGTGGAGCACCTGTAACTTTCAAGTATGCTCCACCCTCATAGGATGGGGAATGCTACTGGTGATGTAGTGGCTGGAGGCGCAGGCATTGTCGGTATAGGAGTGTCATGTCTTGATGTTGTCGATGGTGACTATAATGGGGGATTTAGTATGGTTCCAAACGATGATGTTGATGGTACATGCGGTGCGGACGATATGGAAGGTGAAGGTGATGTTGACTGTAACTCACGATCAAGTGAACGAGAAGCTGGAATGGATAGGACATGAAGCAACCCACAACCTCGACCGCCACGACCCCCTCGACCCTCGTCTGTCCAGTCCATGAGGTCCAATCAATATATCGATTCTTAGGCTTTATGCTGTACCTCTTCCGATTGGATGAGGATGCCCTTAAGGTATCCCTCGACTGCCCTAAGGTACTGTGTGACCTCGAAGTGGGGAGTGATCACTGGGATCCATAAAATCTAAAAAAACACCAATCATAAATGATCGTGAATAAAGGTTTAAAAAGTTCATGTAACGTTAATCAAACATTGACATAACATAGACATATATTACTCGCTGTCATCCATTTCAAATTCACTCTAATGACTAGAAGTTGATGATTCTTCTTCGGAATCATCTCCACTATCGACAATGAAGTCATTGTCTTCTTGACTTGGACCCGCTTCAACAATGATGTGGGTCCCATTTGGATCATCCAGATTGTTTAAATCCTGAATCGCATCGTCGATTACACACGTGGTGGGTTCACCATCTCGGAATGCAATCTCTGCCGAGCCTTGGTCAATATCGTCTTTGCTCGTTTCCTCGTCGGTGAATTTTGGTTGACAACAACAAACTGTTAGCCATTTTTGTCGCTTGTTTCTCAAAGAAGGGTACGAAAGGTAGTACAATTGAGCGGCTTGCATTGCAAGTACAAATGGCTCATAGTTGTTATATCGTCAACTTCGGCAAACTTCTACCAATTTAAGTGTTGGGTGAGTCCTCACACCGTGATTCGGTGTAGGGTCATACAATTCACACTTAAACAACACCACATGCTTGAGGCTAGTATATTCAATCTCCACAACCTCTTTCAGTAGTCCATAGTAGTCGTAGGAAACATCGGCATAGTTAGAACCCTTAACCAAAACACCGTTGTTCTATGTCGATCTATCAATCCCATTAACTAGGTAACCAAGGTACACATTACAAAATCGACTAGGACCAACAGAAAGATCAACAAGGATCTCATCTTTGATGGGATTTTAAGGCTATTCATGAAAATTTAGAAAGTTAAGACACATTATTTATGAAAGAAATAACGAAGTGATATACTACAATCGTAATAACATTACATATGTTTGAAACCAAATGGGGAAGTTGCGCTCTAGACTAGTATCGACTTCCAACTTCCCCATTCCTTGAGTGATTTCATCGATAAAGATCCTACAAGAAACGAAAATGTAAATATCATATCTTAGTAAAAAATGAATAATGAATGTACTGCATTCTTGAAGAAAGTGATCAACATACTGGATGTAAGGAGCGGTCTTTGGACAATTGAACAGTGTGTACAAATGAGTGGCATTATACTCCTACTCTATTAAGTACCGCTCCTTTGATTTGCCAAAGAGTTGTCTAAGATAAGTAAAAATTGAGAAATTATCTGCAAAATGCGATGTGGGCCCGATACCACCATCATCATTTCGTTGCACTTTGTTGTGCAATGTAAAGATGTGATCTTTGAAGTAGTAAGAACAAAACGATGTCACTTCTTCGACCAAATAAGCATTACACATCAAGCCTTTAACCTTCGCTTTGTTCCAAACGTTGTTTTTCAAATGTTTAAGGTACCTATTGAAGTTTAGTTAATGTTAATTTAAAACTTTATCGAATGTAAAAACAACTTTAGGAACTCAAGATATTACCTCTAAATGGATACATCCACGAAATTGAACTGGACAGACCAGATGAGCCTCGTAAGCCAAGTGGATTGGTATGTGTTCCATGGAGTCGAAGAAGCTTGGAGGGAATATTTTCTCTAACTTGCAAATGATTTTAGGTATTTCAGACTCTAAAACCTCAATATCTTTTTGACTGACACTTTTCGCAGCCAAGTATCGAAAAAAAAGCCTCAGCTCGCTAATTGCAACCCAAACCACATTTGGGAGGGGTTCTCCGAATGTAATTGGTATCAAGCATTGCATGAAAATATAACAATCATGAGTCTTCGTGCCGAACAATTGCAACTTCTTTGGATCCAGACATCAACCAAGATTCGAAACATAACCATCAAGAAAATACAACTTTTCAACTCACTCGCACAATTTTTGCTTTTTGAGTTATCGAGAGCATCACATCCAAGGGTGTAAATATTTGTCGCCGAATCAATGTGTAGAGAAGGATAGTGAAAATATTCACAAATATCTTGTCTCGATTTTGCATTGTCCTTACTTTTGCCCGGTACACTCATAATAGTGTTGAATATGTTCTCAAAAACATTTTTCTCAATGTGCATAATGTCTAAGTTATGTCTAATCAAGTTTGTCTTCCAATATGCAAGTCTCAAGAAATGCTTATTTTTCTCCATCCCGAAGTCTTAGCTATCCTCCCATTCATAGAATCAGCTCCGATTTAAGTCACCTTCATCAAGCCCAACATTCAATTTCTGCCAAAATTTCTTCACCGGATAGCAAAGCGGGCGGTTCATCATTTAGTACGATTTTTCCTCTAAGAGAATTTTTTTTGTCTTTCCCGAATGGTGAGTTCTTCGACAAGAAACAACGGTGACAGACGAACAACGATATCTTTCCACCACTTCGCAATTGAAAGGCATTTGTATCCTCCATACAATATGGACAAGCCATCTTACCGTGTGTGCTCCAACCAAACAACATGCTATACGCAGGGAACTCACTTACAGTCCATAAAAAGGCGACTTGCATACGAGAATGTCTTTGTGTAGACGTCATAAGTAATAACCCCTATGTTCCATAAATCTTGCAACTCTTTCACAAGTGTCTAAAGGAATGCGATGATTTTTGTTTTGGGCTGGTCGGTCCAGGAATGATAACTGTTAAGAACTTAAACTCAGATTTCATGCACATCGACGATGGAAGATTGTACTGAGTTAAAATTATGGGCCATGAGGAGTACGATTTACATAAAATCCCAAAAACATGAAATCCATCAGTGCATAACCCTAAATGAACATTCTGAACCATGTCGGTGAAGTCTCTGTTGACATCATTAAAATGCCTTCAAACAATCGAATCAAAATGGTGTTGCATAACATCTTCTGGCGAGGAATGATTTGCATGCCACCTCATATGTTTTTTTGTTGACTCAGACGCATACAATCATTGCAATCGAGGGCTTAAAGGGAAGTAGTGCATTTTTTAGCAAGGGCCTTTTTTGGTGTTCCTTCCACGACCTCGTCGCTCTTCAATGTATTATGATTTTCCACAAAATTTGCATGATGTCAATTCAGAGTCCACTCCCCAATAAATCATACATTGGTCCTCACAATAATTTATTTTCTCAACTGGAAGACCTAAACCTCGCAGTAGTCTTTAGTGTCGTAAAATTTCTCAACCAATGAATTGTCAATTGGAAAATGATCTTTCAGGAATTTTATGATTTCATTATACCCTCGTTCAGAGATATGGTGTTCTGACTTGATCTCAAGTAATCTTGCCATTACGGACAATTTTGTCATGGTTTCGCACCCCGACCACAATTGTTCGCTACTAGGCACAATCATGTCATATAGTTGGCGTGCTTGAGGGTTAGGTGATTCTTCCATATGATTCGAATTAAAACTTGGACTTGCCAAGTTGTATAGCATCTTGTGGTAAGTTGTCGTATCAAAACTCCCCCCACATCAACATCATTAATATGGTTATCAAATTGGTAGATGTTTTTCGGCTCTTGACCTTCATTCTCACCGTGTTCGTACCAATAGTGATATCCTGGAATGGATATGTACCTACTTATATGGTATTCAACCATTTCGATGTCCAAGTATGGTACAAGTTGACATTTCTTATAATTGCACGAACATCTAATCTTCCTTTCACTTTGGTAGATAGGACAATGTTGCTTAGCAGATGCTATAAATTCTTTAACCCTTGCCGCGAATTCAATGTGAATGAAGCCATTGTTAGACGATTGTACATCCAGTCTCGACTTGTGGATGACATTCCTATTGTAATTATGCAATTAAATTAATCAACTAGTTTAATAATTCCCGATGGTACAGGTCTAGTTCTGTGTCCAACTTACACAATATAGTAGAATGGGGAATCTAAGAACCTCAATAACTACATGAACAAAAAATTTTGTTTGTATGCATTGAATAAAGGTGGTTTGATACAAATAACATAAAAAAATAAAAAGTGGCTTCACCAAAAAGTAGGACTAAACTATACTACTGGAGTACACCAAAAACAAAGAAACCTTACATTTGTTGATTTCTAACTTCATGCCTATTTATGGCTTGAATTTAATACTCCTAATCTCAGGAAAAATGTTCCTAACTTCATGTCTGTTTGTGGCTTCAATTCCGTTTGTTGATTTCTACTTTCCTAATACCTAGCTCTTCCTAGGACTGATACCAAACAAAGTAGGATACTTGGTCGTAAGAATAAAAGCAGCAAGGAGTTCAAGAGATCATAACTCATATGTTATAAGCAACATACAAATTCCACGTAGTATCAAAGCTCTTAGTAATTCATTTTCAACAAACACCCAATGTCAATGAAAGCATCAACAATACATGAAAAATAGAGCAAAAATCTCGAAAACAAACAAAGGAAGAAAAGAATAACATGTACTTTTAACTTGATGCTACATCACAACTTGAAACTGCAAGGGTGACATAAAATAAACCGTGCATTGCAACGCCTCAAAAACTTGATTTCACATTATTTCAATTTATTTGTCAACCTGTCCAACATCCCATACCAGCTGAAGAACTATCAATATTCGACAAATCAAACAATGGAATAGCATCGAAAGAATCTAAAGAAAGATAGAAAAAAGGCCATTTCACAATCTAATTTCAACAAATCAAACAATGGATCTAAATGATTTGAAAATAAAACCACCAGTTAACATGGATCAACTAGTTTAATTATAAGATCAAACAATGGCGGCTACCACAGACTTCACAATTTACACAAGTTGAAACAATTCTCTCCTACGGACATCTACGAGCCATTAAAAACATTCAAATCGGTTATAGCTTAAATTACATCTATTCACATTATTTCAAGTCTTTTTTTCCACTATTGTTACAATGAATTGATGATATTCATTGTATTTTACATTAATTTCAATACCAAAATTGAAAAGAAAAGAAAAACACATAAACACGCATAATGGTAACAATACAATAATAGCATTAAATTAGTTTTCTTAAAAGGGGTACCTTAAGCTTTACTGCTCCTTTTCGTGATTTCAAGAACTCTACTTTTGATATATGTCTTCCTGCATAGAAAGATCAAAGGTATAAGCAATTACTTGCAAAGTAGATTAGTAGGTAGGTAGGATGCAAGGACGCTCTCTTAGGGTGATGAATTATAACTTTCATGTTTCCTACATTCCACACTAGCTAGGACTTGATTATGTATCTAGCTAATACAATCAGCTTATATAATTTATTGCTTTTACCAACAAGTGGACAACTAGATTATCAGTTTGGTATGAAGTTAATCACTTTAGCTAGACGACGAGTAAGCAACCAAGTCACCAACAAAAATACAGCTTGTAATCAAGAACAACAACAACTACATAAGGGATTGATGAGTAAGCAACCAAGTCCCTAGTACCCATAACTTCCTTATCCACGTTAATGCATGTCATGAGTAATTAGATTAAAGACTATGATACTTAGTTTAACTTGTGGATATTCTAAATTAATGCTCTTAATTGCTTTATGCCCTTTGTTCATATTTGGCTATCATTGACAAGCTAGTATTGACCATGTCGATTGTTTTCTTTCTTAACCACATATGTAGTTATCTTAATGAAGATTATAGCCTATTTTAAAAGTGCAACCTCTCATGGAGGGAGGAAATATTCAAGAATCGAATGATAGTATTCCAAGTGAACTTTTTGGCAATGAAGATCATTTAAAATTAAGCTATTGCTTTTAAAAGCACTATATTTTGGGTGGGGGAGTGGGGTTGGTTATTGTTTAGTTATTTCTACAAGCCTCATAAATTCTTTAAGCATATATGCATTTATTTATACTTAACATCTATGACTTGATCAGTATAAGTGTTGCATAAATCCTAGAATATGTTAATGAACATTGAAGGAACTGGAAATGGAACATCGGTAGTATTTTCAGATAATACTTATGATCATCAGAGAAATAGCTAATTAGGCTTTACTTCTTACATGGTGGCAATAGAATATGGATTTCAGCTTGGTGAAAGCAAATCCAACAAATTTAAAAGCATCGAGATACATGCAAGCATAATTAATAAAGATTGTAGATAACTAATGTTTTGTTAATGGAAATGGCAACTTAACATCAAATCTCTCATCTCAAGTCACTGATTTCAATTAAAATCAAAATTTTATAGTCGTCATTGAATTATCGTGTCAAATAAATAATCTCCTACTAAATATTAGTTGGATTAAGTTTCATTTATAAGTTTGTTGGATTGAGTTTATAAGTTTATGAGTAATTCTCATAAGCTTTGATTCAACCATAAATATCAATCATTAATGCCCTTTGAGTAATCCCCGAGTTCAGCCACCACAACAAATCGTAAATATTAAATCAATTACAACAATGCAAATGAACCCAAACCTGATCACGGTGGTCGCCTGATGAGGGATGATGAAGAGAGACACAAGCAGACGACAAGGAGGGACAGAGCAGATGACGGCGAGGGACATAGCAGATGACGACGAGGGACATGGCAGATGACGGAGAGGGCTTATGCAGTGGCGACAGCAGAAGACATGAGCTTCTGCAAACAACTACTCAAACTCCGAACACCACCCCTAAAACCTAGCAAATCCAAACCCCCATTTCTAAATCTCTTTAAACAACACCTAATCACCCAAACTAGCTCTCCAATCTCCAACCAACAAAGTTGTGACTTCCCTTGACAATGAAGAGATCAGATTTGGAGAGCGACATGATTAATGGCTGCCTACAGTGAATATTGAGCAAAGATTTGTGGCTTAGGAGAGAGATAATTCAAGGAGGGAGAGAGTTGAGGAGTTTTAGAGCTAGTGAAAAGAGGAGTTGCTGAGCTACCGGTGAATAGAGGAATTGCTAAGCCAGTGAAAAGAGGAGGTTGAGAGAGATTTTCAGATTTTATGGTGGAAAGAGAGTTCGAGTAGAGAGAGGGTTTGAATCACATATAGTTCTCATCGATTCATGCTCGAATCTCGAGACATGATGGGCAGTTATAAACTGCTGAATTTTTTGTTAGAAATTTGGCACCACTTTTTTAGAAAAAAAATTAATTTCGTCTCTATTTCTGTCTGTAATCTGTCTCTATTTCATCTCTCACTGTTTCCATCTCAATTATGTCTCTAACCATTTCTGATTAGCATTGGAATTTATTTTCGTTTCTTATTTACATTTTTTGTAGTGAATTGTGTTGAATTGAACCCATTTATGGGGCAATCTTTTTTGTTCTAGAGGTCTTTGAATCTTAAATTAGATTTTTTGATTTTAATATGATTATATTTGTTCTTCAATTCAATGTTTTGATTTGTGTGTTCTTTTGTGCCATGCTACACTTACCTTGATCAATTAGGTGTAGATTTGAGGGATTGAGAGTCACCATGACCACTAGGACTTTTGAACCCGGATTGGAGGAAATACAACCATAGAACATATGATGCATCGACCGATGGTCATTGAATAGGTAGGCAACTGAATTTAGTTTTTAATATGGTATCTCACTTACAATATTTATGCAGACCGACAGTATGAATGAGATGTTAGAATCTCCATCACTAAGTCTTTGGGATGGAGTGAATTGTAGGAAACTCACCTATCATTACATGAATTGGGAGATTTTATAATTAAATTTGATTCGAATGATACAATTTGGCTGAACTAGATTTCCTAGGATGTTTTCTTCGTAGCTTAAGACCTATTTTAATTACTTGCAATTAGTTAGTTTAAATTAATTAATAATTTATTTTTACAAAATCCAATATTTAAGTGCCTAACTTTATTTCTTCGTTAGATTAAATATTAGCGCTTGACCATCCTTGTAGATACGGTATACCCGACACCAACATGAGTTGGTGCCACTATTACTTTAACACTTGTCGTACACTTGCGGTCACTGTCAAGTTTTTGGCACCGTTGCAGGGGACGGTAGCTAATTTTAGTTTGGGTAAGATAGTTTGTTTAGGATTTTTATTTTTAGCAATATTTGTTTATTATTTTTGCTTAATTTCAACAACAATCTACATTTGATATTCTCTTCACTTTTGTTTCAGGTTTTATGTTTGTGCAAAACGAATAAGAGATCAAAGTGGAAGATCATGACTTCGAGCTTGATTTACTTTTCCTAAATTATATTGAGGATATGTGGGAGCAACAACAAGGGGCTAATAATATGGTTGCGAATCAAGGAGAAGATGGGAGGCAATGGCTTGTTTTGGATTACTTCAAGCCGGATGTTCAAGTAACTTATAACGGTGTGATAAGGATTCCGGTGAACAATCGTCCATTTGAGCTCAAACCAGGATTGATTAGTTTGGTGCAAAATAGTATTTTCAATGATTTGCCTAACGAAGATCTAGTGGCATATGCGGAAAAGTTCTTGGAGAAGTGCGACATGGTTCACATAAGTCATGTCCCAAAATAACATATTAGGATGTGGCTTTTTCCTTTCACTTTGGCGGGGAAAGCAAAGGCATGGTTTCATGGGATTAGTTAGGGAAGCCTTACTTATTGGGCTGATATTAATGAAAATTTTCTTCAAGAGTTTTTCCCTCCATTGAAGGTGGCAAAACGGAAGCAGGAAATCAACTCTTTCAGGCAAGATAAGACAGAATCATTAAGAGAAGCTTGGGAAAGATTGAAAGATTTGTTGAGGAAGTGTCCTTAACTATGGCATCACTCCTAACATGAGGAATTTAGTTGATGCAGCGTCAGGATGTACCTTGCTCTCTAAAAGTGAGGAAGATGCATGTAAGTTACTTGAGATGATGTCTATGAATTCCTTCACGCAATCAAGAGCACAAAAATCATCAAAGAATGCACCAAAATGTTTGAGGTTGATACACAAACAGCGATAATGGCTCAATTGTCAAACTTGTCTAATCAGATGGCTAAGCTTCAATAAGGACAGGCTAGTCAATAACCATACAATCCTCAGCTCGTGCATCAAATGTCTTTGGTGGCCAACCCATTGGATCAAATACCTCAAAGTCAGGAATATACGGAAGTGAATTTCCTAAACATTCAAAATTATGAGAGCAGCTTTAGGCAAAGGGCTCCAGCTCTACTGTGATATTATTAGGGAATCAATTTCGACTCAAATTTGTAGTATGGAAATCCAAATAATGCATTGCAAGCAACTCCTTCAGGTTTTGGGAACCAAATGCAGCAAAAGCAAATTCCACCAGAAGAACAAGCCTCTTTCAAGGCAATTGAAAAATATTAGAAGGTTATGGATATTAATCATACCCAAAGGCTTGAGAAGAATGAGAAAAAGATGGAGGGAGTAAAGCACACTGAGGATGGAATGAAATGAAAGGAAGATGAGAGAACACGATTAATGAAGAACATGGAGCGACAAATTGGGAAGTTAGCGATAGCTTTGAATTCTCATCAGGAAGGCCAATTGCCAAGAAATACGGTTATGAATATAAGGGAGAACATCAATGTAGTGCAGTTAAGAAGTGGTAAGACACTACCTGAGCTAGTTTAGAAAAGCCGGTGGAATAGACATATATTGAGGTAATTGAAATTGAGCAGGGTAATAAGCCTAATGAGTCTAAGTATGATGGATTTGAGGCAACTGAGAAATGTGCTGAAACTGAGCAAAGTGGTTTGCATGATGATGATGATGATATAGCCGAGAGATCCGAGGCAGGCAGAAAAGACAAAAATATTGAGAAGGGTAGTTCAATAAGGCGGGAGACAGTGCAAGGCAGGATTACATTCCCGGATAACCCTCCCGTTATTAATCTACCACTACGTTCTCCTCAGAGGTTCAAGAACTAGAAAAATTAAGAACAATTCAAAAATTTTATTGATTTGTTCAAGAAGTTGCAATTGAATATTCCTTTTGCCGATGCTTTTGAGCAAGTGCCACACTGCACCAAGTTTTTGAAAGACATCATTGCTCGAAAAAGTAAGATAGAGGAATTTGAGATAGTGAACTTGACTGTGGAGTGCAGTGCCATCCTTTAAAGAAAGCTCCCACAGAAATTAAAGGATACCTGAAGCTTCACCATACCGTGCACCATTAAAGTTTGTCTATTTGATAGGATGTTGTGTGATCTTGGAGCTAGTATTAATTTTATACCCTTAACTATCTTTAAAAAGTTAGGTTTGGGGAGGTTAAACATGTGAACATGACATTGCAATTGGCGGATCGCTCCTTGTCTTATCCTAAACGTGTGATCAAGGATGTACTAGCGAAAGTGGATAAATTTATCTTCCCGGTCGACTTTGTTGTAGTAGATATGGATGAAGATAATTAAGTTCCCTTGATTTTAGGGAGACCATTTTTGGCAACCACTAGAGCTCTCGTTGATGTGCAAGGAGGAGAATTGAGACTACGAATGAATGATGAAGTAGTGTCGTTCAATATCTACAATACTATGAAGTTCCCAAATGCAAATGAACAATGCAAGTGCATAGAAGTGGTGGATAGAGTTTCGAAGTGTGTAATTGAGCTATTTTGAGAGCAAGCACTGGAGGATCCTTTAGAGAGATGTTTAGTGCAAAGCATCATCGCGACCCCCCACTAGTGACTATACACTTCATGAGACAGTGGAAGAGTTGGTAGGTTTGAAGTCAGTGAAATTCCACCAACCAGTTGAGCAGTTAGAACTTGAGGACGAAAGTGAAGTCATTGAACCAAGTCTTAAATCGAAGCCTCTGCCTAAGCATTTACGTTACTCATAGTTGGGGGACGAGTCTACACATCCAATGATTATATCTTCTTTGATGACCATGTCGAAGGAAGAGAAGCTTCTTCGTGTTCTACATGAGCATAAATCGGCTTTAGGGTGGACTATTAAGGACATCAAAGGAATTAGCCCATTAATTTGTATGCATAAGATTCTCATGGAGGAGGATCATAAGCAATCTGTGGAGCCTCACCTTCGTTTGAATCCAATTATGAAAGAAGTGGTGAAGAAAGAAATTTTAAAGTGGTTAAATGCAGGAATCATATATGCCGACAGTTAATGGGTTTCACCAGTGCATGCTCTCCTTAAAAAGGGGGTATGACTGTAGTGCAGAATGAGCAAAGAGAGACATTGTAGATGAAAAAAATGACAGGATGGCGTGTTCGCATCGACTACCGAAAGTTGAAGAAGGCAACATGAAAGGATCATTTCCCATTGCCCTTTATTGATCAAATGCTCGATAGACTAGCCGGATTTGATTATTATTGTTTCCTTGATGGGTACTTAAGATATAATTAGATTACTATAGCACCAGAGGATCATGAGAAGACTACTTTCACTTGTCCATATGGTACTTTCGCATTTCGGAGAATGCCTTTTGGTTTTGCAATGCACCGAAGATATTTCAATGGTGTATAATGGCAATTTTCTTAGATATGGTGGAAGATATAATGGAAGTTTTCATGGATGATTTCTTAGTTTTTGGGACATCTTTTGACTTATGTTTGCAAAATTTTTCCTTAGTGCTAAAAAGGTATCAAGACATTAACTTGGTGTTGAATTGGGAAAAATGCCACCTTATGGTCCGTGAGGGGATTGTTATTGATCATCGGGTATCATCTAATGGGTTGGAGGTGGATCGCACAAAGATAGTGGCAATTGAGAAACTTCCAGTGCCTCAGACTATCAAAGATATTCATAGATTCTTAGGGCATGCTGGGTTCTACCGTCATTTTATTCGAGATTTCTCAAAAATCACAAAGCCTTTGTGTGGGTTGCTTGAAAAAAATGTTCCTTTTGCGATGACTGATAATTGTGTGAAGGCCTTTCACATTTTGAAAACGGTGTTGATTTCGACGCCTATTATGGTTGTTCGAGATTTAGAGTCTGATTTTGAAATAATGTGCGATGCAAGTGATTTCGCTATGGAGGTTGTTTTGGGTTAAAGAGAGAGACAAGCTCTTCTATGTTATTTATTTTGCGAGCAAGACATTGGATCCGGCTCAGCATAACTACACTACCATTGAGAAAGAATTGTTGGTCGTAGTGTTCGCATGCGACAATTTTGGTTGTACATTATGGGTTTTAAAGTAACAGTGTTCAGGGATCACTCGACCATTCGTTACTTGTTTGCCAAAAAAGATGTAAAGCTGCGGTTGATTCGATAGGTTCTTTTATTGCAAGAGTTCGACCTCAAAATCAAGGATAAGAAAGGAAGTGAGAATGTGGTGGCTGATCACCTCACGCGTCTAGCGCATCAAGAAGCGGATACAAAGAAGCCAGTCCATGACACTTTTCCTGATGAGCACTTTTTAGAGTGGACATTCAATGAGATGTGCTATGGTTTCGCGAATTTCGTGAACTACTTGGCTTGTCGAAATTCACCTCCCGATTTGAGTCCTTCTGCATAAAAGAAATTTTTTAGTAACGTGAAGCATTATCTATGGGATGAACCTTATTTGTTTCGGTAGTGCAATGAGGCGTTGGTTCGACGATGTGTTTCCGAAGATGAGTTTATGGGGATTTTGGAGGGATGCCACTTTTCTCCGTTCGGTGGTCATTTTGGCGTTCAACAGATGGTGGCAAAGGTTCTTCAATATGTTTCTATTGGCCAAGTCTTTTCAAAGACACGTACATCTATGTGAAGACTTGCAACGAATGTCAATGGACCAAAAATATTTCGCGACGACAAAAATTTCCTCAAACTACTTTTCAAGAGGTAAAATTGTTTAATGTATGGGGGATTGATTTTATGGGTCCTTTCCCAATGTCTTATGGGAAACAATATATAATTGTTGTCGTTGATTATGTCTCGAAGTGGGCCGAGGCCATGGCAACGACGAAGAATGATGCATAAATTGTTATTGAATTCTTGAAAAGAATATCTTTTGTCGATTTGGGACACCTCGAGTTTTTGTGAGCGATGAAGGGACACATTTTTGCAATAAAACATTGGAAACGGTGCTCCTCAAGTATGGCTTATGACATAAAACATCATTAGCCTACCATCCTCAAACTAATAGCCAGGCCAAAATGAGTAATTAGGAGGTGAAACAAATTTTGGAAAAGAGTATCAATTCTTGTCGTAAGAATTGGGCATTACACCTTGATGAAGCACTGTTAGTATATTGAATGGCATTCAAAACGACAATTGGGACGTCTCTTTATAGATTAGTTTACGGAAAGGTATGTCATCTAGCCGGTTGTGATGGAACATAAGGAGTATTTGGCATTGAAGAAGTTAAATTTTGATCTCAAAGCTGCCAGCGATGCTCGATTACTTGAATTAATGGAATTAGATGAATTTCGCCTCCACGCATATGAGAATGCCAAGTTGTATAAAAAGCGAATGAAGAGGTGGCATGAACAAATGTTCGAGCAAAGAACTTTCAAGCCAGGACAATTGGTATTACTCTACAATTTGCAGGTCAAGCTCTTTTCGGGTAAGCTGAAATCACGGTGCTATGGACCATACACATTCGTGCAAACTTGGCCATATGAAATGATGGAGCTTCGGAGTGATGATGGGAAGACATTTAAAGTCAACGCTCAAAGAGTGAAGATTTATTACGGTTCGATTGTGCAGCAAAGCGAGTTTGCCAGTACCGGGAAATAATGATCATGCGATAGGCATCTGGCTAACGACGTAAAATTTAGCGCTACTAGGAGGCACCCTAGAGTTTTCTTTTTATTTTTTTATTTTTTTTAAAATTTTAGTTAATAAAAGATTGCATTTGTTTGCGAGGCTAATTTGCCGTATATACATGATTTCAAGTTGTTCTTCATTTGTCGAGTCATTTTTCATCGAAGTGGACGATTTCAAAACAACCAATCGAGGGAGTGATCGAGCGTGTTGCCGTTAGCTTCAGCATTGAATTCAATTCGTTATTTACATTGATTCTTTTCAATTGTTGAATTATGTTTCAAACAATTGTTAATTGGTGTTTATGTTATTCCGTGATGATTGCATGGGGCTTACGCGTCCGTTAGGGGTTAAAATTGTTTGATTTTGTCGAAGTAGTGTCTCCCGCCCCGGGTCAATGCACCAAAATTTTAATCTCCTGGAGGTGGCGTTGGGAAAACACCACAATGCTAGCTCAGTGCCCTTGCAACTCTACTTTTAATGTTTCATAAAACAAATATGTGTAGTGGCGCTAGCCGCGGCGCCATGGCACCATGCCATAGCGCTACAAACAACACATCGTTTTTAAATATAACACTCTCCTAGCCAACCCTAAATCCTTCCCCATAACCTCCACCACTCTCCAACACTCCAATCTCTCTCCTACAACTTCTCCAAATCAACCCACACTAGTAGGTGGACATTAATTCTATTTGATTTTTGCTTTTTTTGGTCTTCTGTTGTGGGGTGTTTTTGAGTTGTTCTTTCAACCTCAACAAGGTAGGCATTCCAACTATTTTAAAAAAAAATTTCAATCAATTTGTTACATGATTTATTGAAATTTAGTTGGATTACCATGTGCTCTTGAGTTGGTGTTGATTTTCTGCATTAATTTGGGATTTATAGTTGTGTTCTTCCCTTTCTTTCAAGGTGTTTGAATAAATGCCTCAATGAATTCTTGTTGATAAATTCATCTACATTGTTTCTCCTTGGCATTATACATTCTTGTGTGGGTACGCCCATTTTGTTTAAATTGATTGATTTCCTTGTTGATATATTGTTCATTAATGTGGTTGTGTGCTCTTATTCCATGATCATGTTGGTGTTTGTTAAATCCTCTTCACCACTATTCACTTTGCACGGGTATTTGCATGGGTCATATGTCCTTGAATTGAAAATTTTGTTTATTATGACTTTGCACCATGAATTTTCACTTAAGTTTGGGGGTCATTGAGCTCTATTTAATTTATTTGTACCCCACTTTACGTGCATGTCATTAACAAGCATAGTTTGTTTTTCTATCACAATCATAGTTGGACTTACTGATCTTATTTTCTTTTTAGGATGAGTACCTCACATGCATCTCGGTCTAAACTACCGATTGTCAAACCCCCACGCTCTTGTCATCTGGTGGTTGATTCTGGCTTAGACTCTGATGACACCGCCATTGAGTATTACCAGGGCAGAGGCTCATTACAAGAAGTACACTTCCTTTACAATAAAAATTGGGCATCTATTTTTGGTTTCCAATAAATACAAAAAACATATTTTGGACATTGTGGAACAACATGGTTGGAGCACTGCGGTTATTAGGTGAAACATTGATAGGGTCGTGATATCTAATGAAATCATTATGGGATTTTATGCGAATGGATACCACACATGTCTAAACCAGAAGGTTTGGGTGAGGGGCGTTGTAACGGCCCGTTTTAATTAATCCCGATTAATTGACAAATTTCGATTAAGACCCTAAGCTCAGACCCACGTGGACGCCGCATATAGGTCAAGGAACACTGACTAGGTAAATAGTAGTTTTGTGTGATTGTTTGCATATTTGCGATGTTGTATATCAAGTTAATTACTTAGCATCGCATGTGTGTATTTTCTATCATTGAATCGAGCGAGATAGTGTAACGGGTGTTTGCCTCGAGAAACGTGTCAAGATGGGTGCTGAAGAGCGAACTTTGGGTACAATAGGCCGGGGAAACTAAAACACATAAATTAAATGAATAAAGGATAATGGTCATGTAATTATTATGGAAAAGATATTAAGTGGCTAGTGACGCAGCGGTACGCGCATATCGCGATTCGGACGCGTAACTCGGGCGTCGAAACGCCGAAAAACACAGGTGAATGTCCCAGTTGTGTCACACTATGGTGTTAAGGACACAAAGTCAACACTTATCCCCATTTATACTCCATCATCATTTCCTCTCTCCCTCACGTCACTCGGTTTCTCTCTCCCTCACATTACCCTCTCACACTCACACCCACACACACACACACGTTCATAAGAACAGGGAGGCCGAGAGGTAAAAGAAGGAAAGGAGAGGAGGAGGAGAATAGGAGGAACGCGCCGGGAAGGAGAACAGGAGGTGGAGACATTACGGTCGAGGTGAGTCGTTATTTTTAGTTGTTGGTGCGTCGGCCATGGTGGCTAAGAAGGGAGTTCGGCCATGGTGGCCGAACCAGAGGTCGGGGGTGAAGATGGCAGGGGTCTCCCCCATGCCATCGAGTCCACCCGGTTGGGTTGGAGAGCAACCCCAACCCAAACCAAAGAAAAAAAAAAAAAAAAAAAAAAAAACAAAACCAAAGACGTTGTCTCTGGAGAAGAAGACGATGGGGTGGGGGAGGGGTGCACGCACGTGGTGCGTGCGTGCAACCCCTGGACTCGGGCCCGGTCGCTTTAGGCCCTACTGGGTTGGGCCCAACCGAGCCGGGCCGGGCCGGTCTGGGCAAACCCGGGTGGGCCGGACCGGGCCCGACCCCGTGTGGGCCGGACCGGGTAAGCCCGACCCGGTTGGACAAAGTCAAACCCGGTCCAGTGGGGCCCACCCCTATATTAAAATAAAATAAATATTAAAATATAATTTAAATACATTTTTAAATCAAATAAATATCGAGAAAATAGAAAAAATGCTAGAAAATTATGGAAAAATCCAGAAAAATATAAGAAAGTGGGTAAAATATAAAAAAAGTAGTTTTGAAGACTTTGGGGGCATCGGCACCCCAGCACAACTCGAAAAGTGTGCCGAAATTAAACTTTTTGGAAACGAAAGCTCAAATTTTTAGTCACACATTATAAATTCTTTTAATGTGACTTTAAAATAATAAAAGTGTTATAATTGGATACCAGGAATTTAGGAGACTATAGTCGGGTATCGGGCGCGTATCTCGAGGCGTGTGCGGGAGGTTCGAAAGCGTTCGAGGTAAGTAAACCCACGAGAAAGTTAGTTTAGAATTTACTTGTTTTCCTTGTAAATTATTTATTTCACATTACTTTTCGCCAGTTCAGTTTGCATTGTTACTCTATTCCCGCGTGCGTCTGTGTATGGTCGAAGGGACGGTGTGACCATTTTCCAGCTCCCTCGTCGATGACGATCCGATTGTTGCTACGGTGTTGGTCATACCTTAGACTACGCGTGAGATTTCTCTCAGCGAGTCGATAATCTCGAGAGCGAGTTGACGTGAGGCCCACCTCCGTCACAGATTTCCTCTCCTTTGAGGCGTTGGGCGGAAGTCTACCTTCCGACTCACATAGTTCCTCATTTCGACCGTGAAGAGGGGGTGTTGATTTTCTCACCCCCAGGGCCTTCTCGGTTCAGTTTTTGTCCCAGGGCTCGACAGTTGTACACCACACTCGCGTTCCGTATTCTTGATTATCTCACGACTTATATTCATGCTTTACATTTCTGTTCATTTATTTTATATGCATGAATTGTAGCCGTTTTCTTGGATTTCTTGTGAATACTAACTGAATTTCTCTGGGATTTACTCACCTGGAACTTGTCAATGTTTTTGGTGGCAAGTTGCAGTTCCTACGACGAGCCGGGGGAAGGCGGTGATTGGCGACTAATCGGAGCGCCTCCACTAGCTTACTCGTAGGTGATTGTATTTACGTATATATACTTTTGGGATAATGTTAGGAAACTTTTACCCGATACATGTATATCGACACTTATTATACATTTTTTGTCGTCTTAACTGATATACATGGTATCTTTTTGCTGGGTTTCCACCCCATAGGTTGTTAAATAAATGCATAACTTGTTTAAATTAGATATATGCAAGTTATTAAGACTTCCGCTACTAAAATAACTTAAATAAATCAAAATAAATAAATTAAGTTATAAAACTTAATAACTTAGTATATTTTGCTAAAATAATCATTTAAATATCAAAATGTACTAAGTTGGAGTATTAGATAGTAAGTTCGCGGGCCGTCACATACAGGTGTGCAGGTGACGTGACATGGCTTGGTGACGTGTCCGGCGACGTGTCCGGTGACGTGGCGGTGCCCGGTTTGCCTCGGAATTTGGGGCCATCACAGTTGGTATCAAAGCCAAGGTTCAAGCGAACCTAGGGAAAAAGTTCAATGAAACTGAATAAAACTTAACAAATGAATTTAGATGTGGAAACCCGAAGATCCTAACTTCGAACTTTAGTTGGGAAGTGAACATGGGATGGGAAGTGTCAAAGCTTATACGTTATATATTTTGATGTGTAATAGTATATATGCGTATACGATGTTGATACGGACGTTCGCGATTTGCAAATTCGAAATGGATGGACGACCAATTCTTCATACGGACGATAGAGGTCAGCCGAGCGGCTCGACACCTGTCAACTCGGATTAGATATTGTGCGACACGGTCGCACTCCATAGTTTGGAGCTCGAGGAGATGTTCGATTGCTTCAAGCGCAGCACCGGCCACACGCCCCTGCGCACTCGTCGCCACCACTACTGTAGAGCAGACAGTTGTCGCACCGACTGTTCCGGCGACCTCGCTTATGACCACTACTACCGAAATTGTGTCGACAGTCACTACACCATTGACTACTTCGATCGTGGCACCGACGCTGATTCCACCCTTTGAAGATCACATTCGAGACCTTCTTAGTAGCCGAGATGGTGTTGATCAAAGAGTTCGTTCGTACTCTGTCAAACTATTATCATAGAGGCAGAGACCCAGAGGTGGCCGAGAAGTGGATCCGTTCACACGAGAAACGTCACGGACTTTTAAGGAATCACAACAACATGTGAGATAGAATTTTCAGATTCATACTCAAGGAGATGCTGCAGTACGGTGAATCGCCCACACAGCCGCCCAATGAGAGTTGAGTACTTGGGCTAAACTCAAGAAATTCTTCAACGATCTGTATATGTCGATCGAGATTCAACTGAGATCGAGAGATGACTTCTTGACGCTGAGGCATGGTGGCCGGACGATGGCGCAAAAGATGGAGAGATTCATACACCTGCGTACATTGCAATGGACGTAGCTAGAACTGAACGACTTCGGGTCCATGATTTTATTTGAAGACTCCGACGGGAGATCGAGGGAGCACAGATTGTACGTCAAGTCCAGTGAGTGCGATTTTTGGCATTCGGAGGTGAAGCCCTTGAGACACGTGATCAACGAAAAGATACTACAGTGGACCCGAGTGAGATTCACGATGTCATTGACTGACCTACACTAGAGTGCGCGTCAGACATCAGGAACTGTTAGGATTGGCAGGATATCATCGACCCTTTGTGTGGGACTTCTACAAAAATCGCGCGTCGATGACTTGATTAACCAAGAAAGTTGTGATCTCCCATTGACTAAGTGAATGTGAAGCTGCCTTCACCGAGTCGAAGAAGAGTTGACTTCTGCACCATTGTTGATGTTGCTCGAGCCGGCCAAAGACTTGATTTTTCTTACGATGCTTGTGACACCGAATTTAGATGCGTACTGATGCATAGAGTCAAGTGATAGCTTAATTATCGCGTAAGTTGGGGACTCATGTGAGGAGTTGTCCAACGCACAACCTGAAGCTCGCAGCAGCTATGAGTATGTCAGAGGTTCCAAATACTGCAGATGCACATATTTGCGGGTAGATGCGAGGACCGACAATATCTATGCCAGGCGTCTTGGAATGTCAGAGAGCTGATGTGATGTATCAAAGGTTCATTGGCGTGACATAGAGTCTAGGTTACTAGATTGACACGATTCCGTTGATGAGCGGTTGATACACCCAAGTAGATTGTGGGTTCTGGCAATGACAGGGTAACACGTTCGGATTTTTCGGGAGGCTCACAACTCCAGGTACACAGTGCCTTCAAGGTGCAGTTTCGAGACTTGGGAGGCGAAAAACTATGACTCACGTGTCCGGTGCCTCGTGGCGAGTACGGGGGGTGTCAGGCTCGTGAGGGGGGACATAGATGGTGTGGGAGGTCGCAGTTCGTGCACCCACACAGCCTGTGCGACCCAGTACCGGTGTGGGGAGGTCGCAGTATGTGCACCCCAAGTATCAGGGTTGGGCCGTTACATTCGCGGTTTGTGGGAGGTCGCAGCTCGTGCACCCACACTGCATGTGCGACCCAGTACCGGTGTGGGGAGGTCGCAGTATGTGCACCCCAGGTACCAGCTTGCTGGGCAGAGCCCGTGAACGTAGCTGCCATTAGGTCAATGTGCCACCAGTTTGAATGTTGCAACGAGTAAGGAAAGGCGGCCTCATGCGAAGTTAAATTATTAATAGAAACAAATATTATCACACATTGGTGTCTTGTCGAGATTAAGATTTGCTATTGACACATATAAGCTGTGTAGTATGATAGTTGATATTGTGAGTGAGGTATAACTTATAGAAAATCATTTATGATAGCTTAAAAAAAAGTCTAGATTATGCTACGCAATCCACTCTAGCGATCGTCAGATGGACGATTAGGAACATGTGTAAGACGTGGGACAAATAGGTTTTTAGTAGACTCTATGGAAGTATATAGTGTTGAGATGACTCGGAACTACATGAAAGCAAGTACGGACTCCTTTAGCTTCGGCCAGAGCGCTGGAGTAGTCTTGCAGAAATAGCAGTTCGAGTAACTCCACTATTGTGTCATGATTTGTTCGCGGTCCGTGAGGTCAATGGGGCCACACCGCCACTTATTGGATTGGGAACAAGTCAGGAATACGAGCCGCAATAGAGTTTGCAAATATATTTAAGGTCGAAATGACCTCAAGCTAACCTAAGGAACGAGCTGTTCAGAAGTTCTCACGAATCCAGAATTGACTCAATCATAATAGATTTTGCACTTGTGATTAGTCCGACCCAACCTGCAGAACGTTAGGGATAATGCCCTAAAGGGACATGGAAAGCCTTGAAAGCTCAGTGAGTTAAATCGAACTAAGCGTATGCGAGTCATTAGTTTTGAAAAAAAAAATTTAGTTATGTGGCGAAACAAGAAAGATTTAGGTGATGTATTATGACTAGATTCTTAAACAAGGAAACAGAAGATTCTAAGTACGCGTTAAAGATGGAGAGTTAAGTTTTAACTCTAGAAATCCAAGAGAGAAGTTGGAGTTAGTAGATTAACTATTGTTGTAAATATTAGCTCGACATCTTGGTAGGAAACAAAAGAAGCGCAGTGTCTACAGATCTAAAATCTATCCATGCACGACTCTTTAGAGAATCAAGAGAAGCAAATGTCAACCTTACCATTTGAGTTATTGCACTTTTTAGATCCTTGTATATGAGAGGTATGACCTAGCTAGGCATGCGCTACAACTAAGGCATGGGGACACACGTTTCAACTACATTCGAGAACCTAAAAATGACTTTATATGAAGTTAAATATATAGAGTTTCGAGCGTAGTTCAATTGGAAATTGTGCTTACTTAGCATCGCAAAAAAAAAACTTTGAACACCTTAAATATGATAATAAAGCAAAACGACGAAGAAGTGGCAAAAAAAAATATTTTCACTACGATTAAGTAACTTGACATGTTTTTGGGTAGGACATAATCGCAGAGATGGTGGGTTGCAGGGTTGCCAACAGAAATGACAGAAGAGCGAAGGTATCGCCATGAAAGCTTTATTTTTGCGTCAGATCGGCAAGCACCTTTATCTCGATGAAACACGATAACCTCCAGATTTGGATACAAAAGTTAACGTATATGTCTAGGGTGCCCAATTGTAGTCAAGCGACATGTGAAAAGAACATGATTTGTGTGAGCACTTAAAATGATATCTAATAATCGTTGATTGGTTAAAAAATTAAAATAAAATTAAGGCTTTCAAGTAAAGACCAGATTGAGGTCTTATACGATATTATATAATACCGACAAGTTGAGTCGGGATGGTGTCTCAATGCACGGGGTCACACAAGTGGATGATTTGGTTTATTTGAAGGTTTCTTCCTGGAAGGACCTCACTGAGGAAAGAGAGTCTACCATGCGAATACGATACCCCACTGGTTCCAAGGTAGAGTTTGGATTAAGTTTGAATTTAGGGACGAAATTCCTTTTAGTTGGGAAGATTGTAACGACCCGTTTTAATTAATCCCGATTAATTGACAAATTTCGGATTAAGACCCTAAGCTCAGACCCACGTGGACGCCGCATATAGGTCAAGGAACACTGACTAGGTAAATAGTAGTTTTGTGTGATTGTTTGAATATTTGCGATGTTGTATATCAAGTTAATTACTTAGCATCGGATGTGTGTATTTTCTATCATTGAATCGAGCGAGATAGTGTAACGGGTGTTTGCCTCGAGAAACGTGTCGAGACGGGTGCTGAAGAGCGAACTTTGGGTACAATAGGCCGGGGAAACTAAAACACATAAATTAAATGAATAAAGGATAATGGTCAAGTAATTATTATGGAAAAGATATTAAGTGGCTAGTGACGCAGCGGTACGCGCATATCGCGATTCGGACGCGTAACTCGGGCGTCGAAACGCCGAAAAACACAGGTGAATGTCCCAGTTGTGTCACACTATGGTGTTAAGGACACAAAGTCAACACTTATCCCCATTTATACTCCATCCCACACTCCATCATCATTTCCTCTCTCCCTCACGTCACTCATTTTCTCTCTCCCTCACATTACCCTCTCACACTCACACCCACACACACACACACACACGTTCATAAGAACAGGGAGGCCGAGAGGTAAAAGAAGGAAAGGAGAGGAGGAGGAGAAGGAGGAACGCGCCACGAAGGAGAACAGGAGGTGGAGACATTACGGTCGATGTGAGTCGTTATTTTTAGTTGTTGGTGCGTCGGCCATGGTGGCTAAGAAGGGAGTTCGGCCATGGTGGCCGAACCGAGGTCGGGGGTGAAGATGGCAGGGGTGTCTCCCCCTGCCATCGAGTCCACCCGGGTTGGGGTGGAGAGCAACCCCAACCCAAACCAAAAAAAAAAAAAAAAAAAAAAAAAACAAAAAAAAAAAACCAAAGACGTTGTCTCTGGAGAAGAAGACGATGGGTTGGGGGAGGGGTGCACGCACGTGGTGTGTGCGTGCAACCCCTGGACCCGGGCCCGGTCGCTTTGGGCCCAACTGGGTTGGGCCCAACCGGGCTGGGCCGGACCGGGCCCGACCCCGTGTGGGTCGGACCGGGTCAGCTCGACCCGGTTGGACCGAGTCAAACCCGGTCCAGTGGGGCCCACCCCTATATTAAAATAAAATAAATATTAAAATATAATTTAAATACATTTTTAAATCAAATAAATATCAGGAAAATAGAAAAAATGCTAGAAAATTATGGAAAAATCCAGAAAAATTAAGAAAAATATAATAAATTGGGAAAAATTATAAAAAAGGTAGTTTTGAAGACTTTGGGGGCATCAGCACCCCAGCACAACTCGAAAAGTGTGCCGAAATTAAACTTTTTGGAAACGAAAGCTCAAATTTTTAGTCACACATTATAAATTCTTTTAATGTGACTTTAAAATAATAAAAGTGTTATAATTGGATACCAGGAATTTAGGAGACTATAGTCGGGTATCGAGCGCGTATCTCGAGGCGTGTGCGAGGTAAGTAAACCCACGAGAAAGTTAGTTTAGAATTTACTTATTTTCCTTGTAAATTATTTATTTCACATTACTTTTCGCCAGTTCAGTTTGCATTGTTACTCTATTCCCGCGTGCGTCTGTGTATGGTCGAAGGGACGGTGTGACCATTTTCCGGCTCCCTCGTCGATGACGATCCGATTGTTGCTACGGTGTTGGTCATACCTTAGACTACGCGTGAGATTTCTCTCACCGAGTCGATGATCTCGAGAGCGAGTTGACGTGAGGCCCACCTCCGTCACAGATTTCCTCTCCTTTGAGGTGTTGGGCGGAAGTCTAACTGCCGACCAACAGTTCCTCATTTCGACCGTGAAGAGGGGTGCGATTTCCTCACCTCCGGGCCTTCTCGTTTAGTATTTATGTCCCAGGGCTCGACAGCTTGTACACCACACTCGCGTTCGTTTTCTTGATTATCTCGCAACTTATATTCATGCTTTACATTTCTGTTCATTTATTTTATATGCATGAATTGTAGCCATTTTTCTTGGATTTCTTGTGAATACTAACTGAATTTCTCTGGGATTTACTCACCTGTAACTTGTCAATGTTTTTGGTGGCAAGTTGCAGTTCCTACGACGAGCCGGGGGAAGGCGGTGATTGGCGACTAATCGGAGCGCCTCCACTAGCTTACTCGTAGGTGATTGTATTTACGTATATATACTTTATGGGATAATGTTAGGAGACTTTTACCCGATACATGTATATCGACACTTATTATACATTTTTTGTCGTCTTAACTGATATACATGGTATCCTTTTGCTGGGTTTCCACCCCATAGGCTGTTAAATAAATGCATAACTTGTTTAAATTAGATATATGCAAGTTATTAAGACTTCCGCTACTAAAATAACTTAAATAAATCAAAATAAATAAATTAAGTTATAAAACTTAATAACTTAGTATATTTTGCTAAAATAATCATTTAAATATCAAAATGTACTAAGTTGGAGTATTAGATAGTAAGTTCGCGGGCCGTCACAGACAGGTGTGCAGGTGACGTGACATGGCTTGGTGACGTGTCCGGCGACGTGGCGGTGCCCGGTTTGCCTCGGAATTTGGGGCCGTCACAGGCGTCGACGTCTATATTACTGGTGCGGATGTAAACATAGCTTTAGGTTTAACATGGGGCTCAACAAAATCCTCCCTTCCACGGTCCCCTAAAGATTACACCCAACAACAAATAGTGGATCTTATTTGTGTTTTGGGGCGAGTTGTGTGGAAATGGAGTAAAGACGGCCGTCACAATCGACAATTGGCTACAGAGAATTTGAGGAGGTCCACAAGAGGTTGGCTCCACTTTATTTATTCCACCTTAATGCAGACGGGGAATACCAGCGAGATCACACTGGAGCGTGCTACTCTATTAGCCCATATCTTAATTGGTGATGATATAGACTTTTGTGAGGTCATATCTCGTTCCTTGATAAGTTTTCTTCGTGGGCCACCTTTAAAGGTTGTGTATCATCCTTGGGTTATAACTCTCCTCTTCAAGCATCAGTCTGTCCATTTTCACAGTAATGAGTACACATTGAGGTTGAGCCCCATATTTGATGCTACATAATGACAATGTGGGTCACCTCTTGGGTATGTTTATTCAGATGATGAACCTCAAGAGTAACAGCCTAGACCTTCGAGCCAACCACAACAACGTTCGCGAAGGCAAACACCATCACCGACGACACAATCTGAAGCACCATATGTTGGACAGGGTGCAAACAACCCTCAACTATTGGAACTGATTCCCCACTACCACCAGCAACACATCATCACCCTTCGGAGGATCAATACTTTCGCTTATTGGAGGATATGCAGCTACGTCAATAGGAGATGCAATGCAATCAACGTGATTGCATTAATAAAAACATTCATATCAGCGGGCAATTGCTATGCAATTGGAGGGGATGACACTACCAACGACACATGTTTCGCCACCCCACTGATCGTAACTACCCGCCTCTACCTTTGATTATTTACTTTGATGACGTTGGCGAGCACAGTGTGAGGGACAACGTCCCATCTTTATCTGAGGATTGATCACATCCTTTATTGGTGTACTACTCTTTCATTCAGGGGAGTTTTTGTTTCCACATCCTATCTCATTTGTTTTTGTTTTGTTTTTCTTCTTTTTGCTACTTTTTAAACTATTATCTTTGGTTAGTGTGTCCTTTTTCATGCATGCCCACTATCATGTTTCATTTTAGGAGTATTTAGAGTTCATTGAAGGCACTGAACATCTTAAGTTTGGGGGTGTTTCATGTTTATTTTGCAAGTATGTACATGTAACTTCGAGATATTATTTTGATTTCCTTTCCTTATGTGGTTGACTATCTATGATATACTCTTGATCAAACCAATTCGACAATATACCCAGGATGAGTAAAGGGCACATACCTAAGTGTTTAGCTTGGCTAGATCAGGGTTTCTTCGAAGATGTCCGTGCAGGGAAGGACTTATGTGTGACGGCCCCAATTTTACAAGAATTGGGCCCCGCCCTGCCTAAACCTACGTGGACCCCCGAGCCAGTCTCACAAGGTCAACGCAGGCCTAGTCAGCCTTTCAATCCATCATTATCAATACTTTCAACAATTTACAGTTGAGTTATTAATATTTTCAAGACTTAAACTTTTAGCGGAAGCAATTACTACAAATAAAATAACTCAACCATAATTTCAAGGAGTTAGGCGACCTAAATGTGGAACCCAGCATAAATATTATCAGAGGAGAGTAATTATAAAATATACAAAAGTTCACCTAGCTATGAAGCTTTCCCTCTGCTATGCATCTGCGGCTCTGCACTCAGTCGAAATAAAAATGACGAGCCCAGGTAAGTAAATCCATTAGGACATATACACAACATTTCAAAATATCCAAAACAACAGTTCACGATATCCAAAGCAGTCGAATTCATGCAAATAGAATGAAAGGAATCAAGAAACGCATGAATATAAAAGACTGCAAACAACTCATCGATGAGTGATGCCAAATAACAAGGAGTCCCAACCAAAACTTATATATGGATGTATATGCCTCCCCAATTACTCTGAAATACATATACATCTTCTATGTATATGGATGTATATGCCTCCCCGATTACTCTGAAAGACATATACATCTTCTATGCTTCCCCCATATATGAAGTTTAGCACAAGCGTCAGGGGTACAAGCCCACCTCGAAACGCAGGGACATACCACATATATGGGCATAGTTTTGCAGCGAGGGATGTATATGCCTCCCCAATTACTCTGAAAGACATATACATCTTCTATGCTTCCCCCATATATGAAGTTCAGCACAAGCGCCAGGGGCTCCTCGAAACGCGGGGACATACCACATATATGGGCATAGTTTTGCAGTGAGGGATGTATATGCCTCCCCAATTACTCTGAAAGACATATACATCTTCTATGCTTCCCCCATATATGAAGTTCAGCACAAGCGCCAGGGGTACAAGCCCACCTCGAAACGCAGGGACATACCACATATATGGGCATACATATATGAAGTTCAGCACAAGCGCCAGGGGTACCAGCCCACCTCGAAACGCAGGGACATACCACATATATGGGCATAGTTTTGCAATGATTAACAATAAGCTATCACAAAATAGTAAATAACAACAATCAATGGATAAACATGAAATACTGTATATGTCCCTAGCTGGTTTACTTACCTCGAGAAATCGCGAATCTCAAAATCAAGACGTCTCACTCGCGTCTCGATTTGCACACTCGACACTCGACTCCTAGTCCTTGGTGTCAATTTCGACAGTTTAAGCCCATTTTATTTCAAATTATTCACATAAAATTGAAATTTGGCGAAATAAATCTCACCTGCACCGCGTGGTCGCGATTTCGACGAAATCGCGCATCCGACAGGTCGATTATGCGCCAACGCGCCGTTCACCGCGTCGCGGCTGCAGCCGCGTCGTTGTCGTTGCCTCGCCGGCGCCGCCGCTTCCCGGTCGCCGCCGCCGCCGCCGTTGGCCGTTGCCGTCCCTCGCGGAATCGCATCGCGTCGTCGTGTCGAGTTGTCGCGTCGTCGCGCCGATCTCCGCTGGCCGCCGTTCTCGCCGCCGATCCGCCACACCTCGTTGCATCTCGCACTTCGCAGTCGAGCTTGCCGATCCGCCGGTCCGCAAGCTCGTCGCCGCCGCGTCCAGCTCTTGCGACGAGCCCGCGACGTCCGCGTCCGGCTCCCGAATCGCCGCGAGCTTCCCGCGTCGCCACCGCCACCGCTGGTCCGCCTCGCTCATCTCTCGCGGCCTCCGCGTGGACCACCACCGTGACTACACCGATCTCGCAGCGCCGGAGCCGCCATCACCGACTTCGTCCCTCCGCGCGGCGCCCTCCGCCATCACTCTCCCCGTCGTCACCGTCCTCCTAATCTTTTTTTTTTTTTTCTCCTTTGTCGTTTTTTTTTTCTCTCCTTTTCAATCCTTATCTCCTTTCTATATATATATATATATATATATATACATTTTCTTTTTTTCTTTTCTTTTTGATTTCAAATAAAATGTCCTCAAGATTCGTGCAATGCGCAGCTCGAGGCATCAACCCGCCTCAATTCATAATCTCGATACTCGCGCTACACGCATCACGAGGCATATCCAATGTACATTTTAAAATCACATAAATCTACAATAGGCACATTTCGGTCCCACGTCGGTACGTGACTCGAGGCGCGTCCTCGTTAGTGTTTCGGCTCACAGAATTTTCTCGCATAACTATCATCTCAAATGAATTCGGACATACGTATTTCGACGAGTGGGTCCCACATATGACCTTGACTTGACACGTGGCTCAAGTCAAATTTTCGGGCCGTTACATTATGCCAATACAAAAAGGGGATAAACTTAAAGTATGCGAGCTCTAGTGAGGATTCGGGGATTCTAGATCTTATTCTGAGCCACTTGAGGCGATAAATTCCAAACTTAAAGGATTGAGGAGAGGAGTTAGGCCACGTTTGAATGTTATACATAATATCCTATACATCCCTCCTATGCATTACATTGTTAGTACCCTGTTGATCCTTGTTTAACCTGAAGTTTTTGGCACCTTCCAATGTCCCTAGCTAAAAATGCCTTAGCCTACCTAAAAGTTAAATTAATGAGCAACCCTTATCTATGATCAAAGAGCTTGTAAAGTTTGAGAGAAAATGAAATCCACCTGAAAAAGGGGAATGTCAAGAAAAAGAGTGAATCAATCCACCAAATAAAGTTGAAAAAAAAAGAAAAATATGGACTGGTGTGATGAAAAAGAGAATTTATGAGTGAACTCCTAAGTGAATGTTAGTGATTGGTTTTTTAAGAGTTTGTTTTCGTTTACAAGCTTTATGTAAGTAAGGAAAGGGTTTGCGTATTCTATCTAACTTTGTTTGAGCTTAAAAATTCACTTTTTGATACACCGAGCCGTGAACCCATTACAACCAATCAAAGACCTAAGGATTCTTGTCCTTTTAAGTTTGATGATAGTGGTGACTAGAACGAAAAATAAGCTTATGAAATCTCATGGAAGTTGATGCTTTAAATGAAGAATTATTGAGGTTTCGAATTCTTTTACTGAACTCTCTTGAGTAGTGGTGGTTAGAGTTTTGGAATTGCACTTGGGATTTTGAAAGTGAGATCTTATGAAGGTTAGGTTGGAAGGATAGGTTCGTGGGCACTTGAGAATCTTTAGGTTGAGTTAATATATGGTTTGAATATGAGATTTGAAGACGCCACTAAGGTAAGTTGAGAAGTAAGAATTATAAAATGTGAAAATAAGTTTGTGTTTGCATAGTTAATGTTTTCCAATTGTGGATGATGCCTTTAACATTTATTTTATTGGTTTGAAGTAAACTGCATCTCTTGTTGTGTAATTTTTTCCTAGGGACTAGCAAAGTCGCAAGTTCGGAGGTGTGATGCGAAGCATGATTTTTAGTGTGTTAAGTATGATTTAGTTAATTATTTAGTACAGTAATTGATGATTTGACGCTTATTTAGTGTGTTTTTTTGGTGTATTAGGTTCAAGGGACAACAAGACTAGACGACAAGAGGGTAACATGGAGAAATGAAGAAGAAAATAGAAGCTACTGAGCTTGGCGCAGTGCGAGCTCCAAAGCGCCACCACAATGCTGGGTCAAGAATTGATCCCACATTATGGGCACTGTGCGGGCGCCATAGCGCTGCTACAGATAGTAAAACTGATTTTTGCCTATTTTTAAGGTTTTAAACCTATTTTGTTAGACCAAAATACCCCTCTATATTTATGGTGAAGAGAGATAAGAATCACGATATCTTTTGCTTTGGAGAACCAAGAAGAACGTGTGAAGATTGAAGAATAGTGATCAAAATCTTGGATTCTATTTTTAATTTTACGTTTGATTTCATGTTTTCTTGCTTTCTTATCATGAATTGTGTTGAATTGAACCCACTTATGGGGTAATCTCTTTTGTTCTAGGGATATTTGGATCTTAAATTGGATTCTTTTGATTTTAATGTGATTATATTTGTTCTTTCAATTCAATGTTTTGATTTGTGTGTTCTTGTGTATTATGTTATACTTACCTTGATCAAGTAGGTGTAGATTCAAGGGTTTGAGAGTCACCATGACCATTGGGACTTTTGAACCAGGATTGGGGAAACACAACTATAGAACATATGACGCATCGACCGATGGTCATTGACTAGGGAGACAATTGAATTTGGTTTTTAATGCGGTATCGCACTTATGTTATTCACACCGACTGGCGAAGTCTGAGTGAGATGTTAGAATCTCCATCACCGAGACCTTGGGATGGACTGAATTGTAGGAAATTCGCCTTTCATTTCATGAATTATGAGATTTTTTAATTAAATTGGATTCAAAGGATATAATTAGGGTGAATTAAATTTCCTAGGATGTTTTCTTCATATCTTAAGACCTATTTTAATTACTTGCAATTAGTTAGTTTAAATTAATTAATAATTTGTTTTTACAAAACCTAACATTTAAATGCCTAACTCTATTTATTAGTTAAACTAAATATTAGCTCGTGATCGTACGATATACTCGACAGCAACACAAGTAGGTGCCACTATTACTTTGACATTTGTCGTACACTTGTGGTTGCTGTCAATGATTCAGAGGAAGAGGTTGACTACACGAGGGGTCTGACAGTGTGATTAGCTTGGTTGAATAGTCATTTTTTCCTATCCAAGTCCACCAATACTTCCAGTTCCCATATGTACCCTAGAGTTGCGTGCACTGGACAGGTGTACATATTGTATTTGCTCGCGCACTCTATTCACCAATAAGAGTGGGTCACGAGTTTCAATTACATCAATAAATGTTCTAGAGAACTCGGATCAGGTCAAGACTTACGCATAGGGTGTTGTAATTCTATGTTACCTCTACCATCACCTTGGGTCAGCCACCAGGGTAGAGGTGTCACAGATTGTAGGGTGCCTAACTTTGCTTGAGGTATTTATTTTGTGGTCCTTGTGATTTGTTATGTTTTGATTTGATTTTGTAATTGTATTTCCACCACTTAATTAACTCTAATTACATTTGTTCATTCTTATTTAGGAATGGGTATACGAGCACTTCCCCTTCCAGCTCGTATCATCAAAAATATGAAGTTCTTACAATAAAATGGAGTTCTCAACAAAAACAATAAAATGTTACTATGCGAAGGTCCCGCTAAGTCTATCACTATGGGTGTGCCTAGCTGAAGAGATTGAACCAAAACTCATGGTTGGATGTTAATACAAATACCTTACCCTTAAGCATCAACATCAGCAAAGGTCCTCTACACAATAAATATAGAGGGAACTGGTGCATTAGGGTTGAAAGTGACCTATAAGTTTAAAGTACAACATAAGGTATAGTTAATAATGAATTATTAGCCACCACATTCCAAGTTTTAAAATAATAAGGAATAAGTGACGCCTATTTGAAACAAACTATTAGAAATTTACCTTAACCCAATGAGTGTCGTTGACATTTGTGACACCAATGACTACCCAATCCTTCGTAGGTGGAAGGACACCACATAGAGAAAGAAATGACATAAAATCACCATTAGACACATTCACTAACACAACATTGAATGTCGTTGCAATTACAAGTCATATATTTGGAAGGGTCATCGACTTATCAAAACCCATATCCATATATTCACGAAAATCCAGCTCATCTAATTGTTATATAATAACCTCCAAGCAAATCCCTCCAAAATATATTTTGATCTTCTAATTCCTTAACCATACCTTCTCGGACCCTCCTCTAACGGTCTACATCAGAGAATTCATGATCGACGATAACACAACAAAAGCCGAAATGACCATCACTATCCACATTCAAAGTACATTCAACGTGTGGAACCAATATGGTTGAATAGTATGAATGAGCCTAATTTCATATGTTCCCATAGATACCCCCCGTGTTTGATGTACTTTGTGCTGAAATTCCTTTCCCTTCCTTCGTGCACTGGCCGCCTCCTTACTCGGAGTACAAACTCAAAGCCACTAGGATATCTCATTGTTGATATATCATCTTTCTCGGCTATCCTCTTTTGTGAATCTTCGTTTTCTTTATTTTGTTTCTTTCCTTTTCCCCTTTCTTGCTCCCAATAATAAGACTGCCGACACTGTCGAATGCTAGTCTCCCCCTTATCCTAACCTTTGCCTTTAGTGCAATCACTGCTATCGATGAAGGAAGACTAATCTTTTTTAGTTGTTGAATAACCTTAATGTTGGGTTCAAAATAATTTTTGAAAAACCCGAACAGAATAAAAAATAAGTTCTATTAAACTAGATCTACAAAAGTAAATCATACCTTAATTCTTGATTTCCTTTTCTATTTGTTCAATTTCTAAGACGTTCAAATGTATGTTCTCTATTAGAAATTCACTCACGAATCGCGAATACAATTTGGAGTGCTGATAAACTCTCTTGAAAAACTTAATCGTAATACAACTATTGTATTTAAGCAAATTAAACAAATTATAAATATGTCTCTATGTATAAGTTATCATATAGCAAATCGAAAGGGCTTTTATGTCATAAATTGTATCATACAAAATCCATTACTCTAGACCAATTGAAATTGCACAAAGCCATTCTTTGTGTGCGACCCAATAAGTTCATGCGACGTTGGCAGCGAACCAAACTATTTTAGTAAACAAGTCATAAGCGGTCTCTAACCATGCATTATGACTATCTAAGTATCATGAATATCAAAATCGATATAACCTAATGAATAACATATATCATATCCTTTTGTCGTGCGATATCCTTTAATTAAGCATTAGGCATGGAAAGTCACCCTTAATGTTCAATCCTACTAGTCTCGATCTTTAGGTAAACTGAAAACATCTAAGTGTTAGTGATCATATCAATTCACTTAGACCTAGCCATTTAACAGTTTAACATATCGAGGGATCCACTGATATCTCTCTCTATATTAGAGGGACAAGTTTTATCTTGATTACACACCTTCACATATTATTCACATGGTAACCAATCATAATATTTATAATCATCCAGTCAAAGACAACATTTGATTGTGTCAAATTATCATGCTCATAATATTGAAGTCTATGGTAATCTAAAGTCGAAGGACTAAATGATATACCTATCATGCATAACACCTATGACTTAATTCATGTTGTGTTCTCATAGTGGGTTGTTCCAATACCTTTTTCTCTAATAAGTACTCATGATCTCAATTTATATCCCTATACACATGATCATTACATGACCATCAATTAAGATTAACACTAGTTTTAATTCATAATAGTTCCCAGTATAATAATTGACTAGAGACATTTATGATATTTCAACAAATACCGATGGATCTTATTATAAGGTAAACATGCAATCACTTGTAATAAAATATCAAACAAATCTATTTTATTAACCAAAATATAAGATAAACAATGTTCGTAGATTGACCTAGGGTACATGCCCTAACATCTCTCACTTGCACTAGGGCTAATCATTCATGTATCTAATACCTAATAACCTAATATGACCATCATGTTTCGCTTATGGAAGAGCCTTTGCCAAAATATCTGCAACATTTTCTTCTCTAGGAACTCTACAAATTTTTATTTCTCCCTTCTCAATGATTTCTCGAATGAGATGAAAATGACTAAGTATATGTTTGGATCGATGGTATGAAATTTGTTCATTGGCCTGTGCTATTGCCCCATCATTGCCATAATACAAGTAAACAAGTAACTATACTCGAAGCGAGACCAAGTTCAGAGATGAACCTTTTGATCCAAACTACCTCCTTAGTTGCAACAAACACTATAATATACTCAACTTTTATTATACAATCTGCCATAGTTTTTTGCTTCAACTTTTCCAGCTCATTGCGCCTCCATTCGAAGTAAACACATATCTATACTACGATCGGAAGTTATCTATATCAGTTTGAAAACTTTCATTTACGTAACAATTTTTAACAAGCCCATCTTCCAAACTTCCATAGACCAAGAACACTTCTTTAGTCCTTCTCAAGTACTTAAGAATGTTCTTTACCGCTATCCAGTGACTCTCAACGGGATTAGATTGATATATGCATCTTTCACTCAATGCATATGATACATCACGTTGAGTGCATAACTTGGAATACATTATAGATCCAATCGTTGATGCATATGGTATTATATTCATGCGCTCTCGCTTACCAATTGTCTTTGGACATTAAGTCTTTTTTAGACTTATACCATGAGCCATTGGCAATGACCCACTTTTAGAGTCTTGCATGCTAAACCTATTTAGTACCTTATCTACATAAGCAATCCGACTTAGTCCAGTCAACTTTTTACATCTATCCTTGTAGATCTTAAACCCAAGGATGTAGGCTGCATCTCCTAAGTCCTTCATTGAGAAACATTTTCCTAACTAAGACTTGACACTTTGCAAGGTTGGGATGTCATTTCCAATTAGTAATATACCATCAACATACAGTACCAAGAAAACGACCATAATCCCACTGACCTTCTTATATACATAAGGCTCATATTTATTTTTTAATGAAACCAAATTCCTTAATTACTTCATCAAAATGAAGATTCCAACTCCGAGAAGCTTACTTTAATCTATGAATAGATCTTTAAAGCTTGCACACCTTCCTGGAATTTTCAAAATGAACAAATCCTTCAGGTTATATCATATACACGTCCTTAAGTAACTTTCCATTTAGAAACTTTTTTTTGACATCCATTTGCCATATCTCATAGTCATAATATGCGCCTATGGCAATTATAGTTTTAATGAATTTAAGCATGACTACATGAGAAAAAGTTTCATCCTAATCAACACCTTGAGTATGTCTGAAACCTTTTGCTACTAGTCATGCTTTATAAGTATGCACATTACAATCCATGTTAATTTCATTTTGAAAACCCATTGATATCCAATTGTCTTGCCACCTTCAGGAAAACCAACCAGGTTCCAAACTTGGTTATCATACATGGATTGCATCTTAGAATTCATGGCATTAAGCCATTTATCCATCTCAAGGCTAGACATAGCCTCCTGATAAGTAGTAGGTTCATTTTGATCCATAAGCAACAACAACAACAACAACAACAACTCCACCACCACCAACAACAACAACAACATAGCCTCAGTCCCAAATTAACTGGGGTCAGCTACATGGATCAAACTTTTCCATTGTGCTCGATTAAGTGCAATTGATGGTGAGCTTTGCAAACTATTCAAATCCCTCCTAAATAATGCATCCCATGTTAACTTTGGTATGCCCCTACCTCGTCGAATTTCTACAGTTTCTATTGAGTCAAGTTTTCTAGTTGGGGCATTTGTAGGCCGTCGTTGCAGGTGGCCAAACCATCGCAACCGCCCTGTTAACTTATGTGGGCCTTGTGATACCTATAGAGGTTCAACTATTTCAAGACTTTCTTGATCTCCTACTGGTTGTTGAGTGTTTATTTGTGGTTCTTGAACTTATTCGAGACTTACTTTATTTTCATTATTGTCTTTTGAAATAAACTCTTTTTCCATAAAGACACCATTTCGAGCAACAAATACTTTGTTTTAAGTGAGATTATAAAAGTAGTATCCTCTAGTTTCTTTAGCATAACCAATAAATACACACTTACTAGATTTGGCTGATGATTTTTCTGAGCTTTTTCATCGTATAAAAACCTCATAGCTCCAAATCTTAAGGTAAAACAAACTTGGTCTTTTCCTAAACCACATCTCATATAATGTTTTATCAGCCGCTTTAGAAGGAACATGACTTAATGTAAACGCAGCAGTTTCTAAGGCATAACTCCGAAGGAAATAGAAAGATCCGCATGACTCATCATAGATTGAACCACATCTAATAAAGTCTGATTTCTCCTCTTAGAAACACCATTACATTATGGAGTTGCTGGAAGAGTTAACCGTGAGATAATCCAATAGTTTCTAAGATGATCATCAAACTTTTGGCTCGAATATTTACCACCTCATCTGATCGAAGTGCTTTAATAGTTTTACAAAGCAATTTGCACTTCATTCTGAAATGTTCGAAACATCTCAAAAGATTCACTTTTATGTTTTATAAGATACACATAACCATATTTGCTGAAATCATCAATGAAAGTAATGAAGTACTGACACCTCTAGCCATTGAATTGATAAGACTTGATATATTAGTATGTATTAGACTCAATAAATCACTTGCCCTTTCGCTATGTCCAGTAAATGGACTTTTTGTCATCTTGCCTAGTAAATAAGATACATATGTTTCATATGATTTAAAATCAAATGAATCTAAAAACCCATCTTTATGGAGCTTAGAAATGCGTTTCTCATTTATGTGGCGAGACGACAATGCCAAATGTAGGTTTAATTCGAATCATTTGACTTGAGTCTCTTTGTATTTACGTCAAGAATATGGGTATATGTGAACCTTTTCATGTTTAAAATATAAACACCATCACACAAATAAGCCTTTACATAGAAAACATCTTCACAAGAAACGAACATTTATTATTTGCAATGATGAAACTAAAACCATCCAAATCGAAAAATGAAAATGAATGAGGTTTTTGCTCAAGGTAAGGACATGATAACAATTATTTAAAACTAAAACAAGTCCACTAGGTAAAATTAACTCATAGCATCCTACATCCAACGTAGCAATCTTTGCTCAATTTCCAACTCATACGATGACTTATTCTTTCTTTAGCTTTCTACTTTTGGTGAGACCCTGCACATTAATACAAATATGAGATCCACATCCGGTATCTAATACCCAGGAATCACTAGTAGACAAGTTAACTTCAATAACGTAAATAACTAAAGTAGTAGTCGCACTACTCTTCTTTTTCTTTAAATCTTCAAGATAGAGCTTGCAATTTTTGAACCAATGCCCAGGTGAATGGTAGAAATGACGATTTCCTTCTTTTTTTTTTTTTCTTTTGGTATCATTAAGTAAAAGTAAAATGAGGTTTGACTTGTTTCATAGGCTTGTGATAATCACAACATCGTTACCAACTTTAATTTTACTTTTGCCCTTTTTTCTTCAAAGTAGTTCCCTTCTGAACCATCAACACATTAGCAATGGGTTTCTTGACATTTTGCTCAATAGTTTCAAGCATCAAATGCAACTTTAACACATAATTCTCCATGTTATTCAATTCATAGTTCGTCATAACTTGTGAATAACTGTCGGGCAATGAATTAAATATCAAATCCACAGCCAACTCTTGGCTTATGAAAAATCTAATTCTGTTGAGAAGATCAATATAGCCCTTCATTTTCAGAACATGAGGACTAACTGACGCACCCACAGCCATTTTGCAAGAATGAAGGTTCTTGATTATCTCAAACCTTTCTTGCCAAACCTACTGTTAGAACATTTCCTTCAGCATCGTAGTCATGTCGTAAGCTTCCATTTGTTCCATGTCCTATATAGCCCTTCATTTTCATGTCTCGTATGATGACTTCTTTTTTCTTTAGCTTCTACTTTTGGTGAGACCCTGCACATTAATACAAATGTGAGATCCACATCCGCTATCCAATACCCAGGAATCACTAGTAGACAAGTTAACTTCAATAACGTAAATACCTGAAGCAGTAATTGTACTACTTTTTTTTCTTTAGATCTTTAAGATAGAGGTTGCAATTTATGTACCAATGACTAGGTGCACAGCAAAAATTACAATTTCTATCTTTTTCATTTTCTCGTGATTGTGAAGGAGAAGCAGCCTTAGCCTTGACTTTTTCCACAGGCTTTATGATAGTCACATCATTTTTGGCAACTTTAGACTTACATTTGCGTTTCTTCTTCATAGCCTTTTCCTTTCTGAACCATCAACACTTTGGCATTGGTTTCATGACATTTTGATCAGCAATTTTAAGCATCAAATACAATTTTGAGATAGACTTATCCATGTTATTCATGTAATAGTTCATCATAAATTTTGAATAACTATCAAACAATGAATTCAGGATCAAATCCGTAGCCAACTCTTAGGTTATGGGAAATTCAAGTTTGTGTATAGCCCTTCATTTTCAGAACCTGGGGACTAACTGATACACCCTCAACCATTTTGCAAGAATAAAGGTTCTTGACTGCCTCGAACCTTTTTGCTTAGCTTGCTATTGAAACATTTTCTTCAACATCGTAGCTAAGTCGTAAGCTTTCATTCGTTTCATGTCTTTCCGAAGTTCAGGAAACATGGTTGCTAACATAATGCATGCAACATGAGTTGAGTCGTTGACATGCTTAGTATGTGCATCTTCATGGCTCTTAAAGCATTGGCTGGTGGTTCCTCAGGAATATGATCATTGACATACAACTTGTGTTTATACTTAAGAACAATTCTCAAGTTTTTAAACCAGTCAAGAAAGTTTGTCCCAAACAATTTATCATTCTCAAGGATGGATTTTAGTTACAAGATATTACTGTAATTTGAAGAGGCCATAGATCTATAACGAATATTATCCAAAATTTCATTTTAGTATAGATTAATAGACTCCTACTAAATTAACAACCCTCATAAAAATGCTATGTTAAATTAAGGGACTAAAATCTATGTTTCATCTAATTCCAATACAGCTAAGGCATGACTTTGAATTAGGTTATTTAGGCAGGTAACAATTATAAATTACATCATATGTAACTTTTAGTTTTTTATGAGATTATGACATTTTACCTCTTAGCATGTTTTATCTCAACTAGTGCCTAAAGCCCAAAATCATTTTGATAGCTTTATCGAGTCCAACCATTTCAAACAATAGAGTAACTGTTACTCAACTTGCCTCACCAAGATAACACAATACACTCTGCTGGAGGCAGACCCAAATTAATGTTCTTAAAGCTTTGGCAAGTGTTTGAGAATGGATGGCATTTGACCTAAAATTTGGAAGAGGGATTTTTTTATTTTTTTTAGTGCTCATAATTTAAACGAAGTAAATATCATATATTACCATGCATGTACAGTCACTATTATAATTTAAACAAATTCCAATTCAAAAAATTGAATATCGCCTAAAATTTCACATTATTTTAATCAATCCAATTGACTAAAACTGCCCCTTGTTTTCATTTTGAAAATATTAATTAAAATTTAATTAACTCGGGCCTACCTCTAACTTAATATTTTATCCTAATCTAATTAGAATTTAGGATACTTTAAATCCTTATCCAATACTAATTTGTTATATATCTCACTTATCTTATAGGATTTACAATTCTTATTCGATTACAAGTTTATCTCATATCTAATAGGAATATACTAGCAGATAACAACAATGAGATATATGATCAAAAATCAATTTCGATTCTTATCCATACAAAACGAGCAATTGAATCTAGAAATGAAATATTAACCACGCATTCAACAAGATAATCATATTAAACTAATCATATTAACCTAATTATGATTTCTATCATGGAAACATACTTAATTATTGAACAAAATGAACTATGTACCAATACTAGAATCACATTAACCTAAAAATGACTTCGACCATGTGAACATACAAAATTTGCATCGTTCAATATTAAAACATATGTTAATCGTAAAATTCTAAATATGAGTTTTATCATTGTATCAAATCATGCGTATGTATCAATATACATGAATTAATAACATGCTTTAAAACTAATTCTTGATAATTATTATCACAGAACCTATATGTACATCACACATACAATAATCAACATTATTTTTTCATACATATATTATATATAATTCAAATAAAATATGCAAACGTATAATAGAACCGAGCCTAAAGCTCCGATACCACTATTGGATTTTAGGGTTCATACATAGTTAAAAATTCAAAACAACTTTTGAAAAAACCCAATAGGATCGAAAATAAGTTCTATTAAACTAAACCTACTAATGTAAACCATAACTTAATCCATGATTTCCTTCTCTATCTGTTCACGTGCGTTTCTTCTATCAGAAATCCACAAACAAACGGTGACCACAATTTCGGATGCTAGCCCAAAGAGAAATATAAAATGTTTTTCTTTCTCTCTCAAAGTCTAAAGAACTTGAAAATATGAAAATGAAATTCTTATTTCGTTTTAGGGTTTCAACCTATATTTATGTGTAGATAAGCTCTATTAAAAAATCTATTTGTAATATAACTATTGTATTTAGGCAATTTATGTAAATTACAAATATGCCTCTATGTATAATTTATCATATAACAAAAGGGTTTTATGTCGTAAATTTTATCATATAAAATTCATTACTTTAGACCAATTGGTTCATGCGACCCAATAGGTTCATGCGATGTTAGTAGTGAACCAAACTATTTTGGTATACAAGTCATAAGCGGTCTCTAGCAAGGCATTATGACTACCAAAGTAGCATGAATATCAAAATTGATATAACCTAATGAATAACATATATCAAATCCTTTTGTCGTGCGATATCATTTTTATTAAACGTAAGATATGGAAAGTCACCCTTATGTTCAATCGTACTAGTCTCGATCTTTAGGTAAACTGAAAACATCCAAGTGATATTGATCGTATCAAATCACTTAGACTTGAAAATTTAACAGTTTAACATATCGAGGGATCCAGTGATATCTCTTTATATTAAAGGAAAAAATCTTATCTTGATTACACTTTTACATATTATTCGCATGGTAACTAATAACAATCTTTATGGTCGTCCAATTAAAGACAATGTTTGATTGTGTAAACTACCATACTCCTAATATTGAAATCTATGGTAATATCAAGTCAAATGACTAAAGGATATATCTATTACGAGTAACACATATGACTTAATCCATGTGGTATACTCATAAAGGGTTGTTCCAGTGCCTCGTTCCCTAATAAGTACTCATGATCTCGATTCTTATTCCTATACGCATGATCATCGTATGACCATCTATCAAATGATGCTTTGATATTCGCATACATCAAAATCATTCATTTTTCACTGAAGATTTTATAGCCTTCATTTTTTCCAAACATCTTTTTAGTGTTGGTCAATACCATTTTGTCGAGTGCCAATGCAAAGAAAGTGAGAAGATTATAGAAAAAAGTTTTCGATTCCATTGATAAGGCCCAATTCTCTATCAGTGACAAAAACATTAGGTGTCGACAACCCGTCCAATATACCTCTCAAAATGTCCAATGCCCAAGTGTAGTTGGCCCTAGTCTCGGATGATATGAAAAAAAACCAATCTAAAATGTAATGTCTGTCGAAGTCACCCCAAAAATCTCTAACAACAGCATCCGGTACCAATTGGTCTTATATGTGCAATCCATGAGAATAACGAGTGGGAAACACCTCAACAAGTTGATGGAGTCCAGATGTGCCCAAAATAAGTTTGTCACTACATTTGTTTTAGGGTCCCTCCTGTGCCACGATAAAAACATATGGTTCTCCAATAAGTATAAGAGTTATTGCCTTTGAATTCTTCCACCAACTTTTTAATCTAATTCCTCTGTCGTGCATTGTATATTTTCTGCAACGTTGAAGCATTGTTCACATCCCTTTGTCTTAAAACATTCAAGATATGTCATGTCTTAACATTACCTTTACTTCTCTGATCCAAAATAGCAGTCACATACGAGTCAATCTTCCTGCGAATGAGTAACCTTTTAAGTATTTCGCAATGTCGTGGTTATCCTTGCCAAATACCACCCTCACATACTAAAATAAGTCCGGGGATTCTTCGATCTCAATAAGAAAAGGGCACTGACAATTTTTGGTATCGGCGTTTGGCTTTGTGTTGTCCTCATCTTCCTCTTCGTTTGTCACATTTGGCGGTATTTTCATAAGTAGTTCGGTTTTAGCAATCACAATACTTTAGGAATCACCCATATATTTCTCTGATCTCTCATACGTAATTGCAACCCTTCCCCTACCGCCATTTCCTCCAGCATCAGACTTATTTGTAACCAATACAAACTTCCTAGCATGACCTATAACTTGAACCCAAGCGACAGCCTGAGATCTATTTTGAAATGGTACTTCCCAGGTGAAAAATAAGAGAAGTTTTCAAAAGCACTTGCCAATGGTACACCTGTTGATGGCATACTTTGCTATGGTACCCTTGTCGATGGTACTTCTTGGAAAAAATGCCAAACATCAAAAGCATTAAGAATGAGAACTCGAAAATACTCAAAATACATAAGTTTCGATAGTACAGTTCCACTACATAATGTATAGTCTCGGTACTGAGTGACCGAGACTCTTCCATATTTCTTAGTTATAGTCAACCAACACTACCTCATTGTGTGTCAGTTAAAGGCAACCAAAACTATAGTTTTAGTCTCGGTTTCCATTCTTTGAGACTTTTGAACACATCTCAAGACTGCGCTGAAACTATCGTGCTGCTTGTTATACTTGGTGATTTGAAACCCTAACCACTTAAAAGGTTCAAAACTCACTTTCCACTTTCTCTATTCAATGCAACTTGCATCTTAATCATCTATTGTTAACTAAAACACACACAATTTGCTCCAAAACCTACACTTCGAATATAAACAATGAACAAAATCACCATTGCCAACCCACTAATACACACTAAAAACCCAATCCTTAAACCCTAAAAACTAGAAAAATAGGTAGATACAAACCTTGTATGCACTCTTTGATCAAAGAACATCGTGTTAGATCGCCGACGAAGATAACATAATTAATTGGGTTTTGTTCTTCTTACAAGCAAAAATGGGGTGGGGTGTCCAAAAAAATAGTTTTTGTTGTTAGGTTGTGTAGCAAGGGATATTAGTCACTACACATAAATTTGGAAGTAAATGGGGGTGCACATAGCGCAAGTCTTTTAAATTTGGAATATATTATGAATTGCAGGGAGTTGCGAGTCCTTCTAGGCTTCTCCCTATTCTGCTATATATTAGGAGGATATTCCAGCAAATAACTTTTAGGGGAGGTGCTATCAAAATTTTTAGAAAATAAGGAGAATAATTTGTATGTTTCATATATTCCTCCAATTAAAGAAATTATTAATTGAGTTTCATTAAGGATATAAATTTGTTTTTTGAGGTTAAGTTAATGGAATGGATTTGGTGCCTAATTAAGGGAAATCAACTAAGTTAAGACTTAGTGAGAGTGGCACTGATTGGTACCAGAGCCTAGGTTTGGCTCAATTGAGGAAAACTTTGATTGGTAATCAAAGGGTGATTGAACATGATTAGTTGGGAAGTTACTGTGGGTTGGGATATTTGGTTATTCTATTATGTTTGTTATATAATTATATATATTATTGTCATATATGCGATAGGAAGTATATTCTTTTTTTCTGTTTGACACTTAACTCGTGAAATATGATGAGTTGGAATAGGAATAGATAATAAAAGAGAAAATAAACTTGTGAAATGAAACTAAGCATAAGTATCGGTGAAATAAACTTGTCAAGTCCGAATTCACAAAGAAGATATTGTAAGTAGTTCGATATGAATGTGACTGAGGGAAATAGCCAATTGTAAAACCAATAGGAAATTAGTTGAGCAAGAAGTTTAGATGATTCAGAAATGCAAGTACTCAACATGGATTTCTTGGTAAACAAAAGTATCAAACTATTACAATTATAAAAATGCTCAGTAAAGTGCAAAATTGGAATTAAATTGAGTCTCAAACGAATGAGAGTGGTTTGAAAAATGTAAAATGAAATTAAAACTTGAGGGAAGCATACAGATATGTTGGATTTTAGAATGAGTTTAGAATCCATTGAATTAGTAACTCAGGAAGACCTATTCTATACAACATTAGTTGAATTCACAACTAATCGAGAGTTGCTTGTGAAAATATTGAACACATTGAGTATCACAATTGGATTGTGATCAAGAGAAATATTGAACATTTTGAATTGTTTATTACTCAAGTTGCTTAAGTATAAGCGACGTTGAGTACAATGCCTCTATGAATCAAAAAAAGTAATGGTAAAATGAATGGAAATATACAAGTTATAAATAATCTTTGTTGACATCGGATTTGGTGTTGTTATAAAACAAAGATCAACGAAATCTCTCACTTGAAAATGAAAAGTGTAGTGAAACGATCAATGTGTTAGAAGTTGAGATTTGGTAAAAGTGGTATGAAAATAGCTAGGATTAGCTATTAAATTAAACTCGAGTGGTTGCGTTTTGAAATCCAAAGTACCCTATAGTCACTTCTAACCAAATTAAGTTATAATGCCTATCAAATTGACCTAAATGTATTAAAGGAAGTGATATATGTATTGATGGAATATCTGTTAGTGATTTGTATAGGAAGTCAGTAAGAACTCTTAACCATCAGGAATTTCCATTTATAGGACTTAAAATATTGAAATAATATCCTTTAAGAGTCAGATTAGATGTCAAGTTAATAAGAGTTTGGAAATTCAAGTTATTCTATCTCTTTAAATGAATAATAACATAAAGATGAATTCATAAAAATGGAATTGATGAACAATAAGATAATTTGATATCTTACACGATCTTTCAAAAAGTACCAAATTCTTTTGTGAAAAAGAAAAGTCAAGAAATCTGAGTTAAATAGAAACAATTTTAATTTAAAAAAATGGAACCGTTGAGTTGCAAAACTTCTCGGTTTCAAACAAAGAATAGTTAAGAAGGCTTTAATTGTTGAATGATCATAAGAGTTGTATCATCCTTACATATATTTTGAAAAGAGAAGAGAAAAAAAATTCTATTCTAAATTGAGATAAAGAGCTATAAGTGGTTTAGGTGTTGATCGAAAGTCAAGATAAGTTTGTAAAAGGATAAAGAATGAGATAAATGTGAGAATAGCTAATATTGACAAAAACTTAATGGAATAAACTATGTGTATAAAATAAAACGAGATGTTGAGATGACTTGTGACTGGTGGGAGTGACACACACATACTCCTTTAGTCAAGGTAAAGCACTGGAGTAGTTGTGCATGACCAAAAGTCTAAGTAAATCCATATCATAATAATGATTCATTCACAACATAAAAAACTAGTGTGATGACAACTGTCTTTGGATAATCGAATGAATTAATGATAGTAAGAATAAAAGAGTCTATGATGTTTCGTTGGATTCAATTGGAAGCTAAAGTATAAGCAACTAAATGGTCAAGAATTCTCACATACGCATGGAAAAGGGAAATCTTAGGTCAACGAGTCCTTATCAAATTATGATTTTAAACTATAAGTTTGATCAAACTTAATATATCTACACAATGATCTTAAAAGGAAGCAAACTCAAAATGTTGAAAATGTTGAACCAAAGTAGTATAGAAAAGATATCGGTGAATATGTTGTGGTTCAAATTTTGTGTTACACTACGTAATCAGTCAATGGAGAATTTTTTAGTCACTAGGTTATTGTAAATTAGAGTTGATGTAAGATGTCTTTATGGATATTAAAGATACAAATAAAAATGAAAAAAGACGTATAACTTATAGCTCAGTTAGTAAGTATTATCTATATTGGCTTGAAATACCGAATAGAGTATAGTGTATCAGGCTAATATATATTTGAAGAATTCAATATTCTTCCACTGTAAACTGAGAAAAACTCGGAGTATGTATTTAGTAGAGATAGAAAAAAGATAACTTATTTATAAACTTGTATATGATACAATTTAAAATTTATACTATGAGAGTGTAATAAAGGAATATGTTGATCTCTATTAAAATCTGCATATCTACTCAAGACAAGGATAATTGCCGCTATTCAGGTAAGGAAAGAAGTGCAGCGAACTATTAGTGATTGAGATCGAAATGATGAGAAATCTCATAAATTGAAGAATTGAATAAAAACCAATTTGAGTATGTTGGTAATGTGAAAGAATGAGGTTTATTATGAACTCATAAATAGAAAAATGATTTGAAGAAGTTAGAAAATTCATTAACTTTTTAACCAGACAAAGGAAAAGTTAAGTAAAATGGTTGACGAGTAGAAATTGGTAATTGCTTTCTTGTCTAGAAATCTAATTGATATTTTGAGTAGACATTTAAAGAATGAGTGACAGTTGCATGATATGCCAGGTTGCATTTTCTGGTCGAATTAAAACTCGAGATCTCTTATCGTAGGATAAAAAATGTACTTAGAGATCTATAGTCATGGGAGGACTTGTTTAATTTTAGGTTTCTATTAAGAAACGTTGAAATATCGATGGATCAGATAGACACTCAACTCTACTTTGTATCTAATGTTGTGCTCACACATTGTTTGCATCACTATGAAATTTTAGAATGATAATAGTCTAAAAAGTGATCAGCCGAAAATTCAAATAAAAATATAATCAGTGATTAAAAAATAAATTGGGATGTATATACGAGAGTTTCGGGGATAGAGAAAGAATTATCAATAGTTTCTAAAATTGTATTCAGTTAAAGAAAATGATTTTATTGAAAATCAAGATAGGCTGGATCTTGCTAATTATTAATGGTTAAATTGGATTCAAGGCATGAAATAAGTAGTGAAAAAAGTAAGGTTATCAGATATTCCACAAATTTAATCGTTTAACTCGTCGAAAATTCACTAAATGCCAAGATTCATAGAGAATTTATTATGAGTTTTTTGTAAACCAAGAAGATGGAAATGAAATGTTGAAATGTTTATTATCTCTATCATTGAGTTATTGATTACAGTGAAAGTGATTGAGTCCAATTAATGGTTTTAGCTTGGAAATGGTTTTTACAAGTTCGGATTAAAAGAGTTGTATATGAAGAATCATGTTTTCATATTTCTTTTGGTTCAATAACCTGTACGTTTAAACTTGAGGATGAGATTTTTAATTAGTCGGGAAAAATTATGAAATCCGAGTATTTCATAAATTTGATTAGACGACTTATTAAGTATTTTTAGATTTTAATTAAATTATAGGTATCCGATGTGGGATCCACGTATTATGGACTGGAGATCATATGGTAAAATGTTATTTTTTGATGATAAATGCCTAGTGTGTTTATTATATGGTATTTTATCGCAAAGTCAGAGTGTGTTGAAGTATATCCTCAATTTTTCATAATTTGGGTTGTAAGTCTGTGTTTGAAAGGAACAAGTGCAATAAAATTATTGGTTGCTCGAAATCTAGTAAACGTGTATTAAGTATCACGCGAGGGTTTTGCCTCAATTTTTTGTGCAAGTAAGGATTGGTGGTGTACAAAATGAGAACGATGTTGGTTTAAGAATTTGCCTTGAGTTTCGTGTCAATTGGTAGTGGTTGCGGTTGTGATTAAGTCTAAATCATTGCACGTTCAGGCATAGTTTTCATTAGGTTTTGTGACTTGGTTTAACTTGAAGCTTGACTCGTAACATAATGGATATGCAAGGAAGCTATTTGAACCATTTTTAAGGTGATCCGACGTTCCAAGGACCCCGATAATTTAGCTCGAAGTTTGTTGGTTGTATGTAAACCTTATAGTGGTCTTTACTATTTATGAGATTTATATTTGTACCTGCATTTGTATTTAGTCTACATTGCATTTCGCATCATTATTAGTCATGCATACATGGCATCCGGATAGAGTTGCTCCTGCTTCGGCCGTAAGAGTGTGAGATGCTCTACTCAAAACTAGATGTATTGCAGGCATTTAAAGCGGGTAATGTGATTTTGGGGTAGCATGCATTTAACTCATATGACTATTATAGGTTCATCGTGAGTAGGCTCGCTTGTTATGAGCTTAGAATAGGAAATGAGGGATCCGTATTTTTATATAAGTTTATTTTTATTTGGAAATGTAATTACATGTCTCCATATATTTAGACTAATATTTACAGGAGTATAAAGCAATGTATGAGTTTACTTATTAGACATCTTGGAGTTGTTTTTATGATATTTGACTCTTTATGAAGGTAAGACATGATGAGAAAAGCTCAAAGATCATTAGTGAATGTTTTAAGTTTGTAAAGCTTGATTCTCATTGTAATCATGTTATAAATTATTGTTTTAAGGTTCCAGGGTGAGTATCGTGACATCCGAGAATTTTATAAACTTGATTAAGCGACTAATTAAGTATTTTTAGATTTAAGTATCTGAGGTGGGACCTACGTGTTACGGATCGGAGATAAAAGATTTAATATTATTTTTGTGTACCGTGTATCTATTTGATATATTATACACTATTTTGACGCGAAATAGGATCAAATGAATTGTATACGCTCTGTCTATGAGTTTTGAAGTGTGGTGGGAATATTTTTCTGATTTTAATGAAATTGTGGTATTTTTTAGAATTTGATTTAGAGTTAAAAATAAGAGATAATCATGAAATTAAATAAAATAATAAATAAATTGGTGGGCGCTTAGTGACACGCGGGGTCGAGGGTGACACACGTGAGATGTACAATAGTGTCCACGCTCGAGGATGGTCATTGGCGCGCGTGGCAAGTTTTTAGCAGAAAAAAGACTCAGGTGCATATATATGAAAACAAGTCCTATAGTTTAAATTAAATAAAAATATTCATTGGATTTTCCTAGTGATACGCATAGCGTGAGCATCGAGGAAGGAAATGAGTTGAATGTTGGCTGATGAAAAGAAATAATCATGCCTCAAGATGCATAAAGCCTCATCTCAAGGAAAATCAAATGATTTAATAGTTGGTTATAAAATCATTAGATCTACCTCGAGATATGCGATATGTATCTCGAGGAGATTAATACAATTGATTTTGTTAAAGCGGTCAGTGGTGATAGGTTTGTTAATAGCCATCAAGATCGACTTCGAGATACGCAACATGTATCTCAAGAAGATCAACATATAATGAGAAGTGATTGTCAACCTCTAGATTTGCCTCGAGACTCCTGCGTACGAATGTCGAGGAAGTTTCATATATATCTTAAAACATAGCAAACAAATACACCACCTTATTCAATTTTGTTTTCAGACAAATATTGACTTCAAAATATGTAGTGCGTATATATGAGGAAGATCAAATTTATATTATGAAAATGGAATTATTAGATTTGTCTTGATATTTGTGTGATGAGAATCTTGATGAAATCTAATATATATTTCCTAACTAAAAAGAACCTCCTCAACATTTTCGCATATAGGGAATGACAGGAGGTGAGAGTGATTTTCATTAATTGAGAGGGTTGAGACCGAAAGGAGACAGATGGAAATGGAGGGAGACCAAGGTGATGGAGAGATCAAAGGTGAGTTTATGGGTTGTTGTTTGTTTTTGTTGTTGATCGTTGTTGTATGTAGTTATTGTTGGTTTGTTAATGGAGGATGGTGAAGATGGAAGTTGAGAAGAGAAACTCGGCCTGGTCCGAGGAAGGAGATGACAATAAATCATCTCCCCTACCCAAACATCATATGGGGTTGGTTTTGATCCCACCTCAATCAATATATGTATATATATATATGTATATATAAAGATCATGTTATTAGAACAACATAGGAGATGAAGAGAAAGAAAGGGATTGGTGTTGGGGTATATGCTCTACGTCAATCCAGAAACATTGTTTATCTTATAATTTTAGTTAATAAAATTAAGCTTTTCATTTGTCGTTTTATTGTAAGTGATTGCATTTTTACCCTATAGTAAGATCCATGGGTATTTATTGAAATATCCTAAGTGTCCGTAGTCGGTAATAATGAATTAAGACTAGTATGAATCTTGATTGAAGGTCATGTGATGATCATGCGTATAAGAATACGAATCGAGATCATGAGTACTTGTTAAGGAACAAGATACCAGACCGATCCGCTATGAGAACACAACATGGATTAAGTCATGGGTATTAACATAATAGGTATATCATTTAATCAATCGACTTTAAATTATCATAGACTTCAATATTAGGAGCATGGTAACTTGACACAATCAAATGTTGTCTTTAAATAGACGATTATAAAAATTGTGATTGGTTACCGTGTGAATAATATTTGAAGGTGTGTAATCAAGATAGAATTTGTTACTTTCGTATAGAAGCAATATCAGTGGATCCCTCGATATGATGATTGATAATGGTCAAAGTCACTTTGATGTTTCCAGTTCACCTAAAGATCAAGACTAGTACTATTGAACATTAAGAGTGACTTTCTATATCTTATGTTTAATCAAAGAATATCGCACGACAAAAGGATATGATATATGTTATTCATTTGGTTGTATCAATCTTGATTTTAATGTTACTTAGATAATCATAATGTCTTGCTAGAGACTACTTATGACTTGTGTACCAAATTTGATTTTGGTTCACTACCAACGTCACATGAACCTATTGGGTTGCACACAAAAAATGACTTTGCTTCATTTCAATTGGTCCAGAGTAATGAATTTTATATGATAAAATTTATGACATAAAAGCCCTTACGATTTGTTATAAAATAATTTATTAATAAGGTGTGTATGTAATTCGCTTAAACTGCCTAAATATATTAGTTGTATTACGAATAGGATTTTAAGTAAGGGCTTATCTACAAATATAAATAAAGGTTGAAACCTTAAAATAAAGTAAGATTTTCATTTTTGTTATTTTCAAGTTCTCTGAATTTTGGGAGAGAAAGAAATACGTTTTCAATCTCTTTTGGGGCTAGCACTCCAAATTATGGTCACCATTAGTGTGTGAATTTCCAATAGAGATGTTTAAATGTCTTGGAGATCGAACAATTAAAGAAGTAAATCACTGATTAAGGTATGATTTACTTTTGTCGATTTAGTTTAATGGAACCTATTTTCTATCCTGTTGGGGTTTTTCCAAAATTGCTTTGAATTTTCCGCTATGTATGAACCCCAAAACCCAACAATGGTATAAGATCCTTAGGCTCGGTTCTATTAAATGTTTGCATGTTTTTATGATGTATATATAATATGTGTGAAAACATGATATTTATTAATGTATATATGATATACATATAGGTTTTGTGATAATTGTTATTAAGAATTGTTTTTAAGGTATGTTGTTAATTTATGTATTTATACATAAGCATGATTTGTTTCAATAATAAAATTCATGTTTAGATTATTTTAATTAATATATGTTTTTAATATTGAACGATGCGAATTTTGTAAGTTCATAGTAGAATTCATGTTTAGATTAATGTGATTCTGGTTTTGAATACATATTTTGTTTTTGTTCAATAATGGAGTATGTCTTCATGATAGAAATCATGATTAGTTTAATATGATTATGATATTGAATGCATGGTTAATATTTTATTTCTTGATTCAATTGCTCGTTTTGTATAGACTAAAATCGAAATTAGTTTTTGATCATATATCTCATTGTGGTTATCTGTTAATATATTCATATTATACAGGAAATAAACTTGTAATCGGATAAGAATTACGAATCCTATAGATATGTGAGATATATAACAAATTCGTATTGGATAAGGATTCAAAGTATCTTAAATTCTAATTGGATTAGGATAAGATATTAAGTTAGAGGTGGGCCCGAGTTAATTAAAAATGTTTCAATTAACATATTTCAAAATTAAAATAATATGTAGTTTTGGTCAATTTGATTTACTAAAATGATGAGAAATTTAAGAAAAATCTCAATTTTTGGAACTGAAATTTGTTGTCTAAAAAAAGGGTCACCCCGTACCGTCATCTGCTGACTGGCCAGTGGCACCTCCACTAACTATTCTTAATGCAATGAAATTCGTGTAATGGTCAATATTAGTAAAATTTTCTAACTATCTTAGTGATTGTTCATGCATTGTAATACATGATATTTATCTTGTTTAATTATAATCACTAAAACAAACAAAAATCCCTCTTCTAAATTTGAAGTCAATTGTCATCCAATCTCAAACACTTGTCAAGGCCGTAATCATATTAATATGGATTTGCCTCTGCAAGGTATATCGTGGTATCTTGGTGAAGCAAGTGAGTAACGATTATTTTATTGTTTGAAAAGGTTAGACTTGATAAAGCTGTCAAACCAGTTTTAGGCATTAGGCACTAGATGAGGTAAAACATGCTAAAACATAAAATGTCATAATCTCATAAAAATTACTAAAAGTTACATATGATGTAATTAGTAATTTGTACCTACCTAAATAACCTAATTCAAAGTGTCATGCCTTATCTGTCTTGAAATTAGGTGAAACATGGATTTAGTCCATTAAATTAACATAAAGTTTTTAAGGAGAGTTGTTAATCTAGTGGGAGTCTATTCCTTTATACTAAAATGAACTTCTGCATAATCTTTGTTGTAGATCTATGGCCTCTTCAACTCACACTAATCCCTTGTCGTTATGATCCATCCTTGAGAAGGATAAGTTTTCTGGGACAAACTTTCTTAACTGGTTCATAAACTTAAGAATTGTTCTTAAGCATGAACGCAAGTTATATGTCCTGGATGATCATATTCCTGAGGAACCACCAGCTAATGTTTTAAGAGCCATAAGGATGCACATACTAAGCATGTCAACAACTCAACTGATGTTGCATGCATTATATTGGCAAATATGGTTCCTAAACTTCAGAAGGACATGGAACACATGGAAGCTTATGGCATGGCTACGATGCTGAAGGAAATGTTCTAACAGCAGGTTAGGCAAGAAAGGTTCAAGACAGTTAAGAACCTTCATTCTTGCAAAATGGTTGAGGGTGCGTCAGTTAATCCTCATGTTTTGAAAATCAAGGGCTATATTGACCATCTCTATAGAATTCGATTTTTCATACGCCAAAAGTGGGCTATGGATTTAATATGTAATTTCTTGCCTGATAGTTATTCACAACTTGTGATGAACTATAACATGAATAACATGGAGAATTTTATCTTAAAGTTGCATTTGATGCTTGAAACTGCTGAGCAGAATATCAAGAAACCTATTGCTAATGTGTTAATGGTTTAGAAAGGAAAAACTCTAAAGAAAAAGGGTAAAGGTAAAACAAAAGTTACTAAGGCTGTTGTGACTGTCACAAAGCCTATGGAACAAGTCAAGCCTCATGTTGCTTCTACTTTGTAATATCAAAAGAAAAAAAAAGAAAAAAAAAATAAATTGTCATTTATGTCATTCAGCTAGGCATTGATTCAAAAATTGCAAGCTCTATCTTGAAGATTTTTTTTTTAAAAAAAGTAGTGTGTCTACTACTTCAGGTATTTACATTATTAAAGTTAACTTGTCTACTAGTGATTCCTGTGTATTGGATACCGAATGTGGATCTCACATTTGTATTAATATTTGGGGTCTCACAAAAACTAGAAAGCAAAAGAAAAGAGAAGTCATCCTACGAGTTGAAAATGGAGCAAAGGTTGTTGCATTGGCGGTAGGATGTTTTGAGTTAATTTTACCTATTAGACTTGTTTTAGTTTTACATAATTGTTATTATATCACTGCATTGAGCAGAAACATCATTTCAGTTTCATTTTTGAATTTGGATGGTTTTAATTTCATTATTGCGAATAATAAATACTCAATTTCTTGTAAAAATGTTTTCTATGTGAATGTTAATTTGTGTGATGGTCTTTATATTCTAAACATGAAAAGGTCCATAGATATCATATTCTTAACGTAAATACAAAAAGATGCAAGTAAAATCATTTGAGTTAAACCTACCTTTAGCATTGCCATTTTGGCCACATAAATGAGAAACATATTTCTAAACTCCATAAAGATGGACATTTAGATTCATTTGATTTTGAATCATATGAAAAATGTATATCTTGTTTACCAGGTAGGATGATAAAGACTCCTTTTACTGTACATATTGATGTATGTGGTCCTATAAACACAATGGCTAGTGGTGGCTATCAGCATTTCATTTATTTCACCGATGATTTCAGTAGATATATTTACACGTATCTTATAAAACATAAAGGTGAGTCTTTTGAGATGTTTTAACATTTCATAATGAAGTGCAAAATCAACTTGGTAAAACTAATAATGCACTTCGATCAGATCAAGGTGGTGAATATTTAAGCTAAGAGTTTGATTATCATCTTAAAAACTGTACGATTGTCTCACAGTTAACTCCTCCAGCAACTCCGCAATGGAATGTTGTTTTTGAAAGTAAAAATCGGACATTATTGGATGTGGTTCAATTTATGATAAGTCACGCAGATCTTTCTATTTCCTTTTGAGTTTATGCCTTAGAAACTGTTGCATTTACACTGAATCGTATTCCTTCTAAAGTTGTTGATAAAACACCACATAAGATATGGTTTAGGAAAAGACCAAGTTTGTCTTTCCTTAAGATTTGGGGCTTCAAGGTTTTTGTACGACGACAAATCTTAGAAAAAATTATCCGTCAAATCTACCAATTAAGTGCGTATTTGTTAGTTATCCTAAAGAAACTAGATGATAATACTTTTATAATCTCATTTAGAGCAAAGTGTTTGTTCCTCAGAATGGTGTCTTTATGGAAAAAGTTTGTTTCAAAAGACAACAATGTGAATAAAATAAGTCTTGAAGAAGTTCAAGAACTACAAATAACCACTCAACCGCCAATGAGAAATCGATAAAGCCTTGAACTTTTTGAACCTCTATAGATATCACAAGGCCCACATAAGTCTAATAGGGTAATATATCAGCCTGAGAGATTTAGATTTCTTATTACTGATAGTAGTGAGGTATTGCTTATGGATTAAAATGAGCCTACAACTTATCAGGAGGTTGTATCTATCCCTGAGGCGGATAAATGGGTTAGGGCTATAAATTTTGAGATGCAATCCATGTATGATAACCAAGTTTGAAACCAAGTTGATTTACCTAAAGGTGGTAAGATCATTAGATGTAAATGGCTTTTCAAGAAGAAAATTGATATGGATAGCAATGTGTATACTTATAAAGCACTATTAGTAGTAAAAGGTTTCAGACAGACTCAAGGCGTTGATTATGATAAGACTTTTTCTCCTGTAGCCATGCTTAAATCCATTAGAATTCTAATTGTCATAGCCTTATATTATGAGTATGAGATACAACAAATGGATGTTAAAACATCTTTTCTAAATAGAAAGTTACTTGATGACATATATATGATACAACCTGAAGGGTTTGTTCATCTTAGAATCCTAGGAAGGTGTGCAAGCTTCAAAGATCTATTTATGGATTAAAGCAAGTTTCTTTGATGAAGTAATTAAGAAATTTAGTTTCGTTAAAAATGAAGATGAGCCTTGTGTATATAAGAAGGTCAGTGGGAGTGTGGTTGTTTCCTAGTATTGTATGTTGATGATATATTACTTATTGGAAATGGCATCCCAACTTTACAGAGTATCAAGTCTTGGTTAGGGAAGTGTTTGCCAATGAAGGACTTAGGAGATGCAGCCTATATCCATGTGATTAAGATCTATAGGGATAGATCTAAAAAGTCGATCGGTCTAAGTTAGAGTGCTTATATAGATAAAGTACTAAATAGGTTCAGTATGCAAGACTCTAAAAGAGGGTCGTTGTCAATGTCTCATGGTATAAGTCTCAACAAGACTCAATGTTCGAAGACTAATAATGAGCGAGAGCACTTGAATACGATTCTATATGCATTAGCTATTGGATATATCATGCATGCCATGTTATGCACCTGACCTGATGTATCATATACTTTGAGTGCAATAAGCATATATCAGTCTGATCCCAATGAGAGTTACTGGATAGTTGTTAAGAACATTTTTAAGTACTTGAGAATGACTAAAGAAGTGTTCTTGGTCTATAGAAGTTTGGAAGATGAGCTTGTTGTAAATGTTTATACAGATGCAAGTTTTCAAAGTGATATATATGACTTCATATCGCTGTTTGGATGTATGTTTACTTTGAATGGAGGCGCAATGAGCTGAAAAAGTTCAAAGCAAGAAATTGTAATAGATTTTACAGCAGAAATTGAGTATATTGCAACATCTGAGGTAGCTAAGGAGGTAGTTTAGATCAAAACTTTCATATCTGAACTTGGTGTAGTTTCGAATATAGCCAACACCGTTTGCTTGTATTGTGATAACAACGGGCGATAGCACATGCCAAGGAACCAAAATCACACCACCGACCCAAACATTTACTTAAACATTTTCATCTCATTCGAGAAACCATTGAGAGGGGAGAAGTGAAGATTTGCAGATTTCCTATAGAAGACAATGTTGCAGATCCTTTGATGAAGGCACTTCTACATTTGAAACATGATGGTTATGTTTGGTCATTAGGTATTAGATACATGAATGATTGACCCTAGTACAAGTGGGAGATGTTAGGGCATGTGCCTTATGTCAATCTATAAACATTGTTCATCTTATAATTTTAGTTAATAAAATTGAGGTTTTCATTTGTTGTTTTATTATAAGTGATTGATGTTTACTATATAGTAAGATCCATGGGTATTTGTTGAAATATCCTAAATGTCCTTAGCCGATCATTATAATGGGAACCATAATGAATTAAGACTAGAGTGAATCTTGATTGATGATCATGTGATGATCATGCGTATAATGATACGAATCGAGTTATTAGTACTAGTTAGGGAACAAGGTACTGGACCAAACCGTTATGAGAACATCACATGAATTAAGTTATAAGTATTACTCATGATAGGTATATTATTTAGTCCTTCAACTTGAGATTACCATAAACTTCAATATTAGGAGCATGGTAATTTGACACAATCAAACGTTGTTTTTAACCGAACGATGATAAGATTGTGATTGGTTACTGTGTGAATAATAATGGTGTGTAATCAGATAAAATTTGCCACTCTCGCATAGAGAGATATCAGTGGATCTCTCGATATGGTAGACTGATAATGACCAAAGTCCATATGAATTGATATGATCAATGTCACTTAGATATTTTTAGTTTACCTAAAGATCGAGACTAGTACGATTGAACATTAATGGTGATTTTTCATACCTTATGTTTAGTCAAAGGATATGACACGACAAAATGATATGATATATGTTACTCATTAGGTTGTATCGATTTTGATATTCATGTTACTTTGGTAGTCATAATGCTTGCTAGAGACCGCTCATGACTTGTGTACCAAAATTGATTTTGGTTCATTGCCAATGTCGCATGAACCTATTGGATGGCACACAAAGAATGACTTTGCGCAATTTCAATTGGTCTAAAATTTTATATAATAAAATTTCATGACATAAAAGTCCTTACAATTTGTTATATGATAACTTATTAATAAGGGCATTTATGTAATTTGCTTAAACTACCTAAATACAATAATTTTATTACGAATATAATTTTAAGTGAGGACTTATCTACACATATAAATAGTGGGTGAAACCCTAAAACAAAATATGATTTTCATTTTTGTTATTTTCGAGTTCTCTGGATTTTAGGAGAGAAATAAAAATATTTTCAATCTCTCTTTGGACTAGCACTCTGAATTGTGGTCACTATTCATATGTGGATTTCCGATAGAGGACGTGCGCTTGAACGTCTTGGAGATCGAACAATCAGAGAATGAAATCACGGATTAAGGTATGGTTCACTTTTGTAGATCTAGCTTAATGGAACTTATTTTCGATCATATTGGGGTTTTTCAAAAATTATTTTTAAATTTTTGCTACATATGAACCCAAAAACCCGACAGTTAGGCCCTTTAACCGGGCCTCCGAATCGAACCAGGTTCAAGCCCAAACCCATTTTCCAATTAAAAAAATGAAATTTGTTAGAAAATGGAAAACTTCTAGATAAATGAGAAAAATTCAGAAAAATATTCTTTCGACTAATTTAATAGAAATTGTGGATTTTTATTAAAAATTGAGGATTTGGGAGTTTTTGCAAGGATTTATACAGGGGGTTTTCTCGTGCAATAATTTTATAGCCTAGTCTAGATTAATTTTCGATTTTGAACCCCAACTTAGAGTCAAAATTTAGATTCAGACATTCGAGGAGTTGATTTATAGGGATTTCAGTGTTTTCGAGTTTTCGAAGGACATATATAATAAATTAGAAAAAATATATTTAAGCTTTGACAATGTAATTTTCGATGTCAACAATAATTTTGAGTGAAAAATAAAATTTGGGCATCAAAGAATTTATTTTAGAAGTATTTTAGGGGTTTTGGGATATGGTCAATTAAAACTGTAACTAAATTGGAAAAGATTGTGAAATTGTTGTGGAGTCTTACCAGGCTTATAAATTAATTGTAGGACCACAATTAGAACCATGTGTGGACTAGCTTATCGACTCGAAGTGCAAAAGAATTTTGGTATCGTGTTTGTAAGATTAAGTAAATCTCATAGTAACCTTGAAATTGTATTATTATAATTTCGTATAAATTACATTAATCCTTGATATTGCATTTTTGTCGTACATGCATACAAGGAAATGTAGAGAGGATAAGGGCGACTTAGATCTCCTTATAATCTATTTTATATTATGCCTGAGGGGCTGGAGCACTGATACTTTGCATCACGTGGTTATCATGAGATCTTGTTGAACCAGATCATACTCCTAGAGTCTATGGGAACGAGACTCGTTTGGTTATCCTCTTTAGGCATGAGTCCTTATTATCATTTACTTACCACTTTCAGTGAACGTTATTTGATTTTGGTCGAATAACAAAAATGGGATGGATTTGTAATTAAATTCCTTGAATTATATTCTTCGTTTAATCTATTGGATTATTATGCATTTAACTATAACATGTGTACTGGATAGTGTGAGATTTTCTCATCTAACATTTTAAAATTTTTATAATTGGATAATGACAGGTTTTTTACGGCGATAAGGGAAAGGAAAGCTTTCCGACTGTTCGTGACTTGCTTAGTTCTTTTCTCTATATTTATGTATTGTTTTTTAATATATTATATTGTATAAATAGGTTTTTTGGTTTGAGTGTGATTAGGATTTTCTTTGAAATGGCTAGAATGGTTTTCGAGGTATAAACTAGTTAAGGACAATGGGTTTTATACGAGCTACAAGAATCGAGGTTTGACGCTACTTGGCTCCCTCTATATTTCTTGAAAACCCATGGTAGACTTCATCAAAAAGGGAATTTCTCTTAATAATATTTAGGAAATTTCTTATGAATTTATAAAGGCAGAGCAACACCAAATTTGTAAAAGAATTCAGTTGAACGTTGTCTTATCCTATTTTTCACTAAAAAGGAGTGCATAAGGTATGCATTTCTTATTTTTCTTATGGTTATATTTTACCATTTGATTCATTTTTTAATGCATTTTAATTGGGAAATTAATTGCTTGAATTATTTTAATGATAATATGTTTTTTGGGCTTTTATGTGATGACTGTAAGCACAGTGAACTCTTGATCATATACCCATAAATAATCATTCATTACTTTAAATGGACTCAACGTCAAATAAATGGAAGATTATTTTTTAAATAATCAAACTAATGAATGTTTTTGTCATTAGAATCCGCGGCTTCAACGACGAAAATTATCATTGTTGAGATGAACAAGGGCGAAAAGCTCAATGGAGACAATTTTTATATATGGCATTAAAATGTGCACTATATCTTAGAAGAGCTAGATGGCTTAGAGACTCTTGAGAACGTGATCCTGGAGCATGAAGAGGGTACGAATGCTCAACATTGTGGGGATCAGATGCATTTCAAATCTAGAAATGTAAAAATAACATCGCTCGCATTACGTTGCTGAGCTGCATGCTAGACGATCATATGTGCGAGTTTGAACAATTTGATACTAGTCAGGAAATGTGGAATGCATTGAAGTGGAGTTTTGAGATGACTTCCGCAACAAAGTTGTGTAAGCCCACTATCAATGTAATGACCTAAAATTCTAAATTATTATCTTACTGAACCTTTAGTGATCTTTAGTCGCGATAAAGAGTCATGGACTAGCGGCGTGCTCGAAGAGTGAATAAAATAGTTTTATTTGTATTTGGTGTGCTACTATGTGTTATAAATATTATTGTGAATAATCAACAAAATTATATCGAGTTCGCACGACGTCGAAACCTTTTAACCATAAAATTAATTGTAATTGTTAAATAAAGGTCTAGACAAAGTTGTTTGTAGAGTCACAACGTGACTGAGAGAGAGATTGACCATTAGATCTTATCTTAAATGGAGAATGTAAACAATTAGATGTTGTTAGTTCGTGGCGCCGAAAAAGATGAGTGGATAGAACCTCGCTTTCACAAAAAACAAGAAGGAGAACATGTATACATCTTATTTGCAAGGGACCAAGAAAACACAAACCAAAAAAAAAAAAAAAAAAAAAAAACCCTATTTCGTTTCAAACACAAAAAACGCAAAGAGAGAGAAGGCTTGGCGGCCGGTCTCATGGTGGGATCGCGGACGGCGGCGGCGGCGGCGGCGGCGTGGACGGCCTTGGCGAGGCAGCTGGAACGGACGGCCAGCAGACACGGCGGACGACTCTGGCAAGCGGCTTGGAGGGACGGCGCGGATAGTAGGCTACGCGGACGGACCAGCAAGACAGCGAGCGAGCGAGGGGCAGAGCCTCTGGGGAGATCCTGACGTGAACAGCCTGCAGCGGCAGCGGCAACGGCAGCGGCACGAACTAGCAAACCACGACAGCGGCTCGGATGGCCAGCCTACAGCGAGCCAAGGAGAGATCAGCGGCAGCGGCGCAGTGAATGGCGTGGCGTGACGACGCGGCGGCGGTTGCCCGCAATGAGGAGGAAAGGAAGGAAAGAGATAGGAGATATTCCTTGCTAGACATGTAATTTCGAACGAAAATAAGAGTCGAAGAACTCCATTCAAGGTACGGTGAGGTCCTAAATCATATTCAATATCAAATACAAGTTCAATCTATAAATTATAGTAGTAGTTGATGTCATGTAATTTCAAAGGAAAATAAGAGTCGAAGAACTCCATTCAAGGTATGGTGAGGTCCTAAATCATATTCATAATCAAATACAAGTTCAATCTATAAATTATAGTAGTAGTTGATGATTTTGGTGTCAATTAATTAGAAGGTTCGGTTTATGTTTTTATTGAAAATGGTTTTATGAACATCTTCAAGTGATTTTGCTAATTTGAAACGAATTTAGGTTGAATTAAGGGACACCCTTGCTACTGGACACCAATTATTTGTTAAAATGCAAACAAAGTCTTGAAAAGAAGTACTGTGGTTTTAATAGTAGACCTTGATTTCTAATTGATTCATATGGAACTTTTGACTAAGGGTGAGTTATAAAATTCAAAGAAAGTATCATGGAACTCTACTTTTGTTTTAAACACATGATTGATTTAATTTAACTTGAAAAAAGAGGGGGTCTTGCATTTGTGAAGTTTCGATGGAATGAATGTGATCAATGCATTGGGCTATGTTTTGATTTAAACTCACGGAAAGGATTTGGTCATTCTTAATGCTTCAAACTTATTTTCCAAGGGCTTCACATTTTACAATGATTTAAAAGTGAAGTAGAATTCCATGATTTTCAAGTCACTGTCATGTTTTTGAGTTTAAATTTATTCGTGGTGAATACATTAGTTCAAATTAACTAAACTTGACTCGACATATGGATTTCAACCATGTAATAAATATTGGCTCTTTAAAGATCGGTTTTGATCATTTAAAATGTGTTTTAGTCACATTTGTCGAAAGTGGTTGTGATTCATCATTTTGGATGAGATTCGAAGCTAAGTTAAGACATGAAAAAATTTTTTTGATTGATTTCTTGAAAAGGAAACTTATTTTGATTAAGTCGTAAAATTTTGACTAAATGTTATGATTTGGGAATTTTAAGTCGAACTTGACTTTTATGAGATGATTTATATCTCTTTGGTCATGATTATTCGATTGCATTTGATTTAAGTTGGAAAACAAGTTTTATGGGATTTTCTTTGTTTTGCTTAACCGAAGGCTTGTTTTGCTCGAATCATCGGTTTCGATTTGAAGGAATGGTTTTTAAGTAAAGTCGAACGACTTAATTGTTTTCATTCCATTTACTATTTGATTGTTTAAGTAGTATAGATTAGGTTATATGTAATAAATGAGTAGTTCATTTACATGTTCATACCTTTAAGTATAGATGAGTAGATTGCAAGTATCTTGTTGATATGAAACTCAAGAGAGTGTTTTAAAATTTGAAAGAAATTATAAAATGTAGCGAACAATGGTTTGATTTCATGATTAGAAACCTAGAGTTAGGAAAGACCTTGAACTGGAAACATAAGCAAGAAATTATTACACTTCTTGTAGATAAAATTAGATTTCTAAAAATACTATAGTAAGTGTGAATCTTATTTGCAAATACATAGCAAATAAAGACTTAGTGCAAAGAGGGGAAGAAAAAGACCTTGTAAATTAGAAGTTGGAGTTAACTTACTTGATTTAGTGAAATCGAGAAATGCTAATAAGAGTTTTAGAAATAAAGAAAAATTAGAGAATCCCACAAATTCTATAGGAAATGGAGCAAAGACTTGATGGTTGAAAAAAGTGAAAAAAATGAAGTCCATAAGAAAGTGAGGAGGGACTGCAAAATAAAAAAATGAAAAAGAAGAAGAATGAAAGAAGAATGAAAGAAGAATGAAAGAAGAATGAAAGAAGAAAAATATAGAAAAGAAAACGAAAGTAAAATAAAACTCTTTAAATATAAGATTAACTCGAGTACGAGAAGCTAATTCAATTAAGTTTCCATTCCAACTATGTCAAGTCATATAGACTCTTAAAGTGCTACAGTCTACGAAAGATAAGTTTGATCTATGCTTATTTGTGAATTCACCGCCTTAATAAAAAATCATGAGATTGTATACTTGTTACGTAAGTGTTGAGATGGAAAAAAACTTGTGAGTAGTGATGGTTTTTGGTTGTGATCTATTTTGGTGTTTCGAAAGTGAAGTTATATAGCTGTTAAAGCTACATGTCTTAAAAATACAAGTTTTTGCAAGGAAGATTCTTGAGTGGATTATTAACTTGAAACTTAATAAATTAAAGGATACTCCATAAACATTGTAAATTGAATGAGAATTAGTTATAATAAGACTGATTAAAATACACATTTGCTCGGGACATGCAAAATTCCAAGTTTGAGAGTATTTGATAAGTGATTATTTATACTAATATGTAGTGTTAGTCTAAAAGTATATTTAATATAACTATTCCTAAATGAGCTCTAATTCATCATGTTATTGCATTTTGAGGGAATTAATGTGTAAAGAAAGAAAATTAGCAAAAATGAGAAGAAACAAAGCAAAAACCCATGAAAACATGGTTGGCGTAATGGCTACACATGGCGACAATATAGGAAGGAAAGGTACGGTGTCGGAGAGCAAAGAAAGTGAAGAAATCAAGTATGTTGTTCCGATGCAGTCGTGGTGCTGTGGCACACAAGGGACGGCGCTGAGATGGCAGTGACAACACTGAGGTACCAAGTGCTCAAAAGAGATGAACCGAGAGGCGCGCAGTGGCGGCATCGTGGCTTCACAAAAACATCGTCGGGGCATTAGTGATAGCACCAGACTTGCAGAAAATAGAATGTTGAAGTTTTATTTCGAGTTAATTTGTGATGTAAGGTTTCTAATTATTATTAGGAATTATAAATATGTATTATGATGTGGTAAACTCACTACATACTAAATATTAACCACCATTAGAGTAATTTAGCATAGGTTTTACTTTGAATTTGAGTATGAAGAGGTATTGTATGGAGAAAACATTGAAGACTCTATTGTCGCAATTCAAGTTTGTTTTTATTGATTTAATTGAAGGTAATATTTTTATTCATATATAATTTGCAATGATTTCAGTTATGGATTGTGATTTGTGTGTTTCAATGAAGTGTAAGTAGTCTATTTATCTTAGGGATTAGTGGATCCTATGGTAATGCTATGATTTGAATATGAATAAAAAGTGATTATAAAAATTGCAATAATTAGAATTTGTATTTATTTTAAGTGTAATGCTTGAGACATCTTGATCACGTGCTTAATGAACTTAGGTTTTAGAAGTTATCATGATTATTAAAGCTTTCAATCTGAGTATGAACTGTATAATCATAAAATACACAACATTGAGCGATAGTTGTTGATTAGGAAGACACATATAGTTTACTTAGTTGTTTTATGAATCCAAATATTTGAGACTTAAAGCAATGTGAAGCTTACATAATTCACACTGATAGGTTGAGTTCTAGTTTGCACATTAGAATCTTTTTGTCACGATAGCGCGTTAAAGTGGATTTGAAGAAAATTTGTTTATTTTAATTAGGCATTGCACACAACATATTAAAATGTAAAAATAGTAGAAAATAATAGTACTATATTACCTAGGTGAAGTTGTGAACTAAGATATCATTAATATAAGAATTAAAGTATAGTTAAATTCATTTGTTAGATTAGTTTAGTTAAGTATAAAACCAATTAAAAAAGAGATTTCCTTAGCAAAGTTCAAAGTTAAATAGGTAAACAACTAGTGCAAAAACCTATCCCTGAGGACGATATGCATGATTAACGTAAGTTGATTGCACTATTACTACAAGCTAGCCATTAAACGCGCGTGCGAAGCTCTCCACTTACCTCGACTCGCTGCGATATTCACTTTCGGTCCTTGCGCACATAAGGTCCTATTTGAACCATTTCACGAATCTAGACAATTTCAACACATCACATTAATGAAAAGTCACATTTAAAATTCTAACTTACCATTAAATCTACTTTGGGGTCCCATTAGAGTTGGTCTCGTGGTCCCCCGTCGCCCGATGCGAGGGTCGAGGGGTACAACTCGATCAGTCCCCCTCAGGGATGGGTAGCGCCCCGTTTGATTATAAGGATTTATTTTTAATTTATATATATGTATGTGTATGTGTGTGTGTTTTATTTATATTTATATTATATTATTTTATTTTCTTATTAATTTTAAGGTCCAAGGGTTGGTTTGGATCCTATTGACCGGTCTAGGTGTCGGTACGGCCCATATAAACCTCATAAGGGATGATCCAGCCCTTGATTAAAAGTCTATGGGTCGGTCAACCCTTAGTTGACAAGGCCACGTGCCTATTTGTCCCCTTTTTTAGGAACCAAGGCACATCAAGCTCATGGTGTGAGTGCTCTCCAGGGAGAGGGGTGACCCTCTCCATGTCCAATACCTTTGGGTGCCCCAGCGCCAATTGGCGATGGGTGCCTTTCTTGGCCAGGGCTGGCTGGGGACCTAATAGCGCCCCTGCCAGCACACGGCTGGTGCGACCATGGGAGGTGGGGGTTGTCACAATGCCACCCCTCCCCTCCTCCTTAATAGTGATGGAGGGGGCGGCTTGGTGGCGCCCCAACTCTCATATGACAACAACAACAATGAAGCCAATAGCAGCGATGATAGTGAGGCCGCCGCTGGTCGCTTTGCTCACTACTCTCATTGTCGACGCCACAAACCACCAACAAATTGGTTTTTTACCATTTATTTTAACCAATTTAAAGTCTCATATTCATCTAAAATGAGAAAAAGGGGTAGGGAAGGGGTTTGCTTTGAGTTAGATCTCCAACACACTCCAATCTCTATTTTCTGTCTACGTGTTTTGGTTTCAAACATAAAGATGGCTAGAGTTTATAATTATATTTATATAGTAGGACCAATTAGTGTAAGATTTGAGAAATTAATAAATTGCCCTTAGAACGAGTCTTTTGGGTTTTGGGTCGTCAAATCAATTGGGAACAAATGAGTTCTCAAGATCAAACGTCGAGCAGATGGATCAATTGAAATATTTAAAGCACGTTTAGTGGCTAAGTGGTTTACACAACAAATAGGTTTAGATTATGAGGAAGATTTTTCACTAGTTGTAAGTTTTGCCTATATTCATCTATTGCTTGCTATTGTTGGAAATGTGAATTTAGAATTACATTTAATGGATGTAAAAACATATTTTCTGAATGGAGAATTAAATGAAGACATATATGCAACAACCAATAAGTTTTGTTTTAAAGGGTCAAGAGCGCAAGTTTGCAAACTTAGAAAGTCAATATATGGTCTTAAACAATCTTCAAGACAATGGTATTTAAGATTTCAACAAGTCAAAACTTTTTTTGAAATTAATATAATTGATGAAGATCATTGTTTATATAATAAGCATTCAGATCAGCAATTTGTGATATTATCATTATGTGTAGACAATATACTTTTAGCTGGAAATAACATTGATTATGGTGTCGCCATTAAAGAATGGTTATCCTCTAATTTTGATATGAAGGACATGGGTGAAGAAAACTTCATACCGAGTGTGAAGATTCATAAGAATCATTCTAAAAGAGTTCTTATTTTATCGTAAGAACAATACATTAAGAACATTCTTGATTGATTCAAAATGACAAGTTGTAACCTCATTTGACACTCCAATTGCTAAAGGTGAAATTCTAAGCATGGAAATGTACCCAAATACTTCAATTGAAAAAGAAAAAAAAATCCAATGTTCCATATGCAAGTGCAATTGGAAGTTTAATGTACGCAATAATGTGTACACATCCGGATATATGCTATGCCATTTGTATAGTTAGCAGATATCAATTAAACCATGGTCAAGCTATTTGGAAAGTGGCGAAAAAGATCTTAAGGTATTCGAAAGACACTATAGACTTGTGTTTGTGTTACCAAAGTAATAATATGCAGTTACTTGGGTACTTTGATGGCTATTGGAGCGGTGATCCAGATGAACGCAAATCAACTTCAAGATATGCTTTCCTATTGAATAATTGTGCAATCTCATGGAGTAGTAAAAATTAAACATGCACTGCTTTATTTACCATGGAGGCATAATTTGTCGCTTATGATACTTCAGTTCAAAAGAAAATATGGCTTAGATGTTTTATTATGCACTTGCAACTCATCAGAATTGCATCGAAACCAGTGACTTTATTTAGTGATAGTCAATGAGCCATTACGTGTATGAAGGATCTAAAGTATCATGGAAAGACAAAACATATTTACACAAAGTATAACTTTGTGACAGACATCATAGTAAGAAAGGAACTTCTCATACAATACATTCCTACATAAAGGATGACAACATAACCAATGATAAAACCTATCGCTAAGGATATTTTTTTTAACTCATGTAAAATCCTTCGGATTGTGTAGACTATAAATTGTTTTCTATAACTTCTTATTTTGACTCAATAAATAAGCTTTATTCAAATTTGTAATTTCTTGCTCTGATATAAGTTATTAATGACTGGAAGTATGCAACATGCACTTATTGGCTTTCTCACAAAATCAATCGCCTTTAGCACTAGTAGTAGCGAGTAGAGATGAGACATTAAATGAAGCCTTGATTAGAGTTAAGAGGTCATTTATGCAAGACTGTAATAGATTTCTCACTATTTAATAAGCCTATGAATAAAAAATAGATGCGAGATCTAGTGATTGGCGCCTAATTATGGCGAGATGCATAGATTTCGAGTTAGGTGTTTTCAGAGTGGCCGAACTAAGATTTGCAGTGTATTTAAATAATTGCATACTCTCTTATTAAGAGTTGCTACACTATGACATATAATGAATTACTTGTGTGTTGTGACCACTTAGAAATAAGTAGATAGTAAATCCCTGGATCCTCACTGTATTAGTCTAATTGAAAGAAGTTCTTATATAGTTGAGACTTCCCAAATTGCTCTTATGACTCTTGACTACACTTGTAGTAATAGTAAATGAGATATTCTCTCCACATGAACTTTTCAAATCTCTTAAGAATTTAATCTAACCTAAAGTTTTGATCAAATTTAACATGTTTTAATTTAATTACTTTAATTAAAAGGGAAATTAAATACTAAATAATATAAAAATTGAACTAAACAATTAATTAAAATAACTAAACTTTAAACAACTTAAACTAAAAAAACCAACTTAATATACTCAAACTAATAAACAAATAATAGATAAATCAACTTAAATAAAATATCTAACAATCATCTAAACAAGCGCCCATTAACCATCGTAATATACTCGGATTGTTTTCAAACTCCAAAACATAACATTAATTCATAATATAGCTTTAATTATTGTATATGGAATCTTAGAATCATTAAATCTTGACTCATAAGAAGTTGATAGCTTTTAGCCAGCCACCGATTTTTCTAAATTCAATGGAAATATCATATTTTTATCATTGTAAGTCTACCTATTGGATAAAAAACACTGTAGAAATATGATAGCATTAAGTTTAATAAAAATCATGCCTAATATAAGCTAATATTATCGAAGCCGCATAATAAACAACTTAGAACACAATCACCTAAGACATCCACTCGGGAAATGCCCTATAGATTAATCCTAGTTACTACTTCTATAATTGTTGTCAATAACTATAGATATAAAATTGAATACTCTTTATTAAAGACCATATTGACCACTCTGCACTCAACATAAATAATTACTAGTTGTAATATGGAAAAACAAATTGTTTTATATGTGATTGACTTGTATGAATCTATTTAAAGCATTAAGTACATGATTCCATAATTATAACTACATAACAATCAAAAGGATATTACATGCTTAGGATTTTTTTAAATTAATAAACTACTCACACATTCTGCAATTAAACAATACTAATATGTAATTAAATGACGACATAATTAAATAATCAAATACCTTTAAATCAATACTCCAATGTTGTTTCACATAAAAAAACTTAATAAAAGAAAAAGAAAAAGTAAAGAATAGTTTGAGTAATTGGAGGGAGTTATTTCGAAGCTCTCTAGTCCTATATATAATCCCCTTATGAATATATCTCCTAGATAAATACAAATTCCTCATATTAATCTAAAAAAATCATCTCTGACCTCAACGATTTATCAGCGATTCCTCCTTAACCACAAATCGCTAAGCAAATTACCGAGTTTAGCTCTCGGTGCTCCACTGGTTCAGCTTGCGATTTATAGTTCATTCTCCAATTCATTGTGGATTCGCTAGCCTTCTTCTGCTACCAATTTAAATAACAATTTCTAGTGTAACTCCAAATCGCTGGCTAATCACTGATGTAGTTTTCAAGTTGATTGTTTTGCTTTTCTTTCTTTTTTCTTTCATTTCTTCATTTTCCTATTTAAAACCTAGAATCACAAAAATAAGAGAATACCTAGTGTTATATCATCATTTACGCCAAAAATAAACCTAAATTACACTATAAAATATGTCTAATTATTGACTTGTCAAATACTCCCAAACTCAATTATTTTGCTGTCTCGAGAAAGAAATATTATCAATCATATCTTATTTTCATTCATATATATTGATTTCAATACAACTCATCTTAAATTTAAATAATTAAAATTTTAAAATAGAAGTGATTTTCAAATGGAAATATATTACCTACAAGTAAATGAAAGTGATGATAGAATAGACTGATTTAGTCACATCAAAACATCCCTTAATGATAAATCAACCACTTAATCTAACACTATTTAGAACTTGAAGTTCACTACCAAGGTTAGTGCATAAGATAGGTTTTTCCAATCTTCACTGACAAACATCAAGCTTATGATAACAAGTATAGAATCTCAAAACACAAAAACCACTAGATTAGTTTCAATTTTAGAAAATATTTTATAATAGTACCACAACTAAAGCCAATAGAAACTTTGTCAAAATACCAATGAATATATCATTTAAAACATGTTAGATTAAGAAATATTTCGTTCAATTGTAGCTTCAAGTACTCGAGTTAAATCTTTTCTTTGAAGAGTTTAAGAACATCCATTTTTTTGTCTCTCATTTTTCTCTCTACTCCATTCTAATTGTTTCTTTTTAACATATTTCTTTTACTTTCACTTTTGAGTCCCTGCTCCATTTCCTTTGAACATTCTCACCTTTTTTCCACTACAGATTCTCTGCTCCATTTCCTTTGGAATCTATATGACTCTCTATTTATTTTTATAAAATTTTGTTAACATTTCTCACTATCTACCAAAGTTGAAGAAAATATTTTTTCCAACTTATCAAAATTCATCGGTTTCTAACCTATTTCTTCTTTCAATTATGGCATAATAGCTTTTTATATATGTACTATAAAAAAATCAATCTATAGTTTTGTATTATAAGATTCTTAGAAATCTATTTTCTTTATCTTGCACTATTGTTTCGATTTTCTACCTATTATCATGACTAACGCAAGGTATCCAATTTTAGTGTTGACAACAAGTGGTAAAGTTAATAAAAAAGATATAAAATTAATTCGTTCTATCATAAAACTCTCTTCGGTGACAAAATATCACATCAATTTAAGATCTATTATATATTCATTATCATTCTTTTTCTAACTAAAAATGAAATTCATACTTACTTGATTTCGAAAGAAATATGAAAAATTTCATCAACTTACTTGAATATTAGATTTAAAAATAATTATTAACTTTACTTCTACCTTTCTTTCCTTTCATTGCCTCCAATGTCATACTTAACGTATAATGCCCCAAACTAATTCTAAACCTTATCCTCAAGGTTAAAAATTAAATTGGGTTTCCAACATAACAAACATACCACGTAAAGCATAAACAAGTTGATATGTGCAATTAAAATGTAAATAAATATGCAAATATATAAGCCAATATTTTTCAAAGAATGGAATGCAGAAGGGAACATAAATTGGCATTAACAAAAACTTCACTAAGAGTAATACAATGTATTTTCAGTCGTTCAATGCATACAAGAAAAAAATATTACACACGGGATATCCAGAAGTGAGTTCATTATCAGCTTCATCATCTTCAACCATGTCTATAGAGGGTTGAAAAATAATGATATCAGCTGGGTTGTATGAAAATTGCAACTGTAGATATGGGATGTCAATTCTTCTCCTCGGATCTTGCTAACAACAATCATGCCTTCTCTCAAACATAGAATGGTAGCACTGTAGAGTTTTCTCATTTACCGTCATCATTTCTTCATTGCGACGGATCGTCGTTTGGTGACACATTAATGAAGAAAATATAGTTCAGAAAAATCCTCTTTTATGAGGATGTGATGAATATGGTGCCGAAATCGTAGGAAAAGTTGCCGCTCTAAGTGCATCTTCACTTGTCTTCCTTTTATATTTAATGGCATTTCGCTTCCTTGCTTCCTTACATTTATTGCATTGAACATTTCTCGTTTATCCTCCAAGTCATTGTATCCTACCACCTTCTTCATTCATTGTACTCCTGCATCATTTATGGTCTTGTCAGGCAATACATCGAATTCAATGTCGAAACTTACCTTAGATTTTCTACATAATCCAATGATTAAAATTAGTAATGGTGATCCTTCAATTTTTGTAGTCTGCATAGAAAACTTCATATAATCATGTATAGTTTCTTCAACATTGATATAACCCTTCTTCACCACTAAATGGTATAATAAAGCAGTTCTGGGGTTCTGCCCTTCGAAGTGTTGCTTGGTTAGGTAAAAGCCCCCGTCTATTATATAACTCCAACTCTTCGTAATCTTCCCAAAATAGGTGGTTTAATAAATCTCAGGTGGCCTTCACTATCAAGTGCAAACCCCCTCCCCGGAGGTATTTCTAATGCATCTTGGATTAGTTGGAAAGGGTAAGATTCCTTATCTTCATATTTTACAATCGAGTAATCACCCTTCATTCTTTGTCTGGTTTATAGAAGATCGAAAAATCTATTTAACCTCGCAGGTGAAATATTGATTCTCTTCCCTTTGATGACCAATTTTTCACATTCCCTACTAACATGTCCATTAGCATAAAATTGTCATACAATTTGTAAACATCCTATTTCTTCTCTTCCCATATAATCTCAAAGAAGTCTATCCTCACCCCTATCTCTTATGATGCTCAAATTCTATCCTTATACTTGTTAACATTTTGAATGTTGAACCCTCTCTCAGGAATGATGACTCATTTTTTATAACTGAAATATCTCATTTGAGCTTTAGGTCTTACAAATAAAGAAGGGTCATGAGGTACAAAGTGACTAGGGTCCGAGTTCTCAAAATATTCTTCCTCGTCAAAGATAATAGAGATTGTTCTCTAATTTCTGCCCTCCCTGGTCTAGGTTTTCTAATGCTAATCCCGGTAGGTATTACATTCTTTAGATGGCCCGCATACTTCTCCTTTTGTTAGGGTTGCACTACACCTTTTCCTTTGTCTTGTTTACTACATCTACCTTTTCATCTACCTCGTTCCGCCATAGGATAGTTCAACTATGATGAAATAATTAAAGTGATTCTATATTTTAAATTCCATAATAACAAGGTAAGGAAAACAATTAATGTAAAGGTTTTAATGTAAAATTTCAAAGAGTTGAAAGTGATTCGTATGAAATATTTATATCAACATATCCCTTTTATGAATATGTATATATTGAAAAAATTTGTAGAAACCCCCATACTCATTTGAAAACCTATATTCTAATTGAAAGTGTGCATGGAAACCATTTTCAAAAATAATTTGGGATTAAAACCCTAAAGGTACATAAGTATCTAGCTCCGTATATCTCCTCTCGAAGCTTCAATTTCGAACAAAACACTATCTAAACCCTAAGTATGGTATATATACTAAGATTTGAAATATATCGGAAGTGGTTTTAATCATGCAAGATTCTAGGTGTGAAAGGTTTTAGTGTTAGCGATTTAGGGTTCTATTTTTAAAAATATGGATTCGTGCTCAGCGAATTAGTGTTTAAGTTAAATCGCTGACAAATTGCCAGTGAAAACAATGAAAATAGGTCTCAATGGTTCAATGATTAGTTCCGCGAATCCTAATATAAAAAATAGCTGATAAATTACTAAGTCAATTTTTATTAAAAAACCTGAAAACTGCTAGCAATTTATCCAACAATTTCTAGTGTTAATTAGTATCGCTGGGAAATCGATGAGGCATTTATGTTGTTTTGTCAATATATTCTATATTTGAATAGTTATCACACACATCAATTATAATTAAGGTAGAATGATCTATACTCAATAAGAGGTGTTGTAATAACAATATTTGAACTTTTATTAAGGGGTTAATAAAGTAAATAAATGCTTTATTACTTAAAATAATTAAAAACAAATAAGATTCAGGAGAAAAATAAATATACTAACTCTCCTAATTCTAGTAAATGGAAATACTTTGGCTAGATCAACCCCCTTTACATGAGATTTTATCAGAATAGAAATCCTAAAATACTCCCATTATTAGAGTCAAAAGTTGAGAGAATAGAAAAATAACTAACTAATCCTACTACTAAAGCAAAAAATAATGATAGAATATAGGCTGCCTCCCATAGAGCACTATTGTTTATAGTCATTAGCTCGACTAAGTATATAAAATCACACGTCGTTCAGTTCGAGCAAGTCAAATTGATCATTAGCTAATTCTTTATTAGTCTTGATATCTTCGTCATCTTCACCATTCTCAACGTCTGCATAACGTTCTTCAGAATATTCATCACAATAGGATGTCTCGCCTTCATAGTCATCATTATAATCATCGTCATTGATGCAGTCGTCCATTTCATAACCATCTTGAAGATACATATAGTCATTTCCCATCCTAATTATATACATTGTTTGACATCGAGAACAACTCCAGTTGTATTGAGAAAAGTTCATCCCATTAATATATATCATTTTTCTAAATTTGTGGTATTGTTAGGAAATCGATGAGATACTTGAATTGTCCCACTTGCACTGACATATTCATCGACATTCCTAATGGGAAGATCCATTCACCATTTTCTTTGTTGACAACTAGAGGTGGTATGAAATCATTATTCAACCTGGTTTTTCTTTTCCATTGTTCTAGTAAGATGATCATGTCAGCCTCTATATCAAGTAAAATATTAGTGAAACTAATGTCATTGATCATTATTTAGAGGAAGAGTTTCCCTTGATCTTCTTTGTATATTTCAAGTGCATATCCTAAATCTTAAAACTTTAGCTGCTCATCATTAAATTCTTCTTCCGCCGGTTGCTTTCTTTTTTGTTGGTGCACTTCAGGTTGTTGCTCCTTTGATTTCTTCTTTTACTTATTGTGCGGTTTCTTATACATCTAAAGTGCAATAGTTTCATTCTTAAAGGTTTCATTCGCGTGGATGTAGATACTAGACTCCATTTCATTACTTTGCAGATTTTGTTTATCAATCTCAAGGTTAATGACTTCCATATCCTGTTCAACAAAATTTTTATAATAAAGTTTTGAACTATGAATATTTACTTTAAATATTTTTCTTGTTTCTAAGTTCTCTATTTTTACGACGCCATGAGGTAGTAAATTAAGGATCAGATAAGGTTATGTCTATCTTGAAAGGAGTTTACTAGGAAATAATTGAAGTCTTTAACATAATATTTGAACTTTGTCTCATACTTGAAAGTTTTTAGAAATTAATTTCTTATCATGAAATGATTTAATTTTATCTTTATAATTTGATGCATTTTCACATGTGTTATTCCTGATTTCTTCTTGTTCTTGAAGACTCAACTTACGTTGGTTAGCTGTTTCTTTATTGTTCATGCTTCATGTTTTTAATGCACAATAAGGTTTATGTTCTAGTTTGACTTGTAAATGACATGCTTTTTCAAATACTAACCCATAAGAAGTCATGCTTATGGGTGTCTAAATGTTATTCTATATGCCCATAATGTATCTTCCATTTTGAAACTCCAATCCCTATTTGTTGGACTAACTATTTTTTCTAGTATTAATTTAATTTATCTATTCGATGTTTCAGCTTGTCCACTAGTTTGTGGATGATATCCAGTAGATGTCCTATGTGTGACTTTGTACTTAACAAGTAGATTAGCAATTAATCAATTACAAAAATGTGAACCTCTATCACTTATAAGTGTTTTAGGTGCTCCAAAAATTGTAAAGAACTATTTTTAAATCATTAGTCCTAGTCAATCTTTCTTCTACCCACTCAGACACATAATCTACTGCAAGTAAGATATTTACATAGCCATTTGAGGGAGGAAAAGGTCCCATGAAATCTATGCCTCATGCATCAAACACTTCACAAATAAGATAAGGATTAAGGCATTTGATTTCTACGCCTTAAATTTCTAGTTTGTTGGCGATTTGGACAAGATTTTATATAAATGAAACAATCGTGAAGTAAAGTGGGCCAATCAAATTTGAAATCCAAAATTTGACAGACAGTTCTACGTAGGCCGAAATGACCTCCACATGCATAAGTTTGACAATGAGCTATAATTGATTGTACTTCTGAATGTGGTATGCATCTCCTAATTATTTGGTTAGTGCAAAACTTCCACAAATAGGGTTCATCCCATGAATATTGTTTGGAATCCTTTCTAATCGTATTCTTTTGAGCTTTTATTAAGGTGATACCCTATTGATGGTAAGATAATTAACTATATCGACATACTAATGGTCTTCAGTGTGCATATTATATAAGTATTCATTTGGAAATTCATCCTTTAATGGTATAGGTGGTTCTCCATTCTATAACTTAAATAGTTTGCTACAAGATTTTCAGCTCCTTTCTTTTCTTTTATAGTAAGGTCAAATTCTTGTAGGAGTAATATTCATATTATTAGTCTAAGTTTTACATCTAGTTTTGTTATTAAATATCGCAATACGTGATCTAAATAAACTATTCCTTTTGTTCCTAATAGATATTGTCTAAGTTTTTCTAAGGAAACCACTATTGCTAAGAGTTCTTTTTCAGTGGTAGTGTAATTTTGTTGGGATCTATCTATTATCATGGAGTCATAATATATAACATGGGATTCTTTCCCTAATCTTTGACCTAAAATTGTTCCGTCTGCATAGTTACTTCCATCATACATAATTTCAAAAGGTAGTTACTAATTTGGTGATTTAATCATAGGTGTAGTTGTTAAACAATATTTTAGTTTATCAAATGCTATCTTGCACTCATTATAAATTCAAAAGGAATGTCTGTTTGTAAAAGTTTGCATAATGGTTGTGTAATTTTAGAGAAATCTTTTACAAATCTTCTATAGAATCTTGTACGTTTAAGAAATGAACGTATCTCTCTTATTGTGGTGAAGTAAGGTAATGTTTTGATTACTTAGATTTTTGTAGGGTCTACCTCTATTTCCTTATGTGATACTAAATGTCCTAATATCAACTCTTAGTCTACCATGAAATGAAGATTTTCATAATTTAGTTCTAAATGCATCTTTTAAGTACTTTAGTTAAATTAACAAAGCAATCATCAATATAATTACCATAAACTGTGAAATCATCCATAGAAACTTTAATGAAATCTTCCATATAATTAGAGAAAATACTAACTGTACATTTTTGAAACGTTGCTGGTGCATTACATAAACCAAAAGGCATATGTCTATAAGCAAATGTACCAAAAAGATAAATAAAATTAGTCTTTTCCTAATCTTTTGGGGTCACAAGTATTTGGTGAAATCCTGAATAATCATCTAAGAAATAATAATAGACTTTTCTAGCTAATCTTTCTAACACTCTGATCTATGAATGGGAGTGGGTAGTAATCTTTTCTACTTGAGGCATTCAACTTTCTATAATCTACATATACCCTCCAATCATTTTAGATTGTAGTCAGTACTAATGATCCATATTCATTTGTTATTACTTTAATTCCTGTCTTTTTAGGAACTACTTGGAATGAGCTTACCCAATTGCTATCGGCTAATGAAAATATCATTCTTGCATCTAATAGTTTTAATATTTCAGTTTTTACTATGTTCATCATAGGTGTATTTAATCTACCTTGAGGTTCTATATAAGCTTTAGAATCAATTAATAGGTTTATCCTATGCATACACGTATTTGGACTTATTCCTTAGATATCTTCTATGGTTCATCATATTGCTCTTTTAAAATTTTTCAATACATTTATCAGCTTATTTTCTTCTGGACTAGTTAATTCATTAGAAATTACTACTGGCAATTTATCACAATCCCCTAATTAAACATATATCAAATGGTCTGGTAAGTTTTTTAGATCCAATTCAGGGGCTATAACTATAGAGGATAGAGATTTTGAATGAGACCTACATAATTCTTGGTAATAAGTAAGTTATGGTCGTTCATTATATGATTTTGGAATACTTATTATCTATTTTGCTTCTTCATCTCTATCCTTATCTTCTTTTAAGTCTTCGATTGCCAGTTCTAGTTTATCTATTTTATCTTTTCTTATTGATTTGTCTACTAATGGATCTATCATATCTATGGCACATATGGAAGATTTATCCATTAGTTATTTCATTACATCATATATATTAAAATCTACTACATCATCATCTACTTGCATTGTTCATATTCCATTTGACACATCAATTTTTGGTATTGTTGTTTTCAAAAATGGTATCCCCAAAATTAGAGAAGTTCTATTAGTGAAGTTATCTTCTTTCATAACTAAAACATAGAAATATGCTAGGAAGATCAAATCATTAACTTTGACTAACATATCTTTGGGTAATCCTACTAGTTTAACAGTAGATATATTAGCTAGTTGTACGACTATACCCGTTTCTTATAAATGTATGTTTGTCATTTGTTTATAAATATATAAAGCATAACATTTATGGAGGCTCCCATATCACACAATGCTCTAGAAGTTCCTATGTTCTCAATTGTACATGGAACAAAAAACATTCCAGGATTAGAATATTTGGGATGTAACTTATTTTGGACTAATGTTGATACATGTTCTCCTAGACTCACTTTTTTATTAGCCTTAATCTTATTAGTGCATAAATCTTTTATGAGTTTCTGGTACTTAGGTACATTTTGAATGACTTCAAACAAGGGTATATTAACTACTTTTTCTTTAATGTGTTAGATATTTGTTTTTCTTTCTACAGTTTCTTAGCATTTTTTTATCTTCCAAACGATAAGGGAATGATGGTTCTATATTAGTTTGTCTATCTTCATTAGGTTTATTACCCTTTTCGTTGGGAGTTTTGTTACTTGTCAATTCAATTTCTTTTTCTAATTCTGCTTTTATTTTTTTCTAAGAACTAATTGGTCTACCATTTTTAGTTCATCCATCTGCTTACCACTTTTTAATGTTATAGTTGGTGTTTTTTCATATATAGTAAGATAAGGTTGTGATGATAATTTTTCTTGATTTACAAATTCACTTATCTGTGTTGCCATTTGACTCAATTGGTTATTTACTTCAGTCATATCATTTTGTAAAGTTTAATATATATGATATTATTCTTTTTTTGGAATTATTCAAGGTTTTATACATTTGACAACCTTGATTGTTGATATGATTACCTAAATTTGGTTGTGGGTAATTTGCATAACTATTAAAGTTGTAATTAGGATCAACAAACCAATCACATTGGTTCATTATAGCATTAGCTTCTTCTATTTTAGTTTGTTTAAAAGAATATTTATCATTAGGATGGCTTAATTAATTTCTAGATTTTACTATGCTTGATATATCTTTTAGTAATAATTCAATTGTGGCTTTTAGCTCATCTATCTTATCATCTGGTGTTTAATGTCTTATTCATGTCACATAGATTTTTTTTGGACAGTTCACTTTTCTCACCACATTGTTTTGATTGCTTAACCATTGTATTTATACTGTCTCTTGATAGAGTTGGTGTTTTATCAAGTAAAGACCCTTCACATATAATGTCTAAGAATCTTCGTTCTAAGTAATTTAATCATTCATATAAATATTGCATTAATGTTTTGTCTGTAAATCCATGCATTGGACATAGTGAGACCAATCTTTTATACATATCCCAAAATTCATCAAAATGTTCTCCAATTTCCATCTTGGCACTACTAATTTTCTTTCTATATAAGCTAATTTGTCCTACTTGGGCATCTTGATCAAGGAAGACTTGAAGCATCTCTGACTACTTGGTTATGGAATTTTAAGGAAGGTAAAATTATAATTTTTTTTAAGCTTGGCCTTTCAATATAGAAGGAAAAGCTTTTAATTTAAAGTAATCTATTTCTATATCTTTAGGTTTTAGTGTGCGTACTTTATGTACGAACTCTCTAATAAATTTTTGAGCATCTTCAATATCTTGACATTAGAAGCACGGTAAAGAATTTGTGTCCGAGTTTCAATTTGAATGTTGGAAATTCTATTGTGAAAGTCATGCACATTGGTTCATAAGCCGTGACATTCATATTCAATTGCCAAGAACTACAAAAAAATAATAAATTAGAAACGGAATTAGCAACAGAATAAGTGTTTGTTGCTAATTAACAATGGAATAACATTGAAATATGGAAGGAAAAATGTTTTACCAATTAGAAATGGATTACTAACGAATTAGCAACGAATTTAGCTAAGGAAATAAATTTCGTTGGTAAAAAAACCAGCGAAAATCTCGAGCTTAAAATTCCATTTCTAATCTATTGCAATTTAGTTTTAGCAACATATTAGCAATGGATTCTAAATTACTAAGGGATTAGCAATGGAATTTACCTAATCCGTTGCAAAATATAACTCACAACGGATTACCAATAGATTTGCAACGAATTATGTTGCTAATCCGTTGCAATATGAAATCCATTGGCATTTCGTTGCTAAATTGAAAAGTGAGATAAAAAAGCATGTATTGCAAATTAATCAATACACACGAACTCACACATACACAAAAACACATTTACCTCCTCTCTGCCCCGACCGCCTCTGCATGCCATGCATCGACCTCCTCTACACAGACCGCCTTCCTTCCTCCACTGGTTCCGACTCCCTCCTCATTGCCAGCGCCGACTTGGAGACTTTTTCCATCTTCCTCTCTCAGTGCACCGACCACCTCCCCTCATCTCTCTGCTCCCATCCTCCTATCTCCTCTACACCGACCGCCCCCCTCCTCCGTCGGTTTCGACTCCTACCTCGCCGCCAACACTGAATTGGAGGTTTTCTCCATCTTCCTCTCTCTCCACCAACCGCCTCCCCTCCTTTCTCTGCTCCCATCCTCCTCTCTCTCCTCTGCACCGACGCCTCCCCTCCTCCACCGATTTCGACTCCTCCTCGCCGGCCTAGCCTCCAATGCCGACATGGAAATCTTCATCGTCCGTTTCCATTGTCAAGTGAACTATCTTATTTGTCCTCCTCTCTCCGCATTGACCACCTCCCCTTCTTCACTCTCCACCCCGCTGCCGTCGCCTTCCTCGATCCGCCTTCTCTGCTGGATCAGCCGATGCTCCCTTAGATCGCCCAGATCTCAGTTTACGAAGAGATCACCACCGTCTGCACGTACCTTGACAAGATCACCATCGTCCGCCACGTCCATCCTGACATCGTCGTCATCTGAGTCTCAGTTTTCCTTTTCCATTGATTTGAGTGGTGAAGAGAAAATGAGGTGAGGTTTCTTGTTTGATTTTGTTAGAATGTCAAGTTCTTGTGATTTGAATCTATTCAACGGAGCCCCATTTAATTGTTGATCTAAGTTTTGTTGTTCTTTTGTGAATGAATGACTGAATGTATTGATTTTGTTGTAATTGTTTGAATTTTTTAGTTTGTGTTGTTGTTGTTGTGTTGGTCATTTGGTGTTCTTCTCTTTAACTTCTCAACCTCTTAATTCTTAGTATTCTTTAAGAGAATTTCATGATATTGATTCCAATTGAATCCCTAGTTTGATGGCTCCCTAAGTTAGTCTACCTTTAAGACTACATACGTATATATGTTTGTGATATATATAGCGCACCTGCTGAGTCCCATTTGTAATCCTCTAATTTAATTGGTGCTAATTAATAATAAATGTATGATGGTGCAATCTATGATTGTCAACTTCATACAACAATAAAGAAAGAATAACATATACATAAGATTAATTGTTCAATTAGTATTTGAAATGTTAAATAAAGTCACCTATTATACAACTGCATGTGTATTTGAGAGATGTGTTCACAAATAATAAAGTAAGTGTATCTAAAAGACTAGTCTAATTATACAACTGCATGTGTATGCTTCTGAATCACTATTATGATGTTAAATAAAGATACCTATTTGATAAAAAGAATGTTAAAGAGACCTAGTAATTATAGTGTTTGCACCAAAATTGATTGTGTGATCATAGTGATACCATTGCCATCCCTAACTAGTGCAAATTGTGGTTTTGTAATGACACCCACCAAATAATCGCCATCAAACTAGGGGTTCACGTTGATTTTAGAGGCTTAATTAGCCTTCACGGGCTTAGAGCACCAATTAAATCCTTCCAATTGGGAGGCTCATCTCTATATTGATTAATAAACCAATGTCCTATAGATGTCTTTTCGCAAAAACTGACAACATGTTATTTTTCTTTCCTAATAACTTAGTATTTGAAGTAGAACGCAAATAAAAAAGTTTATGAAACTTTAAAATCTTTTCATTTTAAAAAAAAAACATAATGAACTTATAAAAAAATTGATTTACATATAACTTAGTTTATAGTTTGAGAAGTTAAAACACTTTAGAGAGTTCAAGGAAGTTTAGAGATATTTCATCCCAAGTTGCTAACTATATACAAGCTAGCACCACTATCTTACAATCATCCGTAAAATCCCCTTTTCATTTGCATGTTTCTATGGTTTGTTTTCATAAACTTGGTTTCGCTATTTTCTAGGTGGTGAAGGTAATCATCCCGACTATTCGAAATCGTTTATAATTAGAAGTGCACTATTCAGCATCTTAGTTGGACTTAAACCATGCTCCTTCTCTCCCAAATTCCTAATAGTAGAAGAAATTCAAGTAATTTTTGTAATTGTTCAATGCATTAATTTCGATTAGAAATTGTGATTTCAATCATTTTTTGAATTTCTTGAAATGTTAATATATTGGATTTAGCTTTTCAATTTATGCTTACATGATATTGCGAAATGTTAGGGAGATGTGAGACCTTCTAGGCATTCTCCCACTGTTGTTTATTAGGTTCTGAAATTTTATGGTAGCTTATGTTATAGGGGAAACTCTACCAAAGTTTTTGTAGAATATGCACAACTAGTGGTATGACGTTATTGAGACAAAGAAGAAGTTGAACAAGAACATAAATGGTTTATATGGGGGCAAGTTAGCTTGCATTACAAATTTAATGCACTTAATGGGGGCAATTGCGATCGCTTTAGTGCACTTAATGGGGGCAAGTTAGCTTGCATTACAAACTTTTAGGCTTATATGAAGGATTCTCAAAACCTTTTACTTTGTTTCAATCTGCAGTTTGATATTATTTTGATTGGGTACTTCCCAACATTAATTGAAATGATTCCTTGTTAAATGAGGATAAATGGTCAAAGTTTAGTGAACAGTAAATAGGATGGTTAATCAGTAACTAGACCTTTTAAATCACAAAGATTATGACTGTTTAGTTTATTTCAACTAGGGATTACTTTAATACTACTAGTTAGTCTTTCAATTGGATTAATAACATAGAATCTTTAAGAGATATATACGTAAATTTAATTAGTTGGGCTATATATGTGTTCCTATCGAAAAACTTAGTTGGGCTATGTGGTTATTTGTTCTTATTTTTTATGTCTTCACTAATATTACTATGATGTTCATGTTTCCGAACAAGTATGATTTAATCAACAAAAGCTTGAATTAATTGAGTTATCGTAAGGATCAATGATTAGCTATATATTAATTTTATTATTGCAATTAGAATTTAGTTCCTACAAATTTAATGTCACTCCTAAGTCAATTGGTTGCGCCATTTTTTGTTTGTGGTTTCTCGTATAATTATAATGTGCACTCATAAGCCTTTTAATTCATGTTTACATGATATTGTGAAATTTTGGGGAGATGTGAGACCTTTAGGCATTATCCCAATGATGTTTATTAGGTTATGAAATTTTTGGTATTCTATGTTATTAGGGAAACTCTGTCGAGATTTTTGTAGAAGTAACATATATTCATGGTCTAGCTAAAGACATTGCAATAAACCTTACACAAGCATTTTATAAATGTATTTTAAGGCATTGATTAGTCCTACAATTACAAAAATTGAATTGTCGACATTTGCATTTAAATTAAGTCATCGTATTTTGTAGGAAATGTCGACAGTGAATAGAGAGTGGATATACAATCGCCTCGATAATGGGTTTATTCGAAGGGAGTTTGTTTTAAGGGTAAAGGAATTCATAGAATTCGCAAAGGAAAATTATACCACTTAACACAATGAGGGTAAGATTAGGTGCCCATATAATCGCAACAAATGTCGACTTCTACCTATTAGATGTTCAGACTGTTGAGTACCACATATGTAGGTATGGGTTCATTCCTGTATACTATTGTTGGTACGAATACGATGAGAAAGAAGGTCAGGATACGAGATCCACTTTCTACGATTTGAAAACAATTACGAGATGAAATCAACTTCGATTATGGTCAACAATCATTGACTTACCAATAGATGATATATAACGCGGTGGGGCCTAGTTTTAACTGGAATCACATGGAAGAGGAGCCCAACCCCCATGCATAACAATTATACGACATGATTGATGCTAGTAACGAGCAATTGTTGCCTGGTTGTGCGAACTTAACAAAATTGTTTGCCATGGCTAGATTGCTTTCTCTGAAATCAGCGCACCATGTTTCTGAACGCTGTTACGATGCGTTCATGCAATTCATCAAGGAAGTGTTTCCAACAACAACACATTAGTCGACAATTTTTAATCAACAAAATGACTTATGCCAGGATTGCGTCTACCTGTCGAGAAGATAGATTGTTGTGAAAATCAGTGTATGATTTGTTGGGGAGATGACTCTGAGTTAACATCGTGTAAAATTTGTAGGCATTCTCGACACACTGACGTAGTCGCGGTAGGTACACAAAAACAAGACCTTGCAAATAAATGTATTACTTTCCCTTAGGCCCTCGATTGCAACGTTTGTTTGCTTCCGAATTAACAACTAGACAAATGCATTGGCATGGGGAACACGTGTTCCCAAGTGATGTTATGCAACACTGTTTGGATTCGATAGCATGGCGTCATTTTAACGAAATGAAAAAAGAGTTCAACGCAAAGATTCGAAATGTTCGTTTGGGGCTATGCACGAATGGTTTTCAACCATTTGGGTCAAATGGCAGGCCTTACTCTTTGTGACCTATGATTTTGACTCCATACAACCTCCATCATTGATAAGTTGGTTTTTATATTCCTTTAATAGTTTATTTTAGTATATTTAATTATACAAAGTATTTAAAATATATATATATATTAATTATATTTATTGGTCATTTTCAGGTGAAACGGAGTGCACGGTTGAATTTGTGGCGGAACAATACTCAAAATGGAGTTTACATGTAGTGATCAGATGCCTGACAGTTTGCCTCGAGTTACGCATTGTGCGATGGGTAGAATAAGAGACAATGTATTTAAACTAATTGGGAGCTGCCACGTTAACGATTCTCATCACAGTAGCTGACATGTGGCACGTTCTCACCCTCTCCGAGCATGTCACCTATTTTCTCTCCTCCAATCAGCAACCGCCACATCATGCTCGCTCACAATGCCACCAAGTCAAAGGCACCAGCTCCACCAATCACATGCTGCCGCATCAGCTTCAACACAATACACATCACAAACCGTTTCTTCTCCTTGCACAGTAGCTGTTGATCTACCTCGGGATGCGCGTCCGCACAAACTCTCATATTTTTGCACAAACTTGCACGACTTTTCCCACAACCTCTTGGACGCTACGTGCCTCGTTCCCACTACTCCAGTGCGTCATCACATGTCGGTTTGGCTAATCAAACAACGACATGTCGGTGCTCTGCAGGAAACAAGCCAATAGGCTGCAGACACGTGGTGTATACCTATTTTTGAATCAAAAATAGCCATACGATGCTCCTTGGCGGACGAGTCACCTCCCCTACCCCCAAAATTAGTTTCTCTTACCTCCCAAGACCAATTTTTAGTAGTTTTATATATTAAGAACTTAGATTTTATTATTTGGAAAACCAACTATTATTGTTTTTCTTATCGACTTTCTTCAATGATGATCGGCTAATCAACTCCTTGCCTAGGTCGAAGGGGAAACAAGTCAGGATCATGAATTTATGGCATATTATGTGAGATCTATGATTTTTATTTAATTTGATTTAATTTCTCCTATTTCATTGTCATTGATTTTAATGATTATGGTTTAGATCTAGGGTGTGTATATGGCCAGTGCATGCTTTTAGGTGGACAATCTATAGTATTTGGACCATTAGTATCCGTGTAATTGTGCTTTTGGACCAATAAAGTAACAAACGCTCACCCGTTTATCGTCAAATCTTTTCGGTTTTTGAGTGTGCAACAATTGAATCTAGGTTTAATTGGGAGCGGACGCGATCCAGTTATTTAGGATTAGTGTTCCCTTAGACCCAAATTACTACGATTAGTGTGTTAAACTCGATTGGCGGATGTCTAGGGTTATACATTAATTAGGGAAGTAGTTAGTGGCGAACATCCTAGCTATTGAGATTAGGGGAACGAAGAATTTTTGGCGGATGTCGATTTTCTATAGCTAATCTAGGAGAATATAAATTAATGACTTTTTGGGAAAGATTGAAGACCATGATTGCCATTGAATCTTTATTCCTGATTTGTTGAATTGTAGACTTAGGTGTTACTTAGGTATTAATTAATTGTTTTCAAAATTAGTTTAGTTATTTTATTTATTTAGTTTAGTTAGATTAGTTAGTTAAATTAATATTTCTTTTAAAACCCCCGATTTTCCTTTTTTGTTGTTTACAACATAAGAAAGACTACCGATCTCTGTGGGATCGACCCTTTTCCACTATTCTACAAAATAGTTGGTTTAGGAACTTTACTTTATTGACGCGTTCGGTCCGCGTCAATCGTCGATGTGCATGAAACAAGAATTCATGTTCTTGATGATTATTATTCCCGGATTGACCAACCTTAATGTATTCTTGCAACAGTTAGTGAAAGAGCTACAAAATTTATGGCACAATGGTTTAATGACGTATGATGTTTCGACAAAATTGAATTTCCAAATGCAAGTTATCGGTAAACAGTAAGCGACTTTCTCGCATATAGCATTTTATCAGGTTGGAGCACGCGTGGCAAAATGGCTTGTCCATACTGTATGGACGATACGGAAACATTTCAACTTTGCCACAGTATGAAAACTTCATGGTTCGACTCTCATCGTTAAATTTTGCCTCAAAACTCTAATCTTAGGAAAGACAAAAAAGGGTTTCTGAGAGGGAAAATAGTAATAAATGACGAACCACCACTGATACAATTAAGTGAAGACATTTTGATGGAAATCAAGGCCTGGGATTAATGAAAGTGACGAAACTTGGCGCTGATGCGAAAAATGCTGAGATTGCTATGGTTTCGGGATGGAGGAATCGGAACATCTTCTTGGACTTTCCGTATTGGAAGACGAACTTGATTAGACACAACTTGGATGTAATGCACGTAGAAAAAATGTGTTCGACAACATATTCGACACTATTATGAGTGTGTCGGGAAAGACTAAGGATAATGTGAAGTCAACACAAGATGTTCGGGAGCTTTGTCACCGACCTTCTCTACATATGGATGAAGTTTCAAAGAAGTATGCGCTTGCATGCTACACTCTTGATAACCTAAGAAAAAAATTATGCGAGTGGATTTGATCTTTGCATTTTCTCGACGGATATGCTTCTAAAATAGTCACCTATCTCAGCGATTTGTTAGTGATTCCTCACTACACCACATATCGCTGAGCAAATCATTGGGTTTAGCTCTCAATGCTCCTTCGATTCAGCTGGTAATTTATAATTCATTCTCCAATTGGCTATGAATTCACTGGTCTTCTTCTGCCGCTGATTTATATGTCGGTTCCTAGTGTCATTCCAAATCGCTGGTGTAGTTTTCCTAGTTAACTATTTTTCTTTTCTTTCTTTTTTCTTCCATTTCTTTATTTTCCTATTTAAAATATGAAATCACAAAAATAAGAGAATGCATAGTGTAATATCATCATTTATGCCAAAAATCAAATTAAATTACATTATAAAATATGTCTAATTATTGATTTGTCACCATTATGAAGTAAGGAATTAGTGTTTGCTACTTTAGTGAGTTACCTACGGCCAAGTATGATTTGATCTAAAGGTGCTACATTAGGAAAGTAGCTGATTGTAAACTAAGTAGTGTTAGGGCAAAGAGAGATCATTTGGAATCACGTAATTCCATTGTATATTCTATGTCACGACACTGGTGTGGTATCTATTGGATGTCAATATTAGTTAGAATATAATGTTATGAATTTAAGGTTTAAATATTGCTCTTGAAGGGATTAAAGAATGTTTTGAACAGACATGACTATATGGATATGGGGCAAAGTGATATATATATACAAACTTTTTTTAAAGGGTAGATTTCTATATGCTAACTCTAATCGTGTCGCTAGAGTAGAGTTCATGCTCGCAGGTTACCTCATGGTCGCACGGCCCATTAGTTACAATGAAGCACTATCAATTGAGAACTAAATATTTTTTTTCACACACGATGTACGAGAGGGAGATATCTATGTTCTTAAAACATGGGGCACCTATGTGTGTGATTAACCTGACACGACAAGAAAGTCTACACACGATGTGCGAGTGGGAGATGTTGGGCCACATTTTACATATGTATAAAATGGATTATGTTTGATGATTAACAATATCTCATATCTCAACCATCCTGATCTCTTGGGAAGTCCAAAGAATGATAGGATAATAAAACCACGAAAGTAGTGATTTGATAATAAGATTTTTTGCATTTTTGTGTGGTGTAGAGAGTTCTTTAGAAGTGTTATCCAAGCTCTTAGGCTATGAAAAGAATAGAGTTCCACTTAAATTAAATAAGATAAAGGGCTTTTGCCAATACTTCTTAATTCCTATTTTGATCAAAACCTTCAATTAGAATAATGAATAGTACTGACTATATGTCAATGAGTGGCTAAGATCCACGTTCTAGACAAGTTGATTAAGTTATATGGATTATTATGATTCGGGTGGTTTTTGTGCTTTCAATTTAATATTGTTTAATTTTGATTTTCATATTCTTGATTACATTATTGTTATGAGGTTTTTGGTTACGGCTTTAGACCTTAAGTTTTTCCTTTGTTGTTGTGTAAGTGCATGTTCTCTTTGATTTCAATCAAAAGCTAATGCTAGTGATCTTACCGCAGCTCGGTAAGGGGATTACGTTAGGTGGCAATTGGAGCCTTGTCTGTTGGCAATTAATGTGCTTTTGTGTTATTGAGATATGAGAAGGGTAGCAGTGTATTGTGATCTCTAGGTTATAGGTGGAAGAATTTGGCACTCATTACTACTCATGATTGGTGTTTTCATAAAACATAACATTGCTAGTCCGTTAAAAATTTGCAGAGGAATCAGGATTTTTTAGGTCTAGTTAGTATTTAGTTATGTCATACGTTCCATCCATTGACATGAAGAGAACATGATGACGAGATTCACTATAAGCACATCTTTGAAAATTAGTACCAAAGCTGTAAAGACTTGTGTCATTAACCTGATGATTAATGTTAATCTGAAAGTTAATTAATCAAAATTAGACTCGCGGTAAAGCCTAGCTTTTCTCGATTACCATGTGCATGGTTTGCATGTCATTTGGTGTTTGTATGAATTGTATTATTAATTATAGAAATAATCATATTAATTGGCCTATAATTGAATAATTGGAGAATCATGGGACGTCGAATACCGTGTGTGGGTTAAGGGTGACACAAATGGGTCATGTGGTAGCATGCACGCTCGAGTGTGCTTGTTGGTGCACTAGAAGAAATGATAAACGTAAGAATAGAGGTGTATATATATTTATATATATTGTATGTATAATAATATATACTCAAAATAATTAATAAATTGGTGGATGCCTAGTGACACGCGAGGTCAAAGATGACAAGTGTAGTATGTATAATAGTATGCACGCTCGATAGTAGTCATTTGCGCGCATGGTGAATTTATAGGTACGAAATACAAATTCGTACATATATATATAAAGTTATATATAAATATATTAGAAATGAATCCTAAAGTTTAAATCAAATTAAATGTTAAACCATTGGATTGCATAGAGAATCACATAGTGTAAGCATCGAGGAGTTGAATGGAATTGATGATTGGTAATTTTTGAGCAATTATACATGCCTTGAGATGCATGCAACCCCCTCTAAAAAACAATCAATGTGCATGTGTATGCATGTGTCAAAATCGGTGTCATTTTATGGAATATTCCTTTAACCCTTGTCTTTTCGATCAACCTTGAGATTCGTGTGTGCAAATCTCGAGGAAAGGTTATCTTTATCCCGAACGCACACAACACCGCCTCATCTCTATTAGGAAACTAGAAATTGAGTTTTACAAGAGAAAGACAGAGGAGTCGAAACAACGAGAAAAAATGAAGGAGAGGTGACGATGGGTAAGGGTTATATCATGTCTTTTGTTGTGTTGTTCATGGTCAATGTTGATCACTATTGTTTTTTATCTTTTCGTTAGTTTCTTGTGGAAGTTTGGAAGGGAGGCTTGGACGAGCTGCTATGTGTTCATTTGAGGAAGGAAACAGTAGGGGAGCCGTCTCCTTTTCCAAAAGTGCCTTTAGGTTAGGGCCAAACCCAACCCTCATGATAAATAAAAAATAGATTGGCCAAAAATCATAAATAGAGGAGACGAGATGAGAAAATAAGAGGGATTGATTCCATAGACCGGACAAAACTAGGTCTAATTTAGGGTATCAAACCCTTCCTTACAAAATAAAAAGAAAGAAAACGTTGAATTTTGGAAAAATTCTAGAAAATAGAAAAAATAGAAAAATTATATTTGTGGACCAAATCAATAGAAATAATGGATTTCTATGAAAAATGAAGAATTTGGGATTCTTTCAAGACTATAGCATGGTTTTTACCTCAAAAAACATAAAATGGTTATATTAACCTATTAAGTAGCAAATGGGTTTTGGGTTTGAGTGTGACTTGAACCACGTGTTTTAGGGTTGTCATATAACTCGTAGAACACCTAAGTTAACTAAAATGAATATATTCGAATGTAGATTTATCTTGGAGTTTTTATGGAGACTTGAATAGTATGGAAAGATTAGGAAAGCTCAGCACAGGCGAGTGGGACTCGTATCCTTATCAATTATACCTCACAAATTAATATATTTAGTTCATATAGTATTATGGACTGGGATTGGGGCAGCGTACTATGACTTAACTATTTATATATGAAAAATCTCGGAGATGGTGATAATTGATTATGTATACTCATATATAAGGTTAGTTAGTAGTATATTTAGTATAAATATCCCTAAACGAGCTTTAATTTATGGTGTTATTGCATTTTAGGAAGTTAAGGTGTAAAGGAAGGAAATAAGAAAAAATGAGAAGAAACGGAGCATAAACATATGAAAACATGGTTAGCGTCGTAGCTACACTTAGTGACATCGTGGGAAGGAAAGGCATAGCGTGGGAGGGAAAGCACGACATGGGAGAGGAAAAAAAGTGAAAAATCAAGTATGGAAGTCTGACGCAGTAACGACGCTGTGGCACACAAAGGACGACACCGAGATGACAATGACAACGCCGAGGTACCATGAGCTCAAAAGAGATGGACACAGATGCGACGCGGTGACTTAACACACATAGCGCCAGTGTTGGAATAAGTTGTTAGTCACTTTTGCTCCACTCGTTATTTTGATGACAACAAACAAAGTAAAAGGAGTCCTACAAGTTTGGTAAGTGTTTACAGAATATCAAACTTGGCTAGGAATTGCAAGTTCAAAAGGAAGAAATGAGTTTTCAAGTTCAAGTAAAATGTAACCGGTCAAATTCAAGATTCTTCTCACACGAGGATACCAGGACCGAAAAGTCACATTATAATTTGTAAAAATCAAGTAAGATATATAAATCCAATTACACAAGTCAAATGCATTAGATTCGCGCATCATGTTTTCCAAGCTTTTCCAAAATTCAAGTTTCAATTTTTACACTATCTAATTTTCATAACTTGAAATAGTTTTACATTGTAAAAACAAGTTTTTACACATATATTCGAATTGGAAAAATTGTTGTGATCGATTTTGAAAGCACCGAAACCAATGTAAATGGTTTTTAAAAAATTAGAAAAATATTTACAGAAAAGCCCCTACATTTTATAAAATTGGGGTTTTAGATTTTCGGTATTTGTGAAATCTTCAGGGCAATTCAAACGAGTCCAAAGACTCATAATAAACATGTTTAATTCGTTTCCAAAGGTTTAATTGAGTCGTAGGTGTGTTTGGGAGTTGATAACTTGAGACCATAAGTTATTTAGTCTTTTATCCCTACTAGTTAGTGTGCTAATGGGACTCATTAGCGCGCTAATGATGTATCCTAATGCACTAACCAATTTCTTGAAAGTTTTTATAAAAGCTTACACCTTTTGCTTTATCTTGAATGAATGATTGAATTGGGTCGTTGGATCGAGATCGACACGTTTTGAGCGTGCACAATAAATTCATGTATTTTACTATTATCTTGTACTAGTGGGAGATATCGCCTCCATATAGGTTTTTCAAATCTCATAAGAATTTAATCTACCCTAAACTTTTATTAGATTTAAGTTTTTTTAATTTCATTACTTTACTCAAACGATAAATTAAACTCCAACCAATATAAAAATTAAACTAAACAATTAATTAAAAAAATTAAACCTTAAACAACTTAAACTAAATAAACTAACTTAATATTCAAACTAATAAATAAATAATTGATAAATAAACTTCAATAAAATATCTAACAATCATCTAAATAAACCCCCACTAAACATCGTAAAATACTCATATTGTTTTCAAACTCCAAAACATAACATCAATTTATAATATAACTATAATTATTTTATAAGGAATCTTAGAATCATTAAATCCTATTTCATTATAGGTTTATAGCCTTTAGTCAGCTACTGATTTTCTTAAATTTAATGAAAATGCCACATTCTTATCATGATAAGTATACCCATTGGATAAAACGCAACAACATAGAAATACGATAGCATTAAGTTCAATGAAAATGATGCATAATCTAAGCGAATATTACTGAAGCCGCATAACAAACAACTTAGTACATAATAACCTAAGACATCATTTCGAAAAATGCTTTATAGATTAATCTTTGTTACTACTTCTATAATTGTTGTAAATACTCCATATTAAGGAATATATTGGCCACTATGCACTCAACAAAATGAGTTACTAGTTGTAATACGCAAAAAAAAAAACTTGTTTTATCTGTGATTGGCGTGTAAGAATCGACCTATAGCATTAAGTACATGATTCCATAATTATAACTACATAACAATATAAAGTATATTAAATACATAGGGTTTGTTTAGATTAATAAACTATTCACACATGTTGGAATTAAACAATGCTAATATGTAATTAAATGACATAATTAAATAAATAAATATCTTTATATCAATGCTCGAATGTTGTTTCACATAAAGAACTTAATAAAATACAAAATAAAAACTAAAGATTAGATAAAAAGTAATTGGAGAGAATTATTTCGAAGCTCTATGGTCCTATATATAGTTCCCTTAGGAATACATCTCCTAGTTAAATATATTCATGATATTAATATAAAAAGTCATGACTGACCTCAGCGATTCCTCACTTAACCACAAATCACTGAGTAAATCACTATGTTTAGCTCTTAGTGTTCCACTTATTCAGTTGGTGTTTTATAGTTCATTCTCCAATTCACTGTGGATTTGTCAGCCTCCATTTGCTGCCAATTTAGATGACAATTCTTAGTGTTATTGCAAATTGCTTGCTAATTGTTGGTGTAGTTTCCGATTGACTGTTTCGCTTTTCTTTCTCTTTTCTTCTATTTCTTCATTTTCCTATTTAAAACCTAAAATCATAGAAATAAGAAAATACCTAGTGTAATATAATCATTTATACTAAAAATCAACTTAAATTACACTATAAAATGTGTCTAATTATTGACTCGTCAAATACCCCCAAACTTAGCACTTTGCACTCCCAAGCAAACGAATACTCTCAATCATATTCTCTTTTCATTCTTTATAAACTTATTTCAATATAATTCATCTTAACATTAGAAAAGAAGTGATTTTCAAATGAAAATATATTACCCACAAGTAAATAAAAGTGATGATATAATAGAATGATTTAGTCAAATCAAAACATCCCTTAATGATAACTCAACCACTTAATGTAACATTTTGTAGAATTCGAAGTTTGTTACCAAAGTTAGTGCATAACATATGTTTTTTTTAAATCTCCACGGATAAGCATCAAGCTTACTAAATTAATTTAAATTTTAGAAAATACTTTATAATAGTGGCACAATTAAAATCAATATGAACTTTGTTAAGACATCTATGAATATATGTTAGATTAAGGAATAATTCATTCAACTATAGCTTCAAGTACTCGAGTTAAATCTTTTCTTAGAAGACTTTAAGAACATCCATTTTTTTCGTCTCTCATTTTTTTCTCCACATCATTATAATTGTTTCTTTGTTAACATATTTCTTTTACTATGGCTTTTGAGTCCCTAATCCATTTCCTTTTAAAATTTTTATCTTTTTCCCACTGTAAATTCTTTGCTCCATTTTTGGAATTTATAGGATTCTATATATATTAATTTTTATAAACTCTTGCTAAAACTTCTCACTATCCACCAGAGTTTAAGAAAGTATTCTTTGTAACTTATAAAAATTCATCGGTTTCTAACCTATTTCTTCTTTCAATTATGTCATAATAGCTTTTTATATGTATTTATATATATATATAGTCCTTCTATTATAGGAATTAGAGAAATACCCATGGCTTGGGTACTTTAATATTAATCGTTAGATTAACATTTACGGTTGGATGTCATTACCTGTTGTGCTGATCGCAATTAAACTTAAGGAAAAGTAATTGCACGCGTTTACCAATAAAAACATATTAATTACTGGGAGAAATGTACTAAACGACTTCTTCTTTTCTTTGTGGTTCATTTCAAATACCTCAATCTTAGCAGTTCACCTTTTTTTTTTTTGAAAGATTAGCAGTTCACATTTTCAATCGTGCACCTTTTTTCCATCAATTAAGCTAATAAGAAGATGGAAATAGGTTTTGTGTAAATGGTGTTACAGGGCTTTCTGTCCATTTGATTCCTGCACCCACTTCTTCTCCATGGTTGCTTCTCACAATCCTATCGGATCATCTTCAGAATGTACCATTCGAACATATCGCGGTCCACGTTTTTTCATTTAGAGGGTCTGGTTGTGATGGACTTGTGAAATTTCAATGATGGTCTTAGACACTTAAAGCATATCCAATGTGACAATGGATTGGGGTGAAAATAGATCTACCTAGGATATAATCCACATCCAACCCAATAAATTCTCTCAAATGGGACTATCGATTGCTAATGTCTATCATATATATCATGGAATCAAAGTGGAGGGTATCTACCACAATGTCTACTTCTAGACATTTTGATAGACTGTCACGTCATACAAATACTCTTTTTTTATTTTTTCAAAGTTTTTTTTATTTTTTCTGGCCTTTATTAATGTTAAGAAAATTGAAAATAAAAGTGCAATTCATCAATCCATTGTTTAAATCTATTGTCCATTGGAGACTATTTTGAGAGGTAAATATCGATCTAGTGCTACATATAATAGACATCATCTCCACATCCATGATGTAGTACCTGTTGGGGTTGCTCAACCCATTTGAATAATGAAACGGATGAATAAAAAAATCCCACCAAACTAGGACCAATGCGAGAAAATAAACACACCGCAAAACAACGCAAGATTTAACATGGAAAACCTTCCAAGTCAGAGGTAAAAACCACAGGTCAAACTCCAAACAATCCACTATGTGAATAAAAAGTACAAGATATCCCAATCGCTTGAGATTCGCTAACAATGGAGTAATACAAAAATACATCTTCCAAGAACTTAGATGATCACACTAAGTATGAAGAAAAACTACCCCAATTGTATCAAACCCTTTATGTTAATCTTTTGAGTCATTGTGTCCTACCACCTTCTTCATTCGTTGAACTCTCGCATCATTTATGATTCTATCAAGCAATGCATTGAATTCGTTGTTGAAACCCACTGCGGCTTTCCTACATAACTCAGTGATCAAAAGTGGGAATGGTAATCCTTCAGTTTTATAGTTTGCATGGCAAACTTCATAGAGTCATGTATAATTTTTCCAAGATCGATATAACCCTTTTTTCATCACTATATGATATAATAGAGCAGCTTTAGGGTTCTTCACTTTGAAGTGTTGTTTGGTTGGGCAAAAGCACGCGTATATGATATAGCCCTAACTCTTCGTATTTTTCCTAAAATAGGTGGTTTTGATAAATATTTTGTGGCCTTCGCTTTCAAGCGCAAATCCCTTCCTCAGAGGCATTTCTAATTCATCTTGGATTAGTTGGATGGGGTAGGATCCCTTATCTTCATGCTTGACATTTGGGTAATATTCCTTCGTTTTTTGTCTGTTTTATGGAAGACCAAATAAATATATTCAACCTCGTAGGTGAAATATCGATTCTCTTTCCTTTGACGATCACTTTATCCCATTCCCTACTAACAAGCCTATTAGCATAAAATTGTCATACAATTTCTGAACATCACCTTTCTTCTATTCCCGTCTAATTTCACAGAATTCGATCCCATACCCTATCTTTAATGATACTCACAGTTTTATCCTCATACTTGCTCACATTTTGAATGTTGAACCCTCTCTAAGGAATGATGAATTTCTTTTTTATCACTGTAATACCTCATTTGAGCTCCTGGTCTCACAAATAAAGAAGATTCATACGTTACCAACTGATTATATTCTTTAGATGACCCACATACTTTTGTTTTTGTTTTGGTTGCACTACACCTTTCATTTTGTCTTATTTACAACCTCTACCACCTCAACTACCTTGTCCCGCCATAGGATGGTTCAAATTTGATGAAATAGGTAAATTGAAATTCTATCGTTGAAATTCCTTGATAACAATGTAAGGAAAAAAAATTACATATAAGTTTTAGTGTAAAACTTGAACGAGTTGAAATTGATTCGTATCAAATATTCGTATCGACATGTACCTTTTATAAGTATGCACTTAGGAGACTTTAATTCAAGCTTCGAAGGGTTGAATCTAGGCATGAATCAATATATCAAACGAATGGGTGCAAGGGTTTTAGGTGTGAAACATTTTAGTATTAGCGATTTAAGGTTTTAGTGATATTGCTGATAAATTGCCAATGAAATCGATGAAAAGAGGTCTTAGTGGATCATTGATTAGTTCAGCAAATCCTAGTATAATACCAAAATCGCTAACAAATCGCAGAGTCAATTTTTACTCAAATAGCTAACAAATCCCAAAATAGAACAAAATATATATAATACAAACATACAAGTCTGGCTATACATCTCTGTATTCCGATAGCTTGTTCTTGCCTCTGCTCATACTAGGATCTGCATTCAAGCCATCACAAAAAGACAAATGACGAGTCCAGAGTGAGTATTCACAAGGAAATTAAGTGAGCAATACGGAAAGTAAATACTGGAATTGAAACAAAACTATTAAATAAACATGCGGAAATACAAATAGGCAAATGTGCTAATTGCATGCAAATGTAATAGTAAAAGCTCAAGCAAGGCTAGTATCTGGATCTGCTAGGTGGTCGACGTGGAACCTACGACGCACCCACACGTGCCCATCACTCTCTCGAGTAGCCCTAGTGGACGTACACACAGAAATGACATGGAGGGAGAGCCTCAATGTTTGTCTATTTTACACAAACCAGGAATAAAGTATTGAAAGACAGGAATTGAATTCAAAAATAAAAATAAATATTGCTTAAGTAATTTCAGTTGGGATACTACACACCTCACACCACACTCCGTGTACCATCACTACCCCCGGCTCGATTCCGCCTAGTCCCAGATATTCTAAATTACAGACCGTACAGACCTAGTTCCATGTATAAGTGTTATTAAGTCATTTGAATGTGTTTTAAATCAATTCACACAAATTATGTCAAAATATGGGTCTATTAGTGCGCTAGGTCTAGGCATTAGCGCGCTAACTGCCCAGACAGTTATATGTTCTGAGCCCAAATGAACATTTGGGCGCTAATTTTCTGGTCTAGCTCGCTAATTGTCATTAGCACACTAGATCTTGCGATTGGCATGCCAATCGCGTTCTGGACAGTAAACCTGCCAAAATCTTTGGGTTTTCTTCTCCCCCACCAACCTAACAACAACAACCACACCAACAACAACACTTCAAAACACTAGAAACACATCTCAACAACTCAACATGAACTAAAACATCACCAACATCTTCAAAATTTTGATCAAAAGATAGAGGAAGGTGTGATGTTTGTGTTTCTTACCTTGGATTTGATGTTTTCCAACTCCAAACTCCACAAATCACCAATTGGTGTGAGTCTAAACCCTTGCTTCTTCACTACAAATTTCAGATGAAATGGAGAGGAGAGAGAAAAGGTGGTGGTTTGAAGTCAAAGTATGACTTATATAGTGGGATATGCATCTCCACTAACTACCTCATCTCTAGGACATCAAATAAACCTCATTTGCTCCTTTTCTAACCCCTCATGACTCCAACTTTGACACCTTTGGCACACTCGCTCTTGTGTTCTCCACCATAAAGTCCATTTTCGGACGTTCCGACGCTCGATTTAGCGTCCCGAAACGCTACATACACGTACTACCATGTCCCTAACCACTAATTAGACATTCCATATTAAGTATTTCACCAGTTTTATTCATTTTGCATGTTTTAGTTCTCATGGCCTAGTATTAAATTGGTTAAACTACCCGGTACCCTATCGACACGTATATCGAGGCGAATAAGTAACACTCGGTCTCGCACGTCAAATGTCATATACTAACACACATTGCGATCCCATATATGCTTTTCAAGATAAACATCACAAATTAAACAATTCAACACACAAATATTACTATTTATCTAGTCCAGGCGTACACAAGCCTAACTGTGGGTCCCACGAGCGTCTGCACTATCCGCCACGTCTGCAAACACATCATAAATAATGGTAAATTATATTCAGGACATTACATTTACCATGCGATTTTCAGTTTTAATTGGTATCGCTGGTAAATTTTTGAGGCATTTATGTTGTTTTCCAATATATTATATGTATGAATAGTTATAACACATGGCACTCATACTCTAGTTAGAATAGTTTGTATTCATTAAAAGGTATTGTAATAACAATATTTGGCCTTTTATTTAGGGGAGAATAAACTAAATAAATGATTTATTACTTAAAATAGTTAAAAATAAATAAGATTCAAGTGAAAGATAAATATACTAACTATCCTAAGTCTAATACATGTAAAGACTTTGGCTCGATCAATCCCATTTACATGAAATTATTTCAGAATAGTAATAATAAAATACGACATGTTCCTACTAAGTTAAAAGGAAAATTTTATAGGACCGCAATTAGGCCAGCTATGCTCTATGGAAGTGAATGTTGGGCGGTAAAGCAACAACAATTACATAAAGTGAACGTAGTAGAAATGAGGATGCTTAGGTGGATGTGTGGTAAAACTCGTAAAGATAGAATAAGAAATATAAAAATTCAAAGACAAGTAGGAGTGGCACCAATTGATACAAAGATTAGGGAAGGGCGGTTACGATAGTTTGATCACCTGCACAGACGACCTACAAATGCCCCAACTAGAAAACTTGACTCAATAGAAACTGTATAAATTCAACGACGTAAGGGCAGACCAAAGTTAACATGGGATGCATTAATTAAAAGGAATTTGAATGGTTTGCAAAGCTCACCATCAATTGCACTTAATCGAGCACAATGGAAAAGTTTGATCCATGTAGCCGACCCCAGTTAATTTGGGACTGAGGCTATGTTGTTGTTGTTGTTGTTGTTGTTGTAGTAGTAGTAATAATAAAATACTTCCGTTATAAGAGTCAAAAGTTGAGAGAATAGAAAGACAACTAACAAATCCATCTATTAAAGCTGAAAATAAAGATAGAGTATGGGCTGCATTCCATAGAGCGTCGTTATTTATAGTCATTGTCTATTTCATAACCATCCTACTAACACATATACTCATTTCCTTGCCTAATTGTAACTATACGTTGTTCGACATCGAGAATAGCTCTAGGTGTTTTGAAAAAATTCTGTCCCATTAAAATCACATCATTTTTCTCAATTTGTGGTATTATTAGAAAATTGGTGAAATACTTGAATCGTCCCACTTGCACTGATACTTTCATCGACATTCCTAGTGGAAAGACCTTGTTACCATTTGCTTTGTTGACAACCAGATATGGCATAAAATCAATATTCAACCTGGCATTGTTTTCCACTATTTTGGTAAGATGTTCATGTCAGCTCCTGTGTCAAGTAAAACATTAAGGAAACTGACCTCGTTAATCATCACATGGAGGAAGAGGTTCCCTTGATCATCTTTGTAAATCTCAAAAGCATGTCCAAAATCTTGAAGCTTTAGCTACTCATATGTGAACTTTTCTTCCGCTGGGTTCTTTCCTTTTTGTTGGAGCACTTTAGGTTTCTCCTTTGACTTCTTCTTTTTCTTATTTTGTGGTGTCTTATACATCCATAGTATAATGGTTTTATTCTTAACGGTTTCATTTGCGTGGATGCAGACACTGGACTCCATTTCATTACTTTGCGGATTTTGTTGGTCAGTCTCAAGGTTGATGATTTCCATATCATGTTCAACAAAATTTTCATAATAAGTTTTAATCTATGACCATTTACTATAAATATTTTTCCTATTTTTAAGCTTTCTATTTTTACTGCACCATGAAATAGTAAATTGAGGATCAGATAAGGTCATGTCCATCTCGAACGGATTTTACCAGAAAATAATTTAAGTCTTGAACAAAACAGTAGAACTTTATCTCCTACTTGAAATTTTATAGGAATTCATTTCATATCATGAAAGGCTTTAATTTTTTCTTTTTAAATTGATGCATTTTCATATGCATTATTCCTGATTACTTCTAGTTCTTGAAGACAACTTACGTTGATACCTACTTCTTTATAATTCATGTTGCATGTTTTTATTACCCAATAGGCTTATGTTCTAACTCAACTAGTAAATGACATGATTTTTCAAATACGAACCTATAAGGTGTTATGCCTATGGGTGTCTTAAATGATGTTCTATATGCCAATAATGCGTCTTCCAGTGTGAAACTCCAATCTTTACGTGTTAGCCTAACTATTTTTTCTAGTATTAACTTAATTTCTCTATTCGACATTTCAGCTTGTCTAATAGTTTTTTGGTGATATGCAGTAGATGTCATATGTGTAACGTTATACCTAGCAAGTATATTAGTAACTAATCGATTACAAAAATGTGAATTTCTATTACTTGTAAGTGCTTTAAGTGCTTTAAAAACAGTAAAGATTTTTTATCTAAGGAAATCAATCACTATTTTTAAATCCTTAGCTTTAGTACCTTTTGCTTCTACCCACTTAGACATATAATCTACAGCAGGAAACAAGCGTGAAATAAAGTAAGCAAAAAGAATCCGAAACCCAAAATTTTATGGGTTGTTCTACGTGGGCCAAAATGACCTCCACATGAATAAGTATGACAATGAGTTATAATTGATTGTACTTCTGAATGTGGTATGCATCTTCTAATTATTTGGTCGGTGCAAATCTTTCATAATAAGGATTCATCGCATGAATATTGTTTAGAATCCTTTTTAATCTTATTTTTTTGGGTTCTCATTAAGTAAGGTGATAATCTATTGGTGGTAAGATAATTAACTATATCGGGATACCAAAGGTCTTCAATATGCAAATTATATGAGTATTCATCTGAAAATTCATCCTTTAATGATATAGTTGGTTCTCAATTCTCTAACCTACTTAAGTGGTATGCTACTAAATTCTTGGCTCCTTTCTTATCTTTTATTTTAAGGTCAAATTCTTGTAGGAGTAATATCCATCTTATTAGTATAGGTTTTGCATCTTGTTTTGTCATTAAATATCGCAAAGGTGCGTGATCAGAATAAACTATTACTTTTATTTCTAATAGATATGGTCTATGTTTTTCTAAGGAAAACACTACCGCAAAGAGTTCTTTTTCAGTAGTAGTGTAATTTTGTTGGGTTGTTTCTAGTGTCCTAAAGGCATAATATATAACATGAGATTCTTTCTCTACTTTCTAATCTAAAATAGCTCTGACTGTATAGTTATTTGCATCACAAATAACTTCAAAGTGTAACAATCAATCTGGTGATTTAATCACAAGCATAGTTGTTAAAGAATCTTTTAATTTATCAAATGCTATCTTGCACTCATTAGTAAATTCAAAAAAGATGTCTTTTTGTAACAGTTTGCATAATGTTTACGTAATTTTATAGAAATCTTTTACAAATCTTCTATAGAATCATGCATATCTAAGAAATGAATGTATCTCTCTTACTATATTATGGTAATGTAATGTTTTGATTACGTTGATTTATGCAGGGTTTACATCTATTCCTTTATGTGACACTATATGTCATAATATTAATCCTTGGTCTACAATGAAATGACATTTTTCACAGTTTAGTACTAAATTTTTTTATGCATCTTTTACATACTTTAGTTAACTAAGCATTCATCAAAAGAATTTTCATAATTTGCGAAATTGTTCACAAAACGTTCAATGAATTTTTTCACATAATCAGAGAAAATGTTAAACATACATATTTGGAATGTTGTAGGTGCATTACATAAACCAAAAGGTATATGTCTATAAGCAAATGTACCGAAAAGGTGGGTAAAAATATTTTTTTCCTTATCTTCTGGGGCAACAAGTATTTGGTGAAATTCTAAATAACCATCTAGGGAACAGTAATAGGTTTTTCTAGCTAATCATTCTACGATTTGATCTATGAACCAGAGTGGGTGGTGATCCTTCCTAGTTGAGGCATTCAACTTTCCATAATTTATACATAACCTCCAATCATTTTAGATTCTAGTTGGTACTAATTCTTCATATTCATTTGCTATTACTTTAATTCTTATCTTTATAATGACTGCTTGGATTGGGCTTACCTAATTATTATCAACTATTGGAAATATCATTCCTACATGTAATAGTTTTAATATTTCAACTTTTATTATGTTCATCATAGGTGGGTTTAATCTACGTTTTTCTTGTCTAGAAGCTTTGGTATTAGTTTCTAAGTTTATCCTACGTATAAACATAGCTGGACTTATTCCTTTGATATCTGCTTTGGTCTATCATATTGCTCATCTAAATTCTTTCAATACTTTTATCAGCTTATTTTCTTCTGGACTAATCAATTTGTTAGAAATTATTACTAGAAATTTATTAGAATCCCCCAAATAAACATATTTCAAATGGTCCAATAAGGTTTTTAAATCAAATTTAAGGGCATTAACTATAGATCGTATAAGTTTTGAATGAGATCTAGATAAGTCTCCGTAATAAGTAAGTTCTGCTAGTTCATTATATGATTCTAGAATATTTATTATCTTTTTTGCTTCTTCATCTCTATCCTCATCTTCTTCTAAATCTTCGATTGCCAGTTCTAGTTTATCTACTTTTTGTTCTTATTGATTTGTCTATTAGTGGATCTATCAAATCTATTGTGCATATTGAAGAAACATTCATTGGGTATCTCATTCGATCGTATATATTAAAATTTACTGCATCATCATCTACTTGCATTGTTTATGTTCCATTTGACGCACCAATCTTTACTTTTGCAGTATTCAAAAAGGTCTCTCTAAGATTATAAAAGTTCTATTCGAGATATTATCTTTTTTTTATATATAGGACAATTAAATCTACTAGGAAGATTAAATCACTAACTTTGATTAACACATATTCAAGTAACCCTACTGGTTTAATGGTAGATCTATCAGCTAGTTGTATGACTATACCAATTTCTTCTAAATGTACATATATCATTCGTAAATAAATAGATAAAGGAATAACGTTTATGAAGGCCCCCACATCACACAATGCTTTAAAAATTCCTATGTTTTTAATTGCACATGGAACATAAAACATTCCAAGATTAAAACATTAAGGTGGTAACTTCTTTTGGATTAATACTGATACTTGTTATCCTAGACTCTCTTTTTCATTAGCCTTAATATCATTAGTGCATTAATCTTTTATAAATCTCTTGTACTTCTGAATGACTTTAAATAATGGTATATTAACTATTACTTTATTTAATGTATCAGATATTTATTTTTCTTCCTGCAATTTCTTAGCATTTTTGTTATCTTTCAAACGATAAGGGAATGGTGGTTCCATATTAATTACTTTTTCCTCATTAGGTTTATTACCCTTTTCGTTGGGGTTTTGTTACTTTTCACTTCAATTTTTTTTCTAATTCCACATCTATTTCTTTTCTAGTAACTAATTGGTCTGGCATTTTAGGTTCATCCATCTGCTTAATGTTATAGCTGGTGCTATTTCATGTATAGTAGGATAAGGTTAAGAAGATAATTTCTCTTGATTTATAAATTCACTCGTCTGTGTTTCCATTTGACTAAATTGGTTTTTTACTTCAGTCATATTATTTTGTAGTGTTTGAATTATTTGATATTGTTTCTTTCAGAACTATTCAATGTTTTATACCTTTGATAACCTTGGTTGTTGCTTTTATTACCTACATTTAGTTGTGGGTAATTTGCATAACTATTAAAGTTGTGATTAGGATCAACAAACACATCATATTGGTTCATTATAGCATTAGCTTCTTCTATTTTTGTTTGTCATTTCAAAGGATATTCATCATTAGTATGGCTTAATTCATTGCTAGATTTTATTGTGCTTGATCTATCTTTTAGTAATAATTCAACCAAGACTTTTAACTCGTCTATCTTATCATATTGTGTTTTATATGTCTTATCCATGTCACTTAGATTATCTTTGGACGGTTCGCTCTTCTCACTATATTGTTTTGATTGTTTAGCCATTGTATTTATAACTTCTCTTGCTAAAGTTAGTGTTTTATCAAGTAAAGACCATCCACTTATTGTGTAAGAATCTTCATTCTAAGTGACTTAATCCTTCATAAAAATATTGCATTAAAGTTTTATCTATAAATCTATGCATTTGACATAATGAGATAAATCTTTTATACCAATCCCAAAATTCATCAAAGTTTCTCCAGTTTCCATCTTAGCATTACTAATTTTCTTTCTACATAAGCTAATTTGTCTTGCTGGGACATATTGGTCAAGAAAGACTTGTAGCATCTTTGACCAATTGGTTATTGAATTTTAAGGAAAGTAAAATAACCAATATAAAGATTGGTCTTTCAATAATAAGGGAAAAGCTTTTAATTTAAATAATCTATTTCTATATCTTTAGGTTTTAATGTGCTTACTTTATTCATGAACTCCCTAATAAATTTTTGAGCATCTTCATCATCTTCACCATAGAAGCATGGTGAATAATTTATAGTCTGAATTTCGATTCGAATTCTAAAAATTACACACATAAATTTATAAGTCGTGGAATTCCTGCTAAATTGCCTAGAAGTTAATTCTTCCTTGTTTTCAGCTATTGTATATGACTTTCAACAAGAAGGTTCCCAAGAGATTATTTTCAAAATCCCCAGCAAAGGAGACAAAAATTGAGACATGTCAAGCATGCGCAATAAAATCATGTATTTTACTATTAACTTGTAGTTGTTGTAAATAAAATATCATCTCCATAGGGATTTTTCAAATCTCTTAAGAATTTACTCTACCCTAAAATTTTATCATATTTAACTTGTTTTAATTTAATTACTTTAAATTAAATGGGAAATTAAATAGTAACCAATATAAAAATTAAACTAAATAATAATTAAAATAACTAAATCTTAAACAACTTAAACTAAATAAACTAACTTAATATATTCAAACTAATAAATAAATAATTGATAAATCAACTTAAATAAAATATCTAACAATCATCTAAACAAATCCCCACTAAACATCATAATATACTCGGATTGTTTTCAAACTCCAAAACATAACATCAATTTATAATATAGCTATAATTATTTAATACGAAATCTTAGAGTCATTTAATCCTAATTCATAATAAGTTGATAGCATTTAGTCGTCCACCAATTTTCTTAAATTCAATGAAAATGCCACATCTTATCATTGTAAGTTTATCCATTGGATAAAATGTAACACTGTAGAAATACGATAATATTAAATTCGATGAAAATCATGCTTAATCTAAGTCAATATTACTGAAGTCGCATAATAAGCAACTTAGGAAAAAATCAACACAGATATCCACTCGGGAAATGCCCTATAGATTAATCCTAGTTACTACTTCTATAATCGTTGTTAATAACCATAAACATAGAATTGAATACTCTATATTAAGGAACATATTGGCCACTATGCACTAAACATAAAGAATTACTAGTTGTAATACATAAAACAACTTGTTTTATCCATGATTATTGTGTATGAATCGATCAAAAGCATTAAGTGCATGATTCCATAATTATAACTACATAACAATCCAAAGTATATTGGACGCTTAGGGTTTGTTTAGCTTAATAGACTACTCACACATGCTTGAATTAAACAATACTAATGTGTAATTAAACGACATAATTGAATAAATAAAATCCTTTAAATCGATGCTCCAATGTTGCTTCAGATAAAGAACTTAATCAAAAAGAAAAGAAAAGGTAAAAAATAGTTAAATAGTAACTGAAAAGAGTTATTTCGATGCTCTCTAGTCCTATACATAATTCCCCTAGAAATAAATCTCCTAGATAAATACAAATTCTTCATATTAATCTAAAAAAATGTCACCGACCTCAATTATTAGTCAGCGATTCCTTATTTAACCACAAATCGTCGAGTAAATCCCTGAGTTTAATTCTCAGTGTTTCACTAATTCAGTTGGTAATTTATAGTTCATTCTCTAATTCACTATCAATTCACTGGCCTTCTTCAGCTGGCGATTTAGATGTTGATTCCTAGTGTTATTCCAAATTGCTGGCTAATCGCTGGTGTCGTTTTCCAATGGACTATTTCGCTTTTCTTTCTTTTTTTTCCATTTCTTCATTTTCCCATATAAAACTTGAAATTACAAAAATAAGAGAATACCTAGTGTAATTTAATCATTTATACTAAAAATCAACCTAAATTATACTATTAAATGTGTCTAATTATTGACTCGTCAGAGATAACGACCATGAAATGTTAGATAGGATTGGAAACCATTCAGAAACCGCTTAGAATATTCTATTATCCTCTCATGCTTAAAAACTCGTTTTGACACATCAATTTATCTTGATTTTTGTGCTTAACCGCTTGGAATCATTTGAGGCTACTAAATCATCCTTGAAACATGTATCATTGAGGTGTTCTAAGGCTTGCAACAACTTCTCTAGAACTAATTTTAATCTCTCTTATTTGGGGTTGTAAGAAAATACATATTGTGCATATATATTTATATATAGTTAATATATAGGTGCATAAATATTTATATATATAGTTTATATATATAAATATATATAAAAAAAAGTTATATAATTTGATAAATAAAAACTATACATTAGATTCGCCTCAAGATACGTGTAGCGTGACCATTAAGGAAGAGAATGGAGGAACGTACTGTTGGTGATGTGTATACACACCTCGAGATGAGTGTTTTTCTGTCTCGAGTAAAATCAAGTGATTTGTATGGTATTATTAAACCATAAGATCAACCTCGAGATACGTGTTACCTGTCTCGAGGAGATCAATATAATTAATCACTAGTAAATTGGTATAGAGATGGTGATTATCTTGTTGATAGCCATAACATTGACCTCAAGATATGTAGTACGTATATGGAGAAAAATAAAAAGGTATATAAAAATAAATCATTAAACTTGCTTTGAGATTCATGTAGTGTGAATCTTAAGGAAATCAAATATTTATTTTCACAAACAAACATAAAATAAACCACCTCATTCAATTTCATTTTGAGACAAAGATTGACCTCGAGATACGTAGTGCATATCTCGAGAAAAATAAAAATACATAATGAATCTGAACTTTTAGATTTGTCTCGCATGAATCTCGAGAAAAATTTATAGTTATTAAATCAAATCAACGAAACTAGTACCTCATACAATTTGATTTCGATAGTGAAATCGAAAAATTAAGGAGGGACAGAGAGAGGCCGAGACATCAAGATTAATGGTGAGTTTGTTGGTTATTGTTTGATGTTGATCATTGTTATGTGTTGTTGTTGTGATCGTTATTGATGTTGTTTTATGGTTACTAGAGAAGTTGAGAAAGATGTTGGAGGTGGGAAGAAGAGGATGGTAGGGGAACGATCTCCCTTCCCCAGTCCTAACCCGGGGTTGGGGTTGGGAGCCTAACCCCAATGAAATCGATAATAAAAAACTTTTTGAAGAGAGTAGAGGTGTACGTAAGGAAGATGATGGGGGGTTGATCCTCTAGATCAAATCGGGCCTAGTTTAGGGATCAAAGCCCTCATGAAAAAGAACTTTTGTATTGAAAAAAAATTAAATAAAAATCCCCAAAAATCGAGAAAATTCAAAAAATTGGATTTTTGATCAAATTAGTGGAAATTGGAGATTTTTATAAAAAAATGAGGATTTCAAAGTTTTCTTAAGGATTTATACAGGGTTTTCCTTGTAAAACGAGCCACGATACCCGAAAATGCCCAAAATTTGAATTTTTTAAAGCTTAATCTAGGTTAATTTTCGATTCCAAAACACAATTTGAACTCAAAATTAGGATTTAGACATTTAATGATTTTTTCAAGTTGAGCTTATATAATCTTAGCAATATTATATATTAGCTTAGACAATGTAAATTTATATGTTGAACAATAACTTTGAGTCAAAAATAAAATTTGGGCATCAGAGAATTTATTTTGGAAGTATTTTAAGGGTTTCGGGATGTGATTGGATCAATTAAGTTGCAACAAAATGAAAAAAAAAACTATGGAATGGTTTTGGAGTCTTACCAAACTTCTAAATGAATCGTAGGACCGCAATTGGAATCTTGTGTGGACTAATTCATCGACTTGGAGCACAAGGGAGTTGTGACATCGCATTTGTAAGGTTAAGTAAATCCCATAGTAACCTTCACATTTTATGATTATAATTTCGTATAAATTGCATTGATCCTTGATATTACATTTTTGTTGTATATGCATACACGAGTAAGGATGATAATGTCAATTCGAGTCTCCTTATAGTGTCTACTGATTGAATGTATAGTGTAGAAATATATATTGTCTGTCTAACTTGTATGTATAGGGTATATTAAGCTATCTGACTATGTATACAAGGTAGAGTTATATAGTGTTTACCTGACTGTGCTATACAGGGTAGAATGATATTATGTTATAGGGGCTAGAGTCATTGATTCTTTGCATCATGTAGTTATCATCAGATCACGTTGAACCAAATCATACTTTGACAGATTCGAGGAACGAGACTCATTTGGTTATCCTCTCCGAACATGAGTCTGTATTCCTGTTTCTTACCACTTTCGAAGTATGTCAATTGATTATGATCGGATAACAAAAATGTGATAGATTCACGATTGTATTTAAATTCCTCGGATTACATTGTTCGTTTAATCTCTTGGATTATTATGCATTTGATTATTATAAGTGTACTAGATAGTGTGAGACTTACTTATCTGACATTATCATATTTTTATAATTGGATAATGATCGGTTCAGGTGGCGATAAGGGAAAAGTAAAGCTTTCCTACTGTTTGTGACATGCTTAGATCTTTTCTCTATGTATGTATTGTTTTTGAATATATTATATTATATAAATGGATTTTTTGGGTTCGAGTGTGATTAGGATCTCCTTTAAAATGGCTAGAATGGTTTTTGGACGAGTTGAGATAATTTTTGAGTAAGGTAATGTTAGTTTAAAGTTTTTAACACTTCAGACCAAGTTAGAATGAAGATATAGCTTTGTTAATGCAATATATATTATGATGGGTGGATTGTATATCCTTCGACATTTCCACCAAGCTGAGCAGGTTTTGTTGAAGATTTTTGAACATCAAGTTTTTCGGTGTAGGCTTAAAAATAGAAGAGGTGTTGTCAAAAAAAATTTATGGAGCTTTGTGGATTATTAAATTCATCGAAACGTACTTTGAGGTTTAAAGTTCACTTTAGAAATGATTACGGTTAATAAGCTTTTATAATTGATGATTACAAGATCTTAATCTTAATTGTTGATTGATGGAGAAGTTAAAGTAGCTAGATTATCAAGGGAATAAGGTAATCTAGGTCGGTCAGATCCCTAATTAGGTGGGGTCTGACAGGAACAATTTTGATGCATATAAAGTTGCCCAAACTTATTTTTAGTGCCTATTGGTTGTGGATTTTGTTAATGCACACCTTTGAGATGCAGACTTAGGATGATGTAAGAGACTCCACTTTGTCGTGTCCTTAACCTAGTTTGATCAGTGTTATGCCGTAAGGTCTACTATGAGGGATGGATCTTATGCTCAACACCAAAACTGAGCAAGTGGAATAAGTTAGATCTCTAGGGTCCTAAAACAAGGTTGCATTCTACACGAGGTGAAATTTTAAAGAGCGAAGCACGTGTAGGCGAATGATTTTAGGCCATGCTCGTTTTAAATAAATAGCTTCGTAGCCCACCTATCATCTATTATAGCTAGTGAGCCATTTTTTAGCCTATTTCCACCATGTATTTGTTATGTACTTATCATGAAACCCAATAAAACCACTTAGTCTTCGTATCAACATTACCTAGTGGTTGAAAAGCCTAGTTTAGAACAAAAGTTTTAAAAAGAGAGCTTATGTGATCTATTGTAAGAAAAGCCCAAGTTTGGGGGTTATTTATTGTTTGCAAGTGTCAACCACTCTAAAAGTGGTAAAAAAAAGTAAAGTGCGCAAAGCACTTGAAAATAAAAGGAGTTGGTAATGAAAAAATTAGAGAAGTGATTGTGCATGAAAGTTCAAAATTTATATTGTTATTCACTTTGTATAGCTCTATGTTGTGTATGTAAGGTCTATGCTAGTATTTTCCAACAAATTTTGAATCCATGTACATCCATTTTCATCGTAAATTTAGCCAAGCCCCACTACAACCAAAATAAAAGACCTACTTGACTCTTGCATGTATTAAGTCTTCATTAGTGGAGAGTGTGAGTTGTAGTCTCGCTTATGGGGTTCCTTGCATTTTTAATGCTAAATAAAAAGATAGTAAACTTACAGCTGGAGTAAATAGTCTAATAAAACTCATGATAATTGACATCTTTGGATTTTGATCAAGTTTTAGTTTCAAAAGTGTGATATTTGATGAGGTTGGGCCTAAGTTCTTGACAACTTGTAGTCTCATGAGTTTTTTGTTGATTTGGTATCTAGTGAAACCAAAGGATTCACATTTTTGTTAAAATTTGGGCTTAAGTTCAATTTGTTTGTATTTAGTTGTGTTTTCAATTAACTTGTTGTGTTTATAATTATATTTGGAATCCATAGGTTTGCATTAATTTAAGAGTCTAGTCTAGTTGCATTAGTTGTTTAGAATCTAGTCAATTAAATCATTTTGCATTACAAGTGTAGTCACATTAGTTAGAGTCTTATATAATAAAGCACTTGCTCGAGACAAGTAAAACAATAAGCTTTAAGGGTATTTCTTGAGTACATTTTGTATCCATTTTGTGTGTGTATTTATTTTATTTAAATTCCCAAAGTCTTGGAATTTTTAGTCGATAAATACTTATTTTTGTTTGTTTTGTATTTTAGGCCATGTTTGATGAAAAAAGAATAAAAGTGAGGTTCTTTTGGAAGTATCATTGGTGTTCCTCCTTGAAAAACATTCACGCATCTCAAGGCAGTTGCGTGGTTGCAATACATCAGTCGTCAGATGTTCCTCAAGACACGCCTTTGAGACAAGATCAGAGTTGATGGAAGCATGCAGTAACGATGTAATACACAATTATGTCACACGCACTCCAACAATCATCTAGACTCTCCTCGAGATCCCCTGAACTGCAAAGTTCAGAAGAAGCTATAAAAGCTATCCCACGCATGTCCATGATCACCTATCGTGCGTCTTTACCAACCACTAAATGCTCCTTGAATGACACATCATCACAAGTTCCAATAACCATAGTAGTGGATCCTTCTAGGTGCACGAGCAAAGCACCCTTCCTCACTATAAAATCACCGTGTATCTCCTCCAGCCTTATAATCAACCTCGAGTGGCACATCATGCTCACATCCACTGGCTATACCCATCAGATTGTCTCGATGAACTCGTCAACGAATTATACTCACCAGTGCTCTCTCTTCTCTATGAAGATGCAACTCTCCTGACCGTGTAGATAATCATTAAACCAAGCAAAGTCCTTATCCCTTCTCTCTCTCGTCCCCCCCATTATGACTATTCATTAGTCACCTTGTCTCTCTTTTCTCTTCTACACGAAACTCTCATTTTCTCTATTGTTTCTAATTTGTACGTATTAATTATGGATTTTAGGGCCATGAGGCATTAAACCTCATAGGATTAGGGTTTTTCAAGGGAATCTCAACATCACCATGAAAAATTTGATTTAGGTTTTGGTATCACTTTTATTACTACTTGATTCTTATAGTTTGGATAATTGATTGTGTAGTTGCAAATGCATTCTCTTTTATTTAAATTTATTGCTAGCATGATTGTTTTGCATCCGTAATTGTGTGGAGCATTGAACACAAAGTAGCAAGAGGATAACCCAATTGGTACGCTCCCTTTTGTTTATCTCATATAATAAGATGGTCCAGGCTAAATCAAGCGCGCTTCGTGACTTGGTTGTCTAGGTCTAGTGGTTTCACGAATCTTAATGCGGAAAGTATGCTAAATCCGTTGGTTGCTCTACCTAAAGTTGTGCATTTGTTAGAGATTCTCTTACCAAAGTTATGAAATAGATGAGTGTTAGGTGCTCTCTAAAGCTTTATAGCTAGCCTATTGAAACTAAGCCAAACAATCCTTCGTAGAATCGATGACCAAAAACATAATGTTGAATTCAACTTGATTTTCCCAACCTAGGAATTTACATAACTTGTCTTACGTTATTTAATTTCTTTCATGCAATTAGATTAGTTATTTAATTACTCTCTTGTCATAGTTAGTTTATTCTTTTTCTCTCATTAGTTTAATTAGTTAATTAGTTAGTTAGTTTATTCTCTTTTTTTAAACCTTGTATTTGACTAAAGTTTAGATTCTTAATCCATGTGGATCGACACTTGTGTTTACCACTACTACAAACCAATTGTAGTTAGCTTTTCTTAGGGATGAGAGTTTGAATTTACTATTGATGCGTTCGATGTGCATCAATTCTTTAAGGCCTGGTGATCTACTTGATTGAGTTAAAGACAAGAGTTATATTATGAAACATGATAGTGGTGTTGATCTGGAGAATTTTGAACCCTAATAAGTAATGAAAGAAAGGAAAACTTGAGATCACATAATACATAGTCTTTGCCTCGGACAATCAATTTTTTTGTATAAAAAATGTCATTTCATGATGAACTACAAGATCAATGGGATGGTGAGGAAATCAGATTTTATACTAAGATATACCAGAAGATTACAAAGATGATCCCTTTGTCAAAGCATGCAACAAGTGCAAAATTACCCGAAGTTTATGAAGGATAGAGCAGCATGCCAGAAAATGATTATATGATATAAAGAACTTCACGAGGATATATCACTAAAGTAAACTTGGTGCATCACAGTGATCATTTAAGAGTCGTGGTGCAGGCGTCAGGCTAATAACATTAAATTAAGCGCTATTGGGAAGTAGCCCAGAGTTTTTTAAAAATTTATGCCAAATGTGCAGGAAAGACCATTCGTCAGGTGATGATTTATTTGAACGGAAATATCTCGCTAACCTATGAAAGAGCGAAAAATAGCTATGGAGTTCCAAGCGTTGAGAGTAAGTTGCATTGGCAAATTAAAGGTAAAACTTCTTAATTTTTATATTTTCATGATTTAATACGTTCATGACACCTTGTGTGAGTGATACATAAAGTTGGAGGAACATTGGATAAGAATTAACGAAAATTACATGCGAGGTATGTTGGCAGATAAGTCGACGTTATGGGTATTACCCATGATGTCGTGGGAAGTGGTCACAGTGCCGAGATGGCAGCAAGCAAAAATTTAAAACAAACACCCCAATGTGTACGTGACGCAGTGGTGGCGTTGAAGGCACAACACTAGGGTCGTTTTAAATGGCTTAAGCTTCCATTTTCATACATTCTTCGCACTTGCACTAACACCCCACCACAACCACCAAACATACATTCCTTTAGAGCCAAAGCGTGATCATTTTTAGTGAGATTAGAGAGTTCCAAGTGATTGAGAGTGAAAGAAATAAGTACATTGTCGATTAGCACATGTTGGAAAGCTAGGGGCTTGAATTTTGGGATTTTGTTTTCAAGGAAAAGATAGGGTTCTAGTTGGTGAGAAAGGTGAGAGGACTTGGATTGGTAAAGACTTGGAGCAGTGTTCTAAACATGAAATAAATCTGACATTGTGGTAAATTTACAATTTCATCTTGGTATGCTTTGAATTTTTGAAAATTTTGATGAAATTGCAGTTGATATGAGGTTGCAGGATAGGTTTTGCAAGATTGTGTGAATGTTGAGCATTAATGTAACCCATAACGACTTAGTTGATGTTTTTACATTATTTGGCGTATAAATGATAAATGTGATATGAATTTTGATTTTTAGGGGATTTGAAGACCCGAGTTGCATTGCATTATTGTATAGTTGTTTGAAATTTGAAGAAATGGCAAGAATAAGGAAAGAAGTTAGCCAAACTAGAGCAAATAATTTTGAGGCATCTACCTCAAGAAATCCAATTAAGAAAGGCCTTGACCTTTTAAATATTGATTTTTCATTAGTAGAGAGGCTAAGGACCGGTATGAGAAAATATTACGTAAGGAGTTCATTTGTAAAAAGGAATTTAATTTGCCAGACAAATATGATAATAGAGTGAATAATTTCATTAGGCAACGAAATTAGCAACAACTTACTCAAAATTATAGGAAGAATGACATTAAAAGAGTGAGTAGTATTGTTTTTGAATTTTATGCTAATGCGAAATTCATGACCATTGATAAGCCAGTTAAGGTAAGAGGGATTTTTGGTTCCCTTTAATATAAGTGATATCAATACCATTTATGGGTTGAAGTACTTAAGTTTATATGGATCCGAACCGACTTTCCTGACAAAGTTATTTGAGAGGCCCAATAACCAATACCCTTTTAGAGCCATAGGGAAAACATCGGTGCTTCGGTACAACAAGGCTGGGTCATGTGAGCTGAGAATCCGCCGAAGAACATAAAGAAGGGGAGTGTTCAAAAAATTTATAAAGTGTGGCGACATTTCCTTGCTGCATCGCTATACTCTACCTCTTAACAGGATGTGATCAATAAGCCAAAAGCGGCTTGTCTTTATGAGATTAAAATGAATGAGGAGATCAACATTGGTGAGATCATCTACAATAGTCTAAAAGAGTCAATCATGTCTGAAAATGACAACAAATTGTTGTTTCCTATCTTGATTACTTAGATGTGCTTGAAGGCCAGAGCGAGGTTGAGAAATGACAAAGAATTCGATTTAGAGGCCTAACCAACCATAGATGCAGCTTTCATGCTCATATTGAAATCATGGTTACCAAAACCTCGAGGAGAGAGAGAACTAAGGGAGCTAGAATTGAGGGCGAGTTGTTTGCCATAAGGCTGAAGGATCAGGCAGCAGCAGTAGCAACAGTAGTAGAATTACCTTAAGAGCTAAAAAAGGAATGATATAAAGAATATGATGATCAACAACAACAAGGATTTGATGAGTGCTACGAGTTTGTAGACCCAGAGATTATATAACAAGGATTAGATCATCAGAGGGACATAGCTAGGTATGAGAGGAGCAACAGATGAGACCAACTGATAGGTATTTGCCTTTCCAGCAACATCGGACTACGTGTTTGATCACAATTTAGTGTAGAGCAGGAGGATAGACCTTCCATTGACACCATCCTATACTGGAGCTGATGATATAGATGATGATGATGACCCACAGTTTAGAAATCAATGTAATAGGATTCCTTTAGACTTAGGGAGTTGAGAGTGACATTAAATAGTATAGATTAAGTTATATATAGTACTATGTAATGAATAAGTAGTTCATTTGCATGTTCACGCCTTTAATTGTAGATGAGTAGATTACAAGTGTTTTTGTTGATATGAAACTCAAGAAAATATTTTAAGATTTTGAAGAGAAATGACAAAATGTAGTGAACGATAGTGTAATTTCATGATTAGAAACCTAGAGTTAGATAAGAACTTGAACTTGAAATAAAAGCAAGAAATTATAATAGTTCTTCTGAAAAAAGTTAGATCTCTAAGAATTCTATAATAAGTATGAATCTTACTTGCAAATACAAAGCAAATAAAGACTTTGTGCAAAGAGGGGAAGAAGTAGACATTATAAATGAAAAGTTGGCGTTAACTTACTTGAGTTAGTGAAAGTGAGAAGTGCTAAAAATAGTTTTATAAATAAATGAGAAAATGAGAGAATCCTACAAGTTCTACAAGAAATGGAGTAGAGAACTTGATGGTTGGAAAAAATGAAAAAAATTAAGTTCATAGGAAAAAAACAGGGACAAGAAAATAAAAAAATGAAAAGAAGAAGAATGAAAGAAGAAAAATAAAGAAAAGAAGGTGGAAGTAAAATAAAACTCTTCAAATATAAGATTTAGCTCGAGTACGAGTAACTAATTGAGTTAAGTTTCAATTCCAACTATGTTAAGTCTTATAGACTCTTGAAATGCTAAGTCTACCAAATATGAATTTGGTCTATACTTATTTGTGAATTCCTTTGCTTAATGAGAAACATGAGATTGTATACTTGCTACTTAAGTGTTGAGATGAGACAAACTTGCGAGTAGTGATGGTTTTTTATTGTGATCTACTTTGGTGTTTTGAAAATGAAGTTATATTTATTATTAAAGTTGCATGTTTTAAAAATACAAGTTCTTGCAAAGGAAAACTCTTTAGTAGAGTATTAAATTGAAACTTAGTGAATTAAATGATACTCAATGAACATTATAAATTGAATGAGAATTATTTATTCAGAGACTTCGTAAAACACATTTGCTTAGGAAGTGAAAAATCCTAAGTTTGGGAGTATTTGATAAGTACTTAGTTATTCTCATATATGAGGTTAGTTTAATGGTATATTTAGTATAAATATCCCTAAACATGCTTTAATTTACGGTGTTATTGCATTTTTAGGGAATTAAGGTCCAAAGGAAGGAAATGAGCAAAAATGAGAAGAAATGAAGCAAAAAACCATGAAAACATGGTTGGCGTCATAGCCACACATAGTGATAGCATGGGATGGAAATACACAATGTATGAAGGATAGGGATGGCGTGGGAGAGCAAAGAAAGCAAAGAAATTAAGTGTAGAGGTTCAACGCTATGGCACATAAGGCACGATGCTGAGATGGCAGTGATAACACCAAGGTACTAGGAGGTCAAAAGAGATGCACATGAAAACGGCACAGTAGAGGCACGGTGGCTTAACACACATAGCGCCAGGGCATTAGTGACATCGCCAGACTCTCAGAAAATAGAAATTTGGAGTTTTATTTCGAGTTAAATTGTAATGTAGGGTTTCTAATTGTTATTAAGAAGTATAAATAGGTGTTAATACATGGTAAACTCCCCACATACCAACTATTAGTCACCGTTAAACTAATTTATCACAATTTTTACTTTGAGTTTGAGTATTAAAGAGTTTTGTGTGGAGAAAACATTAAAGTCTCCATGTTTGCAATTCAAGTTTGATTTCATTGATTTAATTGAAGGTAATATTTATATTCATCTCTGATTTGCAATTATTTTTCGGTTATGAATTGTGATGTTCAATGAAGTGTGAGTAGCCTATTTAACTTAGGGATCAATGGATCCTATTGTATGAATTTTATGCTTTGAATATGAATAAAAAGTGATTATAAGAAGTGCAATGGTTAGAATTGTATTGATTCTAAGGGTAATGCTTTAGACATCTTCATCACGTGTTTAATGAACTTAGGTTTTAGAAGTTATCATGGGCATTAAAGCTTTTAATTCGGTCATGAATAGTACGACCGTAAAATACACAACATTGAGCGATAATTGTTAATTAGGGAGGCACGGATAGTAAACTTAGTTGGTTATGAATCCAAAGATTAGGATCTTCAAGCAATGTGGAGCTTACATTATTCACATTGATAGGTGAAGTTGTAGTTTGCACATTAGAATCTTTTCCATCACGACAGTGACTTAAAGTGGATTTGAAGGAAAATTTTCTATTCTAATTAGGCATTGCACACAACATATTAAGATGTAAAAATTGGTTGAAAAACATAGTACGAAATTACCTAGGTGAAGTTGTGAAGTAAGATATCCTTAATATAAGAGTTAAAGTAAAGTTAAATTAATTTGTCAGATTAGTTTAGTTTAGTATAAAACCAATTAATAAAAAAAAATTAGCAATAGTTCAAAGTTAAATAGGTAAACGACTAGTGCAAAAATCTTTCCCTTAGGATGATATCAATGATCAACATAATTTGATTGCACTATCACCACAAGCTAGCCGTTATACTAGCAGCATGGATCAGATGGTCGATAAGGTGGATCGAGACTGAGGATTGAAAAGTTTTGCTTGGAAATGGACTTCGCCCTTTTATCCTCGATTAGCCAGAGATATACCTTAATCCTCAATGTCCATTTGAAGTTAGTAGTTTAGTCAAGCATGAATAAACCAAAAGCTCCCTTGTCGGCCAACATACAGATTATGTAGGTGTATTCTCGAGTGAGTAAGAGTTTGATTTCATAATTAAACTCAAAATTACAAGTCACGAGTATGGTTGCAGTTGTCCTTTGAACTTGCATTTTGTTATGTATTGTTATATTATTTTTAATGTCTGAATAGATATGTTTTGGATGCATATTGTTATTCTAATTTATTGATATTAGTTGATAATCGTTGTCTTTACAAGGATCACTTACTTAGTAAGTTGGAGCGTTCATTCCTCAATTAACATTTCAGGTTATTGACGTATGTTTTGACTCAGGAATGGAGAAGATTATGAGTTTATAGTCTTATCTATGGTGAATTGATTTCTCTATTGTTTATATATTGTATTAAATTAATCTTTTATAATAAACGGTGTTAGGATATGATTTTACAATCGAGGTTTATGCAGGTTATTGTATATCTTGTATTTTATCAAAAGGATTTTAAATTCCTCTGCATTTTTTTTAATTATCATTCGATTAGTAAGATATATTGGTTTTGTTTTTTAGGTATTGAGAGGAGGTTACTGGCTCTAGTTAAGTCTAGCTGGTGTATCGAGGGTTAATGAAGGACTCAGGCCTAACGATTCCATAATAAAGATAAGGGTGGTTATAGTTGGTATCAGAGCCTGGTTAGAGCCTTGTTTTCACTTTCGAATAGTTTTCGAAATAAATGAATAACTCTGATACAATTTATTTAGATACTAGAGCCATTACCTATTAACTGAATTAGAGTCTAAGTTTACTAACTTCAAAATTATTCTTAAGTTATGAATAACCGAAGACTTGATAAATGGTTTTATCATGATTTCGGAGGGTAACCCAAATATAAAAGACCGAGATATGTTATTTTATGTGTTTTATTATGTCTACGCAATAGATATAAGAGTTGTGCCATTCTTAAATGATAATAAGATGGTTTAAGTCAATTGATTTTTCACGAAATGCAAAATTTTTGAAGCTAAGAGTTCATGAAAATCTTAACCTTAGGGAACTTGAAAAAGAAAGACATAAGAAAAACTAACAAAAATGAAATTAGACTTTTTACCTATTAATTATCTTTAGTTATCTTTGTTCTCGCTGATATTATTACACAAATAATAGTCAGTGAAGAAGCACCTATTAGATCTAGGCCTTGCGACGTGTATTAGGAGAATTGAGATTTATAAAGCAATGAAATACTAAATGACTTTGGTGTAACTCAAATATAGTAACTTACTTTGGGATGAGATCTGATACTAGTGTAGAGACTAGTTGAGAAATAATGAAAGTTATTCAGTAAATAAACTAGTTGTTAATGATTAAGAACCTATTTGAGGTTAGAAAACCACTAATGTATTTATATTTCATAATTTGTTATAAAGTAGAAGTTCCAGTTTTGGTATTGAAATGACAAGCAATTTGTTGGAAAAATGAAAAGTGAAGTTGAGAATTCAAAACTAGTAAACTTGAAGATAGTTCCATCCAGAATATAGCAGTAAGCAAGTAAGATTTCTTAGTCTAATGCTTTAGACTAGTATAGTTTAAGTTTTGGAGAATGAGGTATCAATCAATCTGAGGATTTGAGGTTCCAAAGAATAATGTGATGTAGTGGGAATGAATATTCATTGTCTATGATTGAAAACTCATTCCGATAATAAAGTGAAACTAGTTGTGAAGGTTACCCAAGAGGGGGGGTGAATTGGGTTACCGAGTAGTTATTGCCCTTTTAAAAACTTTATGCGCAATTTACAACTATGATGTATATATATAAGCTATGCAAGTAAATGAAATGGAGGAAATATAAAATGACACACGATTTATAGTGGTTCGATCCAACGATCTACATCCACTACCTAACCTCCCCAGGTTAGGATTTCAAACCCCACTTATATTACCAATAAGTGTTACAACCTAAGCCTACAAGCCTAGAATGCCTAATAATTAGGACTTCCCACCTAGCCTCAACTAGGATTTTCCCACCTAGCCGCAACTAGGATTTTTCCCACCTAGCCTCAACTAGGATTTTTCCCACCTAGCCTCAACTAGGATTTTTCCCACCTAGCCTCAACTAGGATTTTCCCTTTTCGACTTAGATTCCACTAAGTCTTACAATCATTCAAATACAATAAATTTGCTTTGGAAAAACAGAGATACACTTTACAATACAAAGTGGTATCAAATTCAAACACTAGCAAGCCACCTAGAGCCTAACAACTCTTATGCATGCAAGTGTGAGTATAAATGGAATATGCAAATATGTCACCGATGTTGTTGCAAATTCCAAATCTGAAATCGTTTCAAAAACTTAATATATTTGTGTGAAACCGATTTCGAGTCTAAAAAAAAAGTTTAGCAAGAATCAAGTTTAAGTGCAACACTTTTGTTCAAATCAATCTTAGGGTTTGATAAAATATATTTCAAGTACAAAAACCCAAAGAAGATGTTCAAACACACACCAAAATGATTTTCAAATCAAACACACAAAAATATGTAGATTGAGCACAAGTAAGATTGTAGATCTAGAAATTTCTTACAACCAAAAGAATGACAAAAGAGATCAGCTACGGAGTGATTCTTGAACTCCTTTGAAAGCCTCAAATGTCTTGGATTTGTGAGCTAAAGAAACAACCTCAAAGATCTCCCTTTTTCTTCTACACAAAAATCGATTTCTTCTTTGTAGATTTTTGGTTTTTGAGTGTGTATCTTCTTCTTTTTGTCAAAACCATGTTCTTGGTGGTTTTATAATGTTAGGTATTCCATCTTGACGGTTTATGACCGTTCTAGGGATCCAAGGGTCCAAAATAGATCAAGAATTCAAATTAAAGTGTGTTTTCCAAACTTTTAAAAAAAGTCATCGGATATATGCAATTAGCGCGCTAATCTCGAGGCCTAGCGCGCTAACACTGGACTTAGCGCGCTAATGAAATCATTAGCGCGCTAACTGCAGGGACCTCAAAATAATTATTTTGTCCCTTTGTGTTAGCGACCCTTAAACTCGTCCGGGACCTAACCAACCCTTATATAACATGTTATACACGTTTATTATGAGTCATTAAGCCTAATTGGGTGGTCCGGGATATTTTTACAAATCCCGAAAACGGAAATTCACGATTTCATAATGTATTAGGGGCTTTTCTGCAAATTTGCAGTTTTCTTTTTGAATACCTTTGAAAAACGAGTTTTTCTTTTTCGAAAACATTTATAATGAACTCTAATATGCAAATGACTATTCACACAAAGTTTTCACATTGTTTAAACTCATAGACCTAGTTATGTGTTTAAATTCCATTTTGAAACTTGGAGTAAACTTTATAACTTTGAAAAATGGTTTAAGAAACATGATGTATGCATGGACTAATGCATTTGGCTTGCGTGAAAGAATTTGTATACCTTACATTGAAATTACAAATTGCGGCTTGAACTTTCATCTTCATTTCTTCATTAATGCCGAGTCTTGAACTTGTATTTCTTGAGAACCCTTGATATGTTGTTTTGCATCCTTTAACACAAACTGAAATACACTAGATGTTTATTAGTACATTTTCACCTTGTTTGTTTCCATCAAAATCTCGGTCGGAAAGTGAGTGACTAACCACTTAGTCCAACAATCTCCCCCTTTTTGATGATAACAAACAATGTGAACTTTAAAGGTGTAAAAACACAATCTAAATGTATATCACATTCAACACATCAATCTTTTCAAGTTTAACCACATTTAGCTTCAAATATGCAAGTTCAAAACCAACAACCGTTTCAAGTATACCAAGATAAAAACCTTTCAAGTTCAACATAGAAACCTTCAAGTTCAACATAAAAACCTTTCAAGTTCAACACCACCTTTCAAGTTCAACATCACATTTTTCTCCCCCTTTTGATATTATCAAAAAGCGGGTCAAGCACCCACAAAGATAAACACAATTTAAACAAGATACCAATAAAAACCAACAACTTTTTCAAGTATACCAATATATGCAGTTAAAATTGTCAACTTGATATCGCTTACAAAAATCAATAATATTAACGTATCAACCGATACCAAGAAAAATGAGAATTATTAACCCGATACCAATATATACCAATGAAAATATCACCCTTTCATATCATCCTTTCAAAAAATATCACAATATCAAAGATATCACAATATTATTCTTTCAAAAAATATCACAATATCAAAGATATCACAATATCACCCTTTCAAGTTCAACCTTTTCTCCCCCGTTTGATATTATTAAGAAAATGGGGTCAAGTATCTGCAAAGATAGACATGATTTAAACAATATACCAAGATAAAAGCATTCTTCCCCTCATTTTAGGCATAAGAATAAAATTCTTCCCCTTACTTTATGCATATCAATAAAATTCTCCCCCTTACTTTATGTATATCAATAAATAACACAAGTATACCATGATAAAAATATTCTCCCCTCACTTTATGCATATCAATAATATACGGAAGCGATACACATGCATAGACTAGAAAACATAGTGAAGCACAAAATAGCCATAAAGAAAACTCAGAGATACGCAAAAAATCATGATATAAATAGCAAAAAGTAATGAGATAGCATAAGTGTTGCATAACATAAGTTAAAAAATCAGAAACACCTAAGACTAACATGTGGGAGCCTAGTGCGTGGGCATCGCGCGTGGGAATTGCACACGGAGAGTGGATTTGGAAGAGGAGAAGAGAAACTTGTGTGTGTGAGGTAAGTTTTTGAACAAAAGTTAGGTTATAAAACCCTGGCCGATCGACATTAGCGCGCTAATAATGGTTGTTAGCGCGCTAATTCCTCTCTGGAATTTTTCGGTCACAGGGATGTTAGCGCGCTAATTCTAAATATTAGCGCGCTAATTCCTCTCTGGAATTTTTTGACACAAAATCTTGAACTTTTGCAATTTAGCTCCGATTCTTCTCAAACTTCATGGACACTTCACTAACACCATATAAAAAGGTTTGGAATAACTAGAACATATATAGAAGGTCCAATTTTCGAGACATGCCTAACTCACGCCGAATTTTAAAAACTTGTTTTCTAGGCAAAGGCTTAGTGAGTATATCGGCTAGTTGATCCTATATGGGCACATGGATGAGTTTTAACATTGCCCTTTTTGGATGTGATCACACGAGAGAATGGTGTCTAATCTATGGTGCCACAATCATGCATCACATTCACTTTGTGCATTCAAACATGAAGCATTTTGCGTATTCATCTCATCAAAGTTAATGGCATAAATATTTTTATCTCTATATGCAATAAATAAAGTTTCATGCTTCTCATTCCTAACAATGCATTTTGATGATTCAAATATAACATGAAATCCTTTGTCACACAATTGACTAGTTACTAAGCAAATTATGTTTCAAACCATCAACAAGATAAACGTTAGAAATAGAAAGTAAATTGTTACCAACAGCTTTGAGACCGATAACTCTTCCTTTGTTGTTGTCTCTAACTCGTAACTTTTTCATCATCATGCCGCTTTAGTTCAATAACTTGATGTGCATCTTCGGTCATGTGTCTTGAGCACCCACTATCCAAGTACCATGGGGTGCTTTTCCTTGCATCCTACACTATGGGAAACACACTAGATTTTGGTACCCAAACACCTTTGGGTCCGAGAGTGTTAGTGTCGTAAACATTTTTAACTACCCATGCTAGTCTACCTACTTTGGCCTTTTGTAATGAACATTTCCCTACCATGTGAGTCTTGTTGCATTTAGAGCATCTACGATCATCATTTAGCAATTTCTTGTAGCTTAACAAGTTTGCTCCGTAACCTATGCCTCTTTTGTTGAGTGCACGTCGTTGTGCTCCCAACATCATGTCAAACATTTCTTTACCATTTGTAAATTTATGCACCGTGCTAGTCAAGTCCTCTACTTCCTTGACTAAAGCATCTCTCTCTCTATGACTTCATTTAAGTCATTTTGGAGATCATCAATGGTCTCATTTTGTGACTCTATTTCACTAATTGCAATGGTCAAGCTCTTTTTGAGTTGTTTGGTCTTTTTGACCTCCTTTTCCAACTCTTTCCTAAGCTCATCAAGATTTGGAACATTATCCAAATCATCAACATTATCAAAATTGAACAAGTTAGAGTTTACCTCGCCTTGTGCCATGAGACAAAGTATTGCCTTCTCACTTTCTGATTCGGATTCCGAACTTGATGATGATGAGTCATCCCAAGTTGCTTTGAAACTCTTCTTTCCTTTGTCAAACACCTTCTTGGTTTTGCAATCCATCTTGACGTGACCCGGTTTGCCGCAACCGAAGCATATTATTTCATTTGATTTTCCTTCCTTGCTTCCACTTCAAGCTTCTTCTTGTACTTGTCTCGTTTGTACATGGCCCTATTGAGCTTTCTTGAGAGCATAGCTACTTCCTCCTCAAGATCATTGTCATAACATGATTTTTCACTTTCAATGATCTCTACCGATGCACTAGGGGAGCTATTTGCCTTCAATGCGATTTCATTTCTTGAGCTTTTAGTCCCTCCACTTGATGCTTCCAATCTTGCTCGGTCTTTGAGCTCAAATTCGTGACCGTTAACTCTCCACACAATGCATCAAATGTGTAGTCTCCAAGATTTTGTCTTGATTGGATAGCATATTTCTTGGCATCCCATTCCTTAGGCAAGCCTCTAAGGAATTTGTACACTGAGGTTTCTTGATCATAATTCTTTCCTAGATTCTTGATCTCATTTAATAGCTTTGTGAATCTAGTAATGGCGGTGGCTATGTCTTCATCGATCCCAACTCGGAAAGTTTCATAATGCTCCTCAAGAATTCTCAGCTTGGTCTTCTTTACTTGCATGGTACCTTCATAGTGTACCCCAAGCTTCTCCCATACTTCCTTTGCCGTTTGACAAGCGCTTACTCTGTTAAATTCATTTTCACTTAGTGCACAAAATAAGTGATTTACGGCTTGATCATTTGAAAGCTCAAGCTTTATCTCCTCTGTGGTGTACTCTTTCAATGGCTTATCCGGTGGAGTGTAACCATTTTCAATTGCGTCCCATAAAAATCTATTTTGTGCTCTAATATAAAATTTCATTCTTACTTTCCAATGAGCATAATTGGTTCCATCGAAATACGGAGGCCTACTCGAAGTGGTGCCTTCCCGAAGGCGAGCCGGATCTAAAGTTTGCATCCTTGCACAAAAACACTCAAAGATACGTTAGTAATACTTTGAGCAATAACCCGCTCTGATACCAATTGAAGGTTACCCAAGAGGGGGGGTGAATTGGGTTACCGAGTAGTTATTGCCCTTTTAAAAACTTTATGCGCAATTTACAACTATGATGTATATATATAAGCTATGCAAGTAAATGAAATGGAGGAAATATAAAATGACACACGATTTATAGTGGTTCGATCCAACGATCTACATCCACTACCTAACCTCCCCGGTTAGGATTTCAAACCCCACTTATATTACCAATAAGTGTTACAACCTAAGCCTACAAGCCTAGAATGCCTAATTACAATTAGGACTTCCCACCTAGCCTCAACTAGGATTTTCCCACCTAGCCGCAACTAGGATTTTTCCCACCTAGCCTCAACTAGGATTTTTCCCACCTAGCCTCAACTAGGATTTTTCCCACCTAGCCTCAACTAGGATTTTCCCTTTTCGACTTAGATTCCACTAAGTCTTACAATCATTCAAATACAATAAATTTGTTTGGAAAAACAGAGATACACTTTACAATACAAAGTGGTATCAAATTCAAACACTAGCAAGCCACCTAGAGCCTAACAACTCTTATGCATGCAAGTGTGAGTATAAATGGAATATGCAAATATGTCACTGATGTTGTTGCAAATTCCAAATCTGAAATCGTTTCAAAAACTTAATATATTTGTGTGAAACCGATTTCGAGTCTAAGAACAAAAGTTTAGCAAGAATCAAGTTTAAGTGCAACACTTTTGTTCAAATCAATCTTAGGGTTTGATAAAATATATTTCAGTACAAAAACCCAAAGAAGATGTTCAAACACACACCAAAATGATTTTCAAATCAAACACACAAAAATATGTAGATTGAGCACAAGTAAGATTGTAGATCTAGAAATTTCTTACAACCAAAAGAATGACAAAAGAGATCAGCTCTGGAGTGATTCTTGAACTCCTTTGAAAGCCTCAAATGTGCTGGATTTGTGAGCTAAAGAACAGCCTCAAAGATCTCCCTTTTTCTTCTACACAAAAATCGATTTCTTCTTTGTAGATTTTTGGTTTTTGAGTGTGTATCTTCTTCTTTTTGTCAAAACCATGTTCTTGGTGGTTTTATAATGTTAGGTATTCCATCTTGACAGTTTATGACCGTTCTAGGGATCCAAGGGTCCAAAATAGATCAAGAATTCAAATTAAAGTGTGTTTTCCAGACTTTTAAAAAAGTCGTCGAGATATGCAATTAGCGCGCTAATACCGAGGCCTAGCGCGCTAACACTGGACTTAGCGCTAATGAAATCATTAGCGCGCTAATCGCAGGGACCTCAAAATAATTATTTTGTCCCTTTGTGTTAGCGACCCTTAAACTCGTCCAGGGACCTAACCAACCCTTATATAACATGTTATACACGTTTATTATGAGTCATTAAGCCTAATTGGGTGGTCCTGATATTTTTACAAATCCCGAAAACGGAAATTCACGATTTCATAATGTATTAGGGGCTTTTCTCGCAAATTTGCGCTTTTCTTTTTGAATACCTTTGAAAAACGAGTTTTTCTTTTTCAAAACATTTATAATGAACTCTAATATGCAAATGACTATTCACACAAAGTTTTCACATTGTTTAAACTCATAGACCTAGTTATGTGTTTAAATTCCATTTTGAAACTTGGAGTAAACTTTATAACTTTGAAAAATGGTTTAAGAAACATGATGTATGCATGGACTAATGCATTTGGCTTGCGTGAAAGAATTTGTATACCTTACATTGAAATTACAAATTGCGGCTTGAACTTTCATCTTCATTTCTTCATTAATGCCGAGTCTTGAACTTGTATTTCTTGAGAACCCTTGATATGTTGTTTTGCATCCTTTAACACAAACTGAAATACACTAGATGTTTATTAGTACATTTTCACCTTGTTTGTTTCCATCAAAATCTCGGTCGGAAAGTGAGTGACTAACCACTTAGTCCAACAAGTTGTTCTCAAGATTTTGTTCAGATCTAGTTATTATCGCGATCTGATCTGAAGTAAAGATATATAAAGATGATTTGAGGTGATTGTTGGATCACTTTAAGTAGATGGTGGAAACCATTAGAACATAAAATAACTCATGCTATATTCATGAATGAAGGGTGTTAAGTTTTTAGACTCTATGTTAATCAAGTCTTTATCATGTTATCGATAATAATATGAAGTCTTTGAAGACTTAAGAGGTGCATAAAGGTTACTGTAAAGAGTTATAAGTCATGATAGTAAATTGGTTTATGCTAGATTTTATAAGTGCAAGTACTAAGTTTCAAAGATAAATTATTTGTATGAGCGTTGAATATTTCAGTGCAAATCAGTGGATTTCATTTGGATTAACACAATTTTGGATTGTCATATATTCAACATAAAGGCAAAGGACTAAAGTAATCTTGAACTAATTAAATAGTACAAACGATTGATCTAAAGATCGCTAGTATCGTTGTGTAATTTATTAAGTTAAAGAAAGTATGAGATTAGTGTAGCTTGAAATAATATAAAGATGCCTTGGAGGAAAGTGGAAGTATTGTGTTACTACTATATTTGCTTGATTGTACTTGAATTATAGAAGAAACTAGAGGTTCATTTTAAGATTTCTTATTCAGGTAAGAATGCGTATTGATACAATAAAACAAAATTCTAGATTATAAATCTATTTTTATATATATTTCAAGACATTTTAGAAGAACTACTGGGAATTGAGAATCTTGAGATAGCTATTTTGGTAGTTGTATCAAATATGGAAAAACATCACTTGTAAAGTAGGACGATTATAAGGTATTCTGAACGATAGGAGTTTAAAATATATATTTATTCAAGAGGAAAGGTTTGTTGAGAATCTTTTAATCAATCTTAAAACAATTGAGAATCTTAGAAGAATCATTAAAAAACAACTTGGAAATAACAAAACCTTTAGACCTGTGTAAAAACATAGTGAGTTTTAAACTATGAAAGTTGAAAAATGTTATTGGCAGGGGGAAATAAATTGCACATGAGATAGATAATTTGGGATTTCTCAAATGTTAGGAATTCACTATAAAATATCACTCATTAAAGGTGATTTTGTTGGCAATGCCTCGAATAGGAAAATGATAGTGAACGTAGTTACAATAAAAGCTACTCACTAATATCTCGTTTAAGATGTGTAATGGTGATCAATTGAAGTCATGCGTTTGCACATCATCAACTGAGTTGTTTAGATTAGTTATTACAAATTTGTTCTTTAGAGCTCAAATTGGAGCTGAGCTAATGATGATTAATTGAAGTGATGAATTATTGGAGAAATTGATTGAGATTATCTAGTAAGTTAAGATTTGACCAATAGTTATTGGTATTTTATTTGGATAATCTCATATCATAGTATTGAGCATGTAAAGAAAGTTCTTAGAACTCAAATAAAAATAGTGAGGTAAGAATGTTATGAGAATCTCATGAATTTCTTTAAAATATTTATTTAGGCAAAAACCAAAATCATTATGATAAGAATGAATTGTTGGTGACCTGGAATGAAAATTGACGATGATAATTTTATAAAGAAATATGAGATATATCAACAAGTGGAAGCTGAGTGGTATTAACCTATAGGTTTATATTATTCTTGCCTTATATAAAGAAATTTCATGCTCATAAATTTATGATAGATTAATCTAAGTTGTAATGACAACTGAAGGTTATTGATGTTGTAGGAGTAGGATTGATTGAATCTGCATATTTCTTTCTAGTATTGTGGTTTAATTCGTGCGGAAGAGTAAGCGAGATATATGTGTATAGAAATTGTTGAGAGTTTATGGAGACCCAGAATTATCAATTCAGCAGGGAATCAAAAGTCTACTTCCCGGTTGGGAAGGGATGTATAATAGCCGGGAGGGACATGTCTCAATCTTAACACAATATATCTACAGCTAATCTTAGTTCCAAAGAATGTAATTTTTGAGCTTGTGGCTTGGAATGTGGTAGTTACTAGAAGTAATACATTTTACCGTGTAAGTTCTCTAGTATTGTTATTGTTAGGCTATATATAACGGGGTGTTTCCCTTAAAAGCTTGTGTGCTTAACTTCATCGTCAACTGAGTTGGGCGAAAAAATGAAGATATAAGTTAATCGGAGTATGAGTAAGATAGAACCACATAGAAAGGTGTTAGCGGACTATTAGTATGCAACTACAACTTAGATGAATGGAGAGAATATGTTGACGAGCATCATAAGTTGAAATGTTCAAGAGATGTATGCATTCTTTTGAACTTCGCACCTATGAAATGGCGATGTAAATTCAAAAACTCTAAGGCTAAGGAATTAACTTGGAAAATGACGAAATAACTCCCCCTATATCTTCAAAGTTACAGCTAGTTAATAAACTTTAATTATAAGGATGAAATTTTATAAGTTAGGGAGAATGTAACGACCCTTGTCCTTAACTTGGTGATTAATGTTAATTCAAAAGTTAATTAACTCGAATTAGACTCGTGGTTAAACCTGACTTGTCTCGATTAGTGTGTACACAAATTTTCTTGATGTTTGGTGTTTGTATGGATTGTATTATAAATTAGAAAAATAATCGGATTAATTGGCTTATAATTGAATAATTAGAAGGTATGGGACACCTAATACAGTGTGTTGGCAAAATGTGACACACTTGGATAATGGGGTAGCGTGCACGCAAAAGTGTGTCAGTTAGCGCGCACGATGGAATGATAAACGTATGATTGTAGGTGTATACAAAATATATTTATATATATTGTATGTATAAATATACATTCAAAATAATTAATATATTATTGGGCGCCTACTGACAAGCGGGGTCGAGGTTGACACGCGAAGTATGTACAATAGTATGCACGCCCGAGAGTGGTCGTTTGTGCTCATGGTGAATTTATAGGCATGAAATACAAAGTTGTATGTTTATATATATATATAAGGAATTCATCTTAAAGTATAAATCAAATTAAATGTTAAACCATTGGATTAAATCGAGGTACGCATAGCGTGAGCATCTAGAGGTGAATATAGCAGACGATTGGTGATTTTGGAGGAATTTTCCATACCTCGAGATGGGTGTAACCCTATCTCAAGAACAATCAATGTGCATGTGTATGCATGTGTTAAAATTGGAGTTATTTTAAGGAATATTCCTTTAACCATTGTCCTTTAGATTGGCCTCGAGATTCGGGTGTGAATATCAAGGAAAGATTATATTTATCCTAAATGCACACAATTCCACCTCATCTCTGTTTGGAAACTAGAAATCAAATTCGACTAAATAGAAACAGAGGAGTCGAAACAAAGAGAAATAAGGAAGGAGAAACGACGATGGAGATGATGGTAAAGGTTGTGTTGTTGGTGTTGTATTATTTGTTGTCGGTGTTGGTCACTGTTGTTGTTGATGTCGTCGTTGGTTGTTAATGGATGGAGGGATGGGAGGCTCAAACAAATTTTTATGTAGTTCATTCGAGGAAGGAAACTGCAGTGGAGACGTCAAGTTTTTATTTTAACTAAGAATCTTACAATAACAAAGACTTTGAATTGATAACTGAAATTAATATGCATTTCAAGGTTTTTAGAGAATTGATATCACAAAAGGAATTAATGAGATATTTTAGAGGCTTACTAGATTATTTTAGGATTTGAATAATTTAGGCTGGTCAGATGCCCTTATGACAAAGACTCTAACAAAGTTGGTATCAAAGACTAGATTTAGGTCAATTTGAGGATAACTTTGGTTCAGAACAAAAGAGTGATTGAACGCGATTGGTTGGGAAGTGATTGTGAGATGGGATTCATTTTATTATTGTCTATGTATTATCGTTAGATATGCGATATGAAGTTTATTGTCCTTGTATATTCGATACTTCACTTGTGGACTAAATCAAGTAAGATTAGGAATAGATAATAAAGTAAGAATGAACTTATGAAACGATAACTATGCGTGAATGGTAAGTGAAATAAACTTTGGAAGTCTAGATTCACAATAAAATAATGTAAGTAGTTCGGTAGAAATATAACTGAGGAAAGTTGTCAGCTATAAAACCAATGAGAAATTTGTTGAGAAATGAGTTTTAGTGATCCAAGAATGTAAGTACTAAACATGGACTCGAATGAAATCGAAAGTATCGATTTATTAAAAATATTTAAATTAAGTCTTAAATGATCGACAATCATTTGGTAAATGTTAAATGAAAGTGAGATTTTTTGGGAAGCACAAGATATAAATATCTTTGATTTTAGAATAAGGTTAGTACTGATTGAACTAGTAACTAGGCAAGACCTATTCTATAAAGTATTGGCTTAATTTATAACCAATCGAGAGTTGCTTCCGAAATAGTCTCAATGAAAAGTAAAACGGAGACAAATTTTCAAAAATAAAAATTGATTAAACAAATTGAATTTTGAATGGAAAATCTCAATGGGATTTTGATAGGATCAAGTAAAATTGTCTAATTCATTTTCCATGAAAAATAAAATACTTGAGAAAAATCGTATTATAGAAGGAAAGAAGATCAGGCAGATACGTAAACGCTTAACTATGGTACAGGTCACATGTTTCCGTAAGAAATAAGCAACATATATCCCCTTATTTTGGGAAAAATAGTGGTCGCGTGTGAATCTATTCAAGGAAATGGGTGGCCTGATACGTTCAATAGATCCGATCGAGGTTGTTTTCATTTACCAGCATAATTGGTTTAATTTCCTGTGACCGAGTCTTTTGTGGCCCTGCTTTCTTTTCCTTAAGTAGCAAAGAGTTTTGAGTTCCCGTTGTTATTATTGAGTAAAGGATGGTTGTCAGCCTCCTAAGACCCAAGTGGTGTAGTTGCTCTCTCACAGTCATGAGTCAACTACCTATTTTCCAGCTTATTGACATAAGGAGAACAGCACTTTGTGCGATAGCGATCTCAGTATCCCTAGGCCCAATTTCTTTGTCAAGTGACAGACGAAAAACGCGGATGACTACAACTAGCAAGCTGTAATGACTAGGAATTGATTTTACTGACCACCAGTGATATGAACTTCAACATTTCAAATCTATATGAATTTATAGATATCACTAGTTCGATATGGGATTTACTGTAACAACTTTTTACTTTAAGCTGGTAATTAGTGTTAACTTGAATCATAATTAACCCAAGTTAGGCTCGTGCTTAAGTCCGATGTACATTGATTAGCGTATGCGTGGGTTTGTGTGATGATTTGTGTTTGTGTGGCATGTGTAAATGAATTTATAGGTTGTAATATAAAAAGGAATTTATATACAAGCCTATATTTTTATAATAAATAATGAATTAATAAATCATCAGTACACTAGGTACAACGATGTCAAGTATATAATAAGTCTTGACTTAGCCTAATTACCCTAATTAGGCACCTAAACGTCACCATCAACTTTGCACCTCAAAATACATGTCATTTTAATCCTTATAATGCTCCAAAAACTAATTTATTTATATCTTTAACTGACCTTAATTCTTAATTAATTTCATTGGAGCAAATTAAGAAATCATATCCCTATTTTATAAAAATTTCGGTAGCACTTCCCTAAAAGTAGATTGCCAAAATATTCACCTATTAACGTGTAGAGTGGGGAGAAGCCTAAATGGACTCATAACTCCCCCCAGTTTACAATATATATCGAATTAAGAGATTATGAACTTATTTAAAGTCTTTTATATCCTGGTTACAACATTACAATTCCAAAATAAAATAAAGCTGAACATAAATCGCGTAACTTGATACTAATTTAGGAGACTCTCATAATCTATTCGAGATTATTTCATGACCTACGCTCACCCCGAAACCCAAAACAATAATATATAACATGATTACAATGAGAATTAGACTTTTAAAATTGAAAACATTCACCAAGATCTTCGAGTCTTGCATGTTCTTCATTGTCTTTATAAAGAACCTAACATAATAAAAAACAACTCAAAGATGTCAGCTAAGTAAACTTCTACATTGCTCTGTACTCCTACAATGTAAGTCCAAATACATTGAGACATGTAATTGCATTTCAAAATAAAAACAAATATATGTAACAACATGGATCCTTTATTTCTCGTTCTAAGCTCATAACAAGAGGGTCCACTTACGATGAACATAGAACAATCCTATGAGTTTAAATGCATGCTACCCCTGAGTCGGCATGACCTGCCTTAGATGCTTGCAGTAGTCTAGTCCAAAGTAGAGCACCACACACTTTTACGATCGAAGCAGGGGCAACTTTATCCGGATGCAATGTATGTATGACCTAGAATGATGTGAAATGCAATGCAGACTAAACACAAATGCAGGTACAAAGATAAAATTACATAAATAGTAAAGTCCACTATAGGTTTATAGTCAAACCAACTCAAAGTTGGATGCGAAACCTCACATAGCGCTCCCTGGCTTTCATGAACTTCCATGTGTCCTATTAAACATAGAAATTATTATTTAAGAGTCATAACTCTATTTGAATACTTAAGTTCATATTTTAAGTCGTAATGGAGTCCAAACCACTTTTACAAGTCCATTACCTTTTTAAAGTGTTTGAACATCTAAATAGATCTTAAACCATTTATTAAATTCAAAATAGAATCTTAACCACCAATTTAGCTTCAAAATAACCTACAACTTGCCTAAGAATTCATAATTTGGACTTTTGTAACCAATTTAAAGTCCAAGTTGAGGTTTTTATTCATTTGACTTGAAAACAACTTGGATATGACCTATAAAATTCGAACCTTTATAAGTCTCAATTTAACTCATTTCAACAAGATGCAATGGCATTCAACTCATTGAATCATCATAGCTTACAAAATCTCATTGATTTCCAAATTAGCTTATAATTGAAACCAATACATCTATCCACCCTTTTAACAACATAACAATAAAAGTCTATCATCATTAATCTCCACCTTTTAAGCGCTCCAACAACTAACAATAACAACACAAAGACGCACATACAACTACAAGACCTCATTATTGTCTCAAGTCCTTATCACTCCTCTCTCATTAAGCGAGACCAATATCAATACTCAAAAGTATTGACTTTCCTCCTTAAAACAACCAATTCATTCAATTCATCACTCCGGAAACAAGAAGACCTTATCTTAATTAAGTATTATTCAAATTTTCTTTTTCCTAATGGGTGCCATCTGGGCGTTGCCCTGGTTCACCACGCGAGATGTGCCCCTGGCATCCGAGGATGGGCCTAGCAAGGCTTAAACCCTGGTTGGCTAATCAGGGCTTGGCCCTGCTCTGTGCATGGTGTGCCCTGCATAGAGTAGGGCAACTCTCTGGTTTGCACGAAAGGCAGGGAGCCTTGCCTTTTCAAGGCTGGGGTCTACCCAATATGGCTTGGTAAGAGAGCACACTCCATCGTGTTTCTCCTTCTTCCTTATCACCTTCTCTATAGAAACGTAATCTATAGAAACGTAACAAAATGAAACTTCTACATTGAACCAAAACCTCACATCCATTTTGGTTGCTTCCCTTCTTCTTCATTGTTACTGTATCACGTGTCCGAGACCAATTCTTTTCAACTTCTCGCCTCTATCCATCGTCAGATTGAGGGAAATATTAGAGAGAAAAAGGCTAAACATAGCAGAGAGACATTAAGAAACGTCGAGAGGGAGACGATGAAAAGAAGGTATGATCGAGATGAGAACAATTTAAGGAGGGAGGAACAACAATGATCTTGATAAGAAGGTTAAAACAAACGAGAGGAAGAAAGCTTAGCGAAGAAACACAAAGAGAATCAAAAGAGATGAAATAGTGCAATGAAGAAGTGAATCGGTTTAAAAAAGCTTCAATTCAAAACCCTCTCCTTCGATTCACACTAAACCAACAATTTTGATTAGTAAATTTACCCAAATAACCTTCTATATTTATCCAATCCTAAATAATACCAATACCCTTTCAAGTCATTTGACCCTTCCTTTTAATTTCTTTTTTCATGTTTATCTTCAATTTTTAAACCAAATCAAACCCCAAAAAATACCTCAATTTTTTCAAAATTTGTCAAAAATACCAAAGTGCTCTAAAACACGCAAACGTCGTGTCTAAGTCTCAACTTGACTCTATTTCGCGTTGAATGAAGTATATTACATTCATTAGGCCCACAACACGCAAAAATAATATTTTAAGCTTATGATCTCCGGTCCGTAATATGTGGGTCCCACCTCGGATACCTAATTTTCAATTAAAATTCGAATTCCCTTGATTAGCCTCCTAATCAAGTTTATGAAATTCTCGGATTTCACAATTCTTCCTAACTAACTAAGAATTTCGTCCTCGATATTTAAACTTACAGGGTACTTGAACCAGAAGAGATATAAGGAAATGATCCTTCATTTACAATTCTTTTAATTCAAACCCGTAAAAAAACCTTCCGAAGTGAAACAATTAAGTGAACCTAATCACCTTCGTTGTATACAACAACTAGGTGGTAAAGATCATAACTATTTCAACATTTCATTTCCAATTTCTTAGTTTAATGAAAAGTTATCTTTGTTACTTTGCCAATCCTAGTAACTTGTGATTTTCTGACGATTTAAACAATCTATTTTATGGAATATCCGATAACCTTACTTAACATCATATTTCATGCCTTGAAATCCATTCAAGTATCAATGCCTAGCAAGATCTAGCCTATCTTGCTTTCCAATAAAACCATATTCATTCTTAACTTATAACAATTTCATAAGCTGTTGATAATTCTTTCTCTATCCACTAAACTCTAGTACACATCCCAGTTTACTTTCTCATCATTGATCATTCCTTATTCGAATTGTTCGCGGATCAATTCTTTTACTATCATCAGCCTAAAATCACATAGTGGTGCAAATAATGTGTAAGCTCAACATTGGAAACTAAGTAGAGTCGCTTGTCTATTTGATCCATTACCATTCTAACATTTTGCAACATAAACCTGGAATTACACAAGTTATCCCGTGACTGTAGGTCTCTAATTAGATCTGTTATCCCATGATAAAAGTTCTCGAGTTTTAATCCAATAAAAAAATGAAATCAAACACATCGTGTAACTCTCCCATATTCTCTAAATGTTTACGTACAATATTATTTATATTGTGAACCAAAAAGCAATTACTAATTCTAACTCGTCAGCCAATTTATTTAACTTTATCTTTGACTGATTGGAAAACTAACGCCTTTTCTAACTACACTAAACAATTATCCATACATGAGTTCACAATGAACCTTATTACATTAGCTTAACTACCATTCACTTCCAGATTGGCTTAATAACTTCTTCAGTTTCAATTATTTTTCCGATTTCTAAGACTTTACATCATCTTATGTCTTAATCACTTATTGTTCACCAACTTCTCTCATTGCCCTAATAGAGATGGTTATTCTTAACTTGAGTAGATATACATTTCTAAGCAGAGATAACATATTTCTTGATTATACTGTCACAATATAGCTTTTAACCTGTATTACATACAACAACAACAACAACAACACATAACCTCAGTCTCAAATTAACTAAGGTCGGCTACATTGATCAAACTTTTTCATTGTGCTCGATTAAGTGCAATTGATGGTGAGCTTTGCAAACCATTCAAATCCCTCTTAATTAATGCATCCCATGTTAACTTTGGTTTGCCCCTACCTCGTCGAATTTCTACAGTTTCTATTGAGTCAAGTTTTCTAGTTGGGCATTTGTAGGCCGTCTTTGCAGGTGACCAAACCATCACAACCGCCCTTACCTAATCTTTGTATTAATTGGTGCTACTCCTACTTGTCTTTGAATTTTAATATTTCTTATTCTAACTTTACGAGTTTTACCACACATCCACCTAAACATCCTCATTTTTGCTACGTTCACTTTGTGTAATTGTTGTTGCTTTATCGCCCAACATTCACTTCCATAGAGCATAGCTGGCATAATTGCGATCATATAAAATTTTCGTTTTAACTTAATAAGAACATTTCGATCACAAATCACCTATGTTACACTCCGCCATTTCTTCCATCCAACTTGAATTCTATGTGTGACATCATTCTCAATGTTACCATCATTTTGTATAATTGATCCTAGGTATCTAAAGTGGTTTACCTTAGGAACTTCTACTTCCCTAATTTTACCACACCGTCATCTCGATGTCTAGTGTTTCCAAACTAACAGTGGATGTATTATGTTTTCGTCCTACTCAACTTAAAGCCTTTAGATTTTAATGTATTCCTCCAGAGTTCTAATTTCTCATTCACTCCATCTTTAGTTTCATCCACTAAGAAAATATCATCTGCAAATAGCATACACCATGGTATATCCTCTTGAATATGTCTAGTTAGTTCATCCATAACTAAAGTAAATAGATATGGGCTTAAAGCCGATCATTGATGTAGTCTTATCGTAATGAAAATTCTTTTGTAGCTCCTCCAAATGTCTTTATACTCGTTACTACTCCATCATACATATCCTTAATAGTGTCTATGTATCTAGCATGCACTCTTTTTCTTTTTAGAACCCACCAAAGAACATCTCTAGGGACCTTATCATATGTTTTTTTCTAAATCTACGAATACTATATGAAGATCTTTTTTCTTTTCTCTATATTTTTCTAACAATCGTCTTACAAGGAAAATCGCCTCCATAGTTGACCTCCCAAGCATGAAACCAAATTGGTTCTCTGATATTGTTGTTTCTCTCCTTAACCTATTGTCAATTATCATCTCCTAAAGTTTCATAGTGTGACTCATAAGTTTAATTCCCCGGTAGTTTGAGCAACTTTGAATGTCTCCTTTGTTTTTTAAGATTGGCACAAACGCGTTTTTTCTCTAATCCATTGGCATCTATTTTGATTTTAAAATTTTATTGAAAAGTTTTGTTAACCAAGTCAATCCAATTTCTCCTAAGCATTTCCAAACCTCTATGGGTATTTCATTTGGGCCACATGCTTTCCCTATTTTCATTTTTTTCAATGTCTCTTTAACTTCTACAATTCTAATATTGCGTGTATAGTTTACATTTCTTTCTTGGTGTGAGTTTTCATCTATTATAGTAACAACTTGGCCATCATTAAATAAACTATCGAAGTAACTTCTTCATATCTCCTTAATATCCTCCTCGCGCGTTAAAACATTTTGAGTTTCGTCCTTAATACATCTTACATGACTTAGGTCTTGTTTCTTTTTATTTCTTAATTTGGCTAGCCTATATATATATATATATATATATAGACATATATGTTTCGTCATCTCTATTACCTAACCTTGTATGTAGATCTTCCATGAAATTTGTTTTAGCTTGACTAACTACTTTTTTAGCTTTTTTCTAGCTTCTCTATATTGATTGTACACATCTTCATCTTGACACTTAGGTATTTTCCTATACATATCTCTTTAGTCTTAATTTCTCGTTGGACATCCTCGTTCCTCCACCATGTTTCCTTCTTTGGAGGTCCCAAACCCTTAGATATACCTAATATGTTTGATCTCACTCTCCTTATGCAACTACTCATTTCTAGCCACATTGCATTAGCATCTAAGTTAAGATTCCAAACATTTTCCTTTAGTAGTTTTTCTCTAAATTCTACTTGTTTACTATGTTTTAGGTTTCACCACTTTATTCTAAGGTCGCTAACTCTTTTATTCATATTATGTCGTTGTGTTAGCTTAATATCAAGTACTACTAACTTATGTTGGGTAGTAAGTGCTTCACCAAGTATTACTTTCTAGTCTCTACATATTTTTCTATCTATTTTTCTTCTTAAAAGAAAATCTATTTGACTCTTATTATGACCATTACTAAAAGTAATTATATGCAACTCTCTCTTCCTAAAACTAGTATTTGCTAAGACAAGATCGTATGCTGAAGCAAATTTTAAGATTGATTCTCCTTCTTCATTTCTAATACCGTAACCAAAACCTCCATGAACTCTCTCAAACTCATCGTTACTTGCCGCAACATGCCCATTTAAATCTACTCCAATAAAAACCTTTTCATCTAATGGTATACTCTGCATAAATCCATCTATATCGTCCCAAAACTTGCATTTGATGCTCTCGCTTAATCCTACTTGTGGTGCATATGCACTAAGTATGTTAATTTTTTCGTCTCCAATAATTAATTTAACTAGAATCAATCTATCCCTCATTCTTTTAACCTCTACGACCTTATCCTTATAATCATTATCCACCACAATTCCTGCTCCATTGCATTTTCTATCTATACTAGTGTACCGAATTTAAACCCTGTGCTTCCTATTTCTCTACACTTTTCTCCTACCCATTTTGTCTCTTGGAGGCAAACAATATTGACTCTCCTTCTAATCATGGTATCTACTACTTCTATTGACTTACCCGCAAGTGTTCCTAAGTTCCATGTTCCTAAACGAATTTTTTCTCCCCTTTGTATTTGTTTTCCTTTTCTATTTATATTTTGTCTAAAAGATCTAGTGTTCGTATCTATGATTTTGTTTTTGTTTTCCTGTATTACATACAAGTTATAAATATGTTATTTCTTTTCCATTTCTACTCAATATATATTTCTGAGTTTTCTCAATTATAGTAGAAGAATATTCAATTATTTAAACATATTGAATTAGATACAATGTACTCTATTTAATATTTTCAACCAATACATAAAAAACCTACTAACTGAGCTGTAAGTCAGGCACCTCTTTTCATTTTCATTTATTTTTGTATCTTCGCCATCCTTATAGGTATCGTACATCAACCCCAATTTAAAATAAATATTGCTTCAAACTTCACCATTAACTCTTTTCATTTTCATTTATCTTTGTATCTTCGCCATCCTTACAGGTATCGTACATCAACTCCAATTTAAAATAAATATTGCTTCAAACTTCACCACTGACTAATCACATGGTGCAATGATACATTTGAACCAATGTACAACATATTTACTGACATCAATTTTATACTACTTAGTTCAAAAACTTTCAACATTTGGAGTTTAATTTCTTGTAGGATGCTTATGAAAATATATTAATTTCCATCAAACTTGTAGTTGACATCCTAAATTGATCGGGACTCGTTGACCTAAAATTTTTATTTTTTATGCTCATGTGAGAATTTCTTGACCATTTAACTGCTTATACTTAAATTTTCAATTGACTTTAATGAAACATTATAGACTCTTTTATTCCGACTATCATCAATTCATTCGGTTATTCAAAGACATATATCACACCGATTTTTACGATGTGAATTAATCATGATTATGATACATAGTTACTTAGACTTATGGTCATGCTCAACTACTCTAGCGCCTTACCTTGACTTAGAGTATGTTCGTGTCACATCTAACAGTGACAAGTCATCTCAACATCTCATTTTATTTTATACATAGAGCCTATTATGTTTAGTTTTTGACAATCATAGCTATTCTCACATTAATCTCACTTATTGACCCCTTTTTTAAACTTATTACAACTTTCGCTCAATACCTAGGCCACTAACAACTTCTTTATCTTGACTGAAAAAGGCAATTCTTTTTTTACAATCATAGCTATTCTCACATTTATCTTACTTATCGACCCCTTTTTTGAGACTTTTAATGATCATTTCAATCAACTAAAGCCTTAACCAATCTTTGTTTGAAACAGTTAAGTTTTGCGAACCAAACAATTCTACTATTTGCTATTCCCGTTGTTGTTTCCATTAGTCTCAAATTTCCTAACTTTTTTTTTAAAAAAAAAAAGAAATTTGGTACTTTTCAAGAGACTATGTAAGACATTAAAATATCTTACTATTCCTTTATTCACCTTTCGGAGATTTCCCTTGTCCATTGTTGCTCAACTAAAGATAGAAAAATTAAAATTTTCAAACTATTTTGATAAACTTAATGACTATCAAGTTTTTAAAGGATGTTATTTCAATTCTTCAAGTCCTATAAATGAAAATTCTTTCAATATAAAAGCTTATACTGACGTCCTATACAAGTCACTTATTGATACTCAATCAGTATGTCTTCTCTTCATAGGTTATATTTTAATTCATAGAGATATACATCATAATTTTAATTTGGTTAGAAGAGACTATTGAGTACTCTGAATTTCAAAAGACAACTACTTGTGTTTAATTTATAGCTAATCCAAACTATTTTTATACCATTTTCACTAATCTCAACTTTTAATACGTTGATATTATCACTACACCTTTCATTTTTTATGCTAAAAATTTTGTCGATCTTTGTTTCATAACAACACCTAACTCAATGTTAGCAAAGATCACTCCTAACTCAATATTTTACATTCATTTTATCATCACTTTACTTAACTTATAGAACCGCTATACTCAAAATTACTTAAGATTAAGCACTTGAAGGATAAACAATAAAAAGATTCAGTAATCCTTTGGGTGTCGTTTGATTGTTTTAAATCATGGTTCAATTTCTAATTTCATTTTGAGTTTTGTTTTGCAAAGGAGATAATAATTTGCTTCAAAGTATTTTTTTTTCGTAAAAACCAACTTAGACAACTTTATTTTATCCTATCACCATCACATTGTGATTTTCACTCGTAATTCAATTTGTCTAATCAATTTCTAAATTTAAAACCATGTTTCTCCATTTTCTTTGTTGAGACTATTTTCGAAAGCAACCCTCAATTGTTTATGAACTCAACCAATACTTTATAGAATAAGTATTCCCGTGTTTTTAATTAAACCGGTGCTGACCTTATCCTAAAATTCAAAACATCTGTATCTTGTGCTTCCCAAAATCCCAATTTCATTTTTCATTTACCAAACGATTCTCAATCTTTAGAAACTTAATTTAAGTCCATACTGATATTTCCCTAAGCGTTTCAAATATGTAATAATTTGATACTTTCAGTCTTAAATGAGTTTACGTCCAATACTTACGTTCTTGAACTATTCAAACTTCTTGCTCAACTAATTTCTCATTGGTTTTATAAGTGACAACTACCCTTAGTTATATTTGTACTAAACTGCTTACAACATTCCTTGTGACTTCGGACTTCACAAGTCTATTTGACATCCAATCACGCTTAGTTTCATTTCATGTATATTCTCTTTTTGATTGTCTGCTCCTAATCTCACTCGTCATATCTTGCAAGTTAAGTAGCAAACAGAAAATGAGAATAAACTTCTTATCATATATCTAACGATAATACATACTATAAAACAAACATATCACAATAACTCAACGTAATCCCCAGCTTACAATGACTTCCCTACAAATCGCGCTCAATCACTCTTTGGTGTCGAACAAAAGTTTATCCGCAATTGAGACAAACCTAGGCTCTAATACCAACTTTGTCAGTGCCAATATCACTATGTCTTGACGTAGCCTAATTACCCTAACTAGGCACCTAAACCTCATGATCAACTTTGCACCTTAAAATACATTTCATTTTAATCCTTGCAATGCTCCAAAACTAATTTATTTTGATCCTCAATTGGCCTTGGTTCTTAATTTATTTTGTTGGAGCAAATTAGGAAATCTTATCCTTATTTTATGAAAAATTTGGTAATACTTTTCTTAAAAATGGCCTGCCAGAATATTCGCCTAATAAACAGTAAAGTGGAAAGAAGCCTAGAATGACTTACAACTCTTTACAGGTCATAATATATATCGAATTAAAAGATTGAAAGCTTATTTACAATCTCCAATATCTTAGTTACAACTTTACAATTCCAAAATAAATAAAACTGAACATAAATCGTGTAACTTACTTTAAACTAATTGAGGAGACCATAATATATTCGAGAGTATTTCATGACCTACGCTTTCCTCGGAACCCAAAAAAATAATATATTATTGGGGTATGTGCCCTAGGTCAATTTATAAACATTGTCTATCTTATAATTTTAGTTAATAAAATAGAAGTTTTTGTTAACTATTTTATTATAAGTGATTGCGTGTTTACCTTATAATAAGATCCATGGGTATTTGTCGAAATATCATAAATGTCTCTAGTCGGTCATTTTACTAAGAACTATAAGGAATTCAAACTAGTGTGAATCTTGATTGATGGTCATGTGATGATCATGCGTATAGGGATACGAATCGAGCTCATGAGTACTTGTTAGGGAACAAGGTACTGAATCGACCAGCTATGAGAACACCATATGGATTAAGTCATGTGTTACTTATGATAGTTATATAATTTTTTCCTTCGACTTGAGATTACCATAGACTTCAATATTAAAAGCATGATAATTTGACGCAATCGAACGTTGTCTTAAACTGGACGATTATAAAGATTGTGATTGGTTACCATGTGAATAATATGTAAAAATGTGTAATCAAGATGAAATTTGTTACTCTCGTATAAAAAGAGATAGAGATAAGTGGGTCCCTTGATATGATAAACTGATAATGGTCAAGTCTATGTAAATTGATATGATGAATGTCACTTGGATGTTTTTAATTTACCTAAAGATCAACATTGGTACGATTGAACATTCAGGGTGACTTTTCATGTCCTATGTTTAATCAAAGGATATCGCACGACAAAGGATATGATATATGTTATTCATTAGGTTGTATTGATTTTGATATTCATGTTACTTGAGTAGTCATAATGTCTTGCTAGAGACTGCTTATGACATGAACCAAAATGGTTTTAATTCACTGTCAACGCCGCATGAACTTATTGGGTCGTACACAAAAAATGGCTTTGCGCAATTTCAATTGGTCCAAAGTATGAATTTTATATGATAAAATTCACGATATAAAATATTTTATGATTTTTTATATGATAACATATTAATAAGGGTGTACATATAATTGGCTTAAACTGTCTAAATACAATAGTTGCATTATGAATAGAATTTTAAGTGAAGGTTTATATACACATATAAATAGAGGATGAAACCATAAAAAGAAATAATATTTTTGTTTTACTATGTTCGAGGTGTTTGAACTTTGAAAGAGAAAGAAAAAAATGTTTTCTATCTCTTTTGGGGTAGCACTCTAAATTGTGGTCACCATTCGTGTATGGATTTCTGATAGAGGACAGACGCTTGAACATCTTAGAGATCGAACAATCGGAGAAGGAAATCACGGATTAAGGTAAAGATTACTTTTTGTATATCTAATTTAATAGAACTTATTTTCGATCCTGTCGGGGTTTTTCAAATTTTGTTTTGGATTTTCCAGTACGTATGAACCTTAAAACCCAACATAAATAACATGATTACAATGAGAATTAAACTTTAAAAATTGAAAACATTTACCAAGATCTTCGAGTTTTCCTCATTCTTCCTTGCCTTCATAAAGAACCTGACACTATAAAAAAAACAACTCAAAAATGTCAAATAAGTAAACTCTTACACTGCTCTGCACTTCTGCAAATGTTAGTCTGAATACATGGAGACATGTAATTGCATTTCTAAATAACAAAAAATTTATATAACAACGTAGATTCCTCATTTCATGTTCTAAGCTCATAAAAAGCGGGCTCACTCATGATGAACCTAGAACAGTGCTATGAGTTTAATGCAAGCTACCCCAGAGACGACATTACTTGCCTTTGACGCCAGTATTATGTCTAGTCTGAGTGGAGCACCTTACATTCTTACGACTGAAACATGGGCAACTCTATCTCGATTCCACGTATGCAAGACCAAGAATGATGCGAAATGCAATGCAGAACTAAACAAAAATGCAGATACAAAGATAAAATTCAATAAATAGTAAAGATCACAATAAGGTTTTACTTATTGTCAAACCAACTCAAAGTTAGTTGTGAAGCGTGACATAATGTTCTCTGGCTTTCAAGAACTTGCATGTGTCCTATTAAACATAGAAATTATTATTTAAGAGTCACAACTCAATTTGAATACTTAAATTCATATTTCAAGTCATAATGGAGCCCAAACCATTTTTACAACTCTGTTAACCTTTTTTAAAGTTTTTGAACATTTAAATAAATCTTACCCCATCTATTGAATTCTAACTAGAATCTTAAAAACCAATTTAGCTTCATAATAACCTAAAACTTGCCTATGAATTCCTAATTTAGACTTTTGTAACCAATTTCAAGTCCAAGTTTGTATATTTATTCATTTTACTTAAAAACAACTTACATAGTACTTATATATTCCCAAATCTTAATGAGTCTCTATTTCACTCATTTCAACAAGATGTAGTGTCAATCAACTCATTGATTCATCATAGCCTTTAAAATCTCATTGATTTCCCTTACTGTTTTAATTAACTTACAATTGAAACCTAACATATCGGTCAACCATTTTAACAACATCACAAAAAAAAATCTATCATCATTAACCTCCACCGTTCAATAGCTCCAAGAACTAACAGTAACAACACACAGGCACAAATACAACTACAACATCCCATCATCGTCTAAAGTCCTCATCACTCCCTTCTCCTTAACCGATTCCAATATCAACACTCATGAGTATTCATTTTCCTCCATGAAACACCCAATTCATTTCATCACTTTAAAAACAACAAAAGCTTACCTTAATTAAGTATTCTTCAATTTTTTTTTCCTCTCGTGCGCCGCCTAGGCGTTTCCTCGGTTCACCACGTGAGTTGTCCCTTGGCTTCCAGGTATGGGCCTAATAAGGCCTAAGCCCTACTTGGTTGGTTAATCAAGGCTTGGCCCTGATTTGTGCAAGGTCGTGCCCTGCACAGAGCAGGGCAACTCCTTGCTACACAAGGCAGGAGCCCTACCTTTTCAGGGTTGGGGTCTGCCCTAAACCTTATATATGGCTAGGTTTGGGAGCACACACCATCGTGCTGCTCCCTCTTTCTGGTCATCTTCTCTATAGAGAAGCGACAACGTCTCTATATATTCATTCTTTTTAAATTATTTTCTAAATTCCATCCAATATCCATTAATTCCTCCCAACAACAACTCAATCCAAGTGAATTAACTAAATGAAACTTCAACTTTGAACCAAAAACTTACCTCCATTATGGTTGCCTCCCTTCGTTTTTATTGTTATTGTCTTACATGTCCGAGACCAATTCGTTTCATATTCTTGCCTTTGTCCATTGAAAGATTGAGGGAAATATTTGAGAGAGAAAAAGGCCAATCAGAGCAGAGAGACATCAAGAGCGAGAACAGTGCAGTGGAGGGGTGGAGTCGAAAGGGAGACAAGGGAAAGAAGGTATGATCGAGACGAGAGCAATTTGGGGAGGGAGAAACAACAACGATCTCGATAAGGATGGATGAAAGGAACGAGTGGTAGAGAGCTTGGCCATGAGACGCAGAGAGAATCGAAAGAGATGAAGGAGTGCAATGAAGAAGAGAATCGATTTGGAAAAGCTTCAAATCGAAACCCTCCAACTATTTTGATTAGTAAATTTACCCGAATAACCTTATATATTTATCAAATCCTAATTAATATCAATATCATTTTTAGTCATTTCACCCTTTCTTTTTTTCATGTTTATATTCAATTTTTAAACCAAATCAAACCTGAAAAAATACCTATCAAACATTGACGAAACGTGCTCCATAACCTTGGACATCGCGTCTATGTTTTAACTTGACCTTATTTCGCATCGAATATAGTATATTACATTTACTAGGCGTACATGACACAAAAATAATATTTTAAACTCATGATCTCGGATTAGTAATGCGTGGGTCCTACCACAGATACCTAATTTCTAATTAAAATCTGAATTTTCTTAATTAGCCTCTAATCAAGTTTATAAAACTCTTGAATTTCAGTGACGAGAGGGTCGTGAAATGAATGTGCAAGCCCGAGAATAATCGTAAGCATGTCCGGTGAATTTATTAGCGAGAAAATACACGAGATGTATATATTTATATATATTTGATATATTATTATATATATATATATATATAAAAACTATAGGTTTGATTTGATTTATATGTATTGCTAGATTGCCTCGGAATGAGTGTAAATGATGATTGTATCAAGATGTGTGTCACGATATGTTGTTACTTTAACACAATATTTACTTGATCAGCCTTGAGATAACACGATGCTTACCTCTAAGAAAATCCATATATATATATATATATATAATATATATATATATATATATATATCAAAAGCTTCAAACTTATCACTTATTTACTGATTAATCAAGAAAGAGTGAAAGAGAGTAAGCAAATGAAGGTTTTGGTTTTGGGGAATTGATTCATGAGAGGATTACTGGTGGATTGGAAATGATCAAACCACCGTGAATAAGATATCATCACTGTTAGGAGAGTTTGAATTTGGTTTTTAAGTTAAATTCAATAATGGGTGATGAATTCTCTGTTAATTGTTGTGATTGATGGTTGGAAACAAGTTTATACCTCATTAGAGGTCCTCCTTGATGTTGTAGGGAGTAATTTGAGGGTTGTTAGTGTTGTTGATTGAACTAGTGCTTTTTCCCTGTTCATTATCGATACAGTGAATGGTGTAGCATGCTCCCTATAATAAGGAAACGTGCTCCTTTCGTAAGCTATGACAAACCCAATCGGTGGAGCGTGTTCCGCCAAATGAGGAAGCGCCCTCCCACCTAAAAACAAAACAACATTGCTAGTTTTTATTGTTAGGAAATGGATGGACACTTGCACATGGAGATGATCACATTGTCAAGCATGGCTCTCACATTGAATTGTAACATCAAACATGACTCTCACACTTCACGTAACTTGTACTTCTCTCCAATGTACACCAACTCTACCATGCATTTACAAATTACTTGTAATGTGTTGTATGACATGTGATGTATGTGTTACTTGCAAATATTGCCTAAGTACATTTATCATTATCACCAAAAGGCCTATATAAAGGGTGTCAGCCTCATTGTAGAAACACGCCAATGTTGGAATGGAAATCTCAACATTTCTCAACTCGAGCTCTCTTCTCGCTTGTTTCCTCTTCTCTAATTGTTCTTGTAGTATTTAGTTCATGCTTCTCATACTTTAGTTCTACAAGTTCGCATTGACTTACAACTTTGTTTACAACACGTTATTAGCAATGGCTTGCTCTTGCACAAAGGAGATGTTGATGTTCAAGAAGGCTTGCTAAAAAGGAGTCAAAACTAGGAAGGTATAATTTTTGTTAATTTAAACAAGTTCAATTTATTCACATATTATTATGGTTAATCTTTCATCTATTACATGCATTATTTATGTGTATGTGATTTATTTATACACTATGCATTGTAAAGTCACTGACTATGAAAATATGATATGTAGTTATGTCTTGGACAATCTTCTACATCAAAAGTCAAAATTCAATGTGACATAAATAGTTTTTTATTCTTTATACTATAAACGATTAATTATGCTATATTATTGATTTAATAATGTAAATAATACTATGAGCTTGGGTTGATAGTGAGTAAGTTTTGTCCTCGATAAAGCTAAACAATGAAAAGGAGACGGGTTATCCAGTTCGAGGAGACATGATTTTATGTAGACTTCATTTTGCCACCCAACCGGAAGGTTGTCCCACCAACTCTAACAAGTACTACATTTTGCGTATTAATGAATAAAGTTGTGAACATATATATATATATATATATAATCATATGTTGCGTTTTTTTAGATAAAGAAGGAAAATTACTATTTTATATTACATTTGTTTTCAAAATATTATTTGATCATAGTTGAATTTGCTACCTTATTATATTAGGGACAAGAATTATTTGTCATGACAATTACATAATACAATTTATGAATAAAGCATTTATGCAAGTCTATGTGTCATACACAATCATTTACCAATATCTCTTCAGAGATTTAAAAAGTGAATATTTCATTTTATATATCTTTTCACCTTATGGAGTTATATATAATAGTACCAAAAAAGGAAATGCTCCAAAAAGCTCAAAATGAGCAGCTGAGTCTCAAGCTATAAAATTTAATTAGTCAAATATTAATTATAATTTCAAAATTTTAATTATCTCTATATTGACGTTATGTGGAAATATTACTGATGAGACAATAATAAAAAAAGTTCACATGGTCTACCTTGATTTATTATTGCGATAAATATCGAATGCGCATGTCATACCCCTCATCATCAGAGCATCTAACCGACCTAGATTATTCTAAATGCTTTTATAATCTAGTAAGCCTAGAAACTCCTTTACTTATTTAATTCAAAACAAAAAATTTTTGTAATCCTCAATATATGTATTTATCCTCAAAATTAAATTCAAGGTTTAATTCTCCTGAAAGAATCTTTCAACGATTTTAATTATTTAAAGTCCTCATTATATATATATATATATATATATATATCATTTCTCAAGTCATGTTCTAGGTCTTAATCTCCAAATGTGAAGCAATTTAGGAAATTATTCTATTAAGATTTGTGTATTTTACAAAAATTTCGAAAGAGTCTCCCCTAAAAGTAGGTTATCGACGCTAAAAAACAGATAAACAACAGATTTAGGAGAAGGCCTAAAATGACTCGTATCTCCACAACAGTTCACAATATAATATCAAAATAAATAAAAAAACCAAATTTCGTATAAATTTCATAAGCTCTAACCTTAAAATTCATTTACAGTGATGTTGGTTCCATAGTCCATATTTATAGTTGCAAAATTCAACCATTATTTAATCTTCTAGAACCACGCTAATAGTATCATGATATACTTGAGTCATAATGCCACCACTAATGCACGACCTATCACTCATTCCCATAACCAAGAAAAAATAATAGTACGGAAAAACAGCTCATTCAATAAGAAATAGAAACTTAAACAAGATTTCAATACTCTAATGAGCTCCTGTTATCTTTTCATGAGCTTCACAACCTTTAGTCACCAATAGAAGGTAAAATGATTTCAGAAAAGTAAATCCTATACTCTCCAAATTACTTGTATAGCCAAATGTAAGATAATAAGAAATATAAATGCATTTCATAGAGAATCAACATGTATATATTAGCATGTGGTCGCTATTTTCCTGTTAACAAACCACTTAGGTGTGATCAATACCTGAGTGAGATGAAAACAATATTGGAAGTAACTTCTAACACATTATATGAGGATAAATGTCAAGCCGTGTTAACTCAACCAAAAGGAGTTGTTTCAGTTTCTTGCAACTCTTTCCAGATCGTGTAGGAAACATACTCGGTGAAGAGCCAACTATCGAGTTTTAAAGACTCAGACCCTTGACCTACATTACCCTTGATGCATGAGTGCATGATCAACAAACATGATGCATAAAAGAGTTAAATGCATTATAATACACTAAATATTGATAAAGTGATTATAGTAGGATTTACTTACAACCATCCAACTTCGAGCAATATATTTGGGGTTATCAAAGCATCGAATCACCTTGAAATTGGCTCCAATAGCTTTCCTACATACCCGATTATAATAGCGGTCAAGCTTCAAGTGAAACCAAATAATAAAACCCATGAAAAGTATGGCCAATGTATGCTCGATAATTGTTTCCATAAATAATTATTTATAACAACTGCAACTAGCTTTCAACTAGCATATTTGGGGTAGCTTTATAGCCTTGAAAACCTCAATATTTTTCATATTGAATTAAAAGGAACTTATAGTACTCATGTCGTACTTTCCATAGACTCTAAAAACACTCAAATTGGATCACTGACAGAGAAGTTACGAATTTTTCAATATGGTCTGTCAACTAGGCAAACTTTATTTATTTTGAAATGAAAAACTTCTCCAAAATAATATTTTTGCAATTAAATCCTCAAAAATCGACAACACAACCACGAAACCACTTGATACCAACATCACAATATTTCAAAAGCCCATGGAGTCAAATTAGATTAAAATTAATAATCTAGTCATCTAGAAACCTAATGTAAATTAATATCAACTATATGAGCATATTCAAAATAGTTATTAATTAAATCAAATTAGTTAAATTCATCAAAACCTTAACTCACATTAGTGGGATTTATTTCAAATCGACACACATTAACTCAATACATCAATTCTCAATAATTCTTATCAATTTCTAACAATACCTAGCAAAAAAATCGAAAAATCATGATAATTCATATTGAATTGAAGAAAAATGCCATGAATTAAGTATTTACTAAATTGCGGGTCGAATACATCGTTTTCACTGCAAAAAGTTGGCTTTAACTGACTGTCTCGCGATGTTCTACAATTTTGCACAGAGAAACTGGGTGAAAATCGAATGTCGGGAGCTCCATGGCTTAAAGTGTAAATGGAGAAGGTTTAGGGATTGAGCACTTGAAACGTCTAATTTGGACCCAATCTCAACCCCGACCACCGCCAATCAACATAAAGCTTTAGGTAAGGTCTTGCACCAACTTCGTTTTCATTTTACAATACCACTGATCCTAACTCGCACGCAAACTGAGGCAAAGTCTTCGCGTAAGAATCAACACTTGGTTAAATAGTTTTATAGAAAATAATAATTTTGCATCCCTGAGTATGACTAACTGAGGATACATCTCAACACACCCTGATTAATACTTCAACTTCACTAAAATTAGAGAAAATCCCCAATGTGCTCTGTTAAATGCGGACATTTTATCTAAGCTTTAACTTGACGCTAACTTATGGATTTCTTATGTGTTAAATAATCAACTTTGTCAATCTTGGCAATTTGTGGATTTCTGATGTATTAAATAATCAACTTTATGGAACATGCGATAACTTTATTTTACTTCACATTTTATGCCTTGAATCCCATTCAAGCATTAATATTTAGCAAGATTTAGTTTATCTCACTTTTCAAAAAACCATTTTTATTCTTAACTGGACAACAATTCCACAAACCGTTAATAATTCTTTCCCTATTTACCAAACTCTGGTATACATCTCCGGTTTACTTTCTCATCATTGATCATCTCTTAGTAGAATTATTGGTCGATCAATTCTTAGACTATAATTAGTATAAATATACAATGATACAAATAATATTTAAGCATAACATTAGATATTAAAGTAAAGTTGCGTGTCTATGTGATCCATCATCATTTAAACATTTCTCAACATAAACTTATAATTAAGTCCTCCCAAGACTATAGATCTCGAATTACGTTTGTCATCTCTTGACAAGATGTGGTAGCCCTGCCGCCCCGGGGTGACGTGTCTCCGTGTACTCCTTACCTGGTGGGCCTAACTACACGTGTCCACCACCTACCTGTCCACCTCTTATCTCATAATTCGTGTCCACGTGTATTTTATCAAATTAGTTAGTAGATTATCAATATTTTCTTAACTTATTCTCTTTAAGTATTTAAAAGTTTATTCTAATGCCTAACCATACTAGTAGGTTGTATCTTATAAGTTAACATATATCAGCAAAAACATTAATTGATACCATTAGAATAAGTAACTAGCATGGTAAACATTATTAATAAGAGCAAATCCTATTGTGGAAAACCCTGAAGAGTGCTTTGTATCTAAGAGACGGTACCACAAATAAGGTCCATATACATGTACAATGTCATCTCAAGTCTCCCAATACCTAAAATAATACAAAATATCAAAATAAGCACGTACTAGTAGGTCCTCGACGGTGGGCAATCAGATGTAGTCGCCTAGGATCCCCTTGCCCCTACTAGTACTAGGATCTGCACTCAATCATCATAAAAAGACAGATGACGAGTACAGTAAGTAAAATCCTTAGGAACCTCTCTTAGCACTCGCATAAATAAAGTCAGGAAATGCAAGAAGTACTGTCAAATAAACATGCGGAATGTAAAGACTGACAACTGTAAATGCAAGAAGTATTGTCAAATGAACATGCGGAATGTAAAGACTGGCAACTGTAAATGGCTCATCATATGAATATATATAAGATAAGCTAACAAATATGTGCGCTCGCTCCAGATGGACTAGACGGTACTTCGGGTCACTAAGTTCCCAATAGTGGTGGCGCCCAACTAGCCCGAATCTTGGTCCCTCGCAGTGCTACCCAAATCTGTTGAGCCACCGACACATGCGCCTAGGGCAAGCTCAAGTTAACGTTCACTGAGGGCCGGGTCACACATGATACAGTCCAGTACATCATGAACACACAACTAGGAAATCTGGGGGAATAACCTCAACCCACGTTCAAGTAAGAAAATGGAATATGAAAATTAGTAAGGAAATGATGGAAATGATATTTAAAATAGAAAAAAATACTTAGAGTTTCTCAGTTAGGTTTTACAAACCTCAAACCGCTCTTTAGCCTCCCCGAACTCCTGTATCCGACCCGATAAGCCCTCCGACACCGAGCTACGGTCTATTGAGTCCTTGAAGTCCAATTTTATAAGTTTAGGTTGTTTATAAGTGATTAGACATGTATTAAGTAAAAATCACCAAAATAACCCTTAAATTCATAGTTTATCTGTAATTAGCATACTATTAGGTCTACCTAGCAGGCTAGCGCGTTATGAAATATGTCTAACACGCTAGTGTTCTTAATTTTGAAAAAAATATTTGGAAACCTAGAACGATTAGCACACTGACTAGCCCAGTTAGCGCGCTAATTTCCCTTAGTGATAGAGTTCTCAAGTTCGATAATTCTGCCTTACTCTTCTTAATTAGCTACTCTAACTTGGTTTCCATCATCTCCATATATTATTAACTCCAAAGCAACAACTAGAACACTCCAAAACATCAAATTAACCTAATTTTTTCTAAATCTCATGCATTCACGAAACTTCCCAATTCATCAAAAACACCAATTCTAGTTAAACCATTAGTAAATTCTATATGAAATTGATATAATAACATGTAATTCATCAAGTTTTCATCAAACATTAGAGGTCCAATCATCAAACCCGAGTTTCACTAAATCATATAAAAATGGGTACATTAAAGAGTGTAGAAGATGAAGGTGATGATTACCTTGGTTTAATCTCTTAATTTGGTCTCTAAAGTGTTGAATTTCCAGCTCGTAATCCCTATCTTCCTGAGGTTTTCTCTGAATTTGCATGAATTGTGTAAGTGGTTTGATCAACATGAAAATAAGTCCTATATATGTTTGATTAAGATCAAGTGTGCATACTTATCTCGAGGATTATCTTGTAATTCATAAACATGCTTTCACATACCACCTAATGATTCCTTTGTTAAATCCAATAGCATAATCCCTTCCTTATTTCTCCCATTATGATCATCTAGATGCCCATCTTGTGGTCCTATTTATTGGTTACAAACTATAGGCTTATTATTTATTTAATTAACTTACCTTATATTAAGCCTAATCAAACCATATACTTAGTGTTCTATTTATCAAAATTAACCAACTCATGGTCCTACTAACCTTCGACTACCAGTTATCCAGTGCCCGTGTCTCGACATGCATTTCGAGGCGCGCCGAGTTTATTATTTAAATTTCAATTCAATTAGCATATGGTTATATTACCCAATTGAATTGAATTTCTTAGTCATATTAACATGAATTAGACGAGTTCCTTAGCATACTTGTACTTCACCTCTCGATACTAGCATTGACATGCATTTCGAGGTTACTACTCATCACGTAACCTCGCACTAATATAACCATTCAACATCTACACATGTGATGTATTAACAAATAATTTCATAAAATGCATTGCAATTTAAGAATACAACACACAATTTACTAGTGTACCTAGGCTAATGTGCGTCCTAGCCTACCCGCGACGTCCACATGAATCCGAGGTGGCGTCCATGTCTAAAATCACGAAATAAATAATGACGTTAATAAAACGGGTTGTTACGATTCTTCCCAACTAAATAAAATCTCATTCCGAAACTTAATATGACCGAATGTCGTACCGTGAAATTACTGAGAATATTGTTCTCAAATCGTCGACTCGAGCTCCCAGGTAAGTCCCTCCGTCCTGTGATGCTGCTAATAAATTAGGATATTAGAGAGCTCCCTGTTTCTAAGAATCTGAACTCTGCGATCAATGATCTCTGTCGTCCTCTCCTCGTAAGTCACATCAGGCTAAACATCAATCTGCCCCAAATCAATAGTCGGTCTCGACCATGACTTAGTTAGTCTCAACATCGAAATGTGAAATGTCGGATGAACCAACTAACTTAATAGGTAACTTTAGGCGATATACAACACTACCCACTCTCTTTACAATCCTGAATGGTCTAATAAATCTTGGCGCCAGTTTCCCCTTAATACCAAACCCTGATGACACTTCCAAGGGGAAACCTTTAGGTTTACCATGTTGCCCTCCTGATAGCTCAGACCTTCATGATACCGATCTGCGTACTTTTTATGTCTATCCTGTGTGGTTCGTAACCTCTAACAGATTTGTCTAATATTCTCTATGTGATCAACAATTGTCTCAGGCCCGATGGTCACTGTATTTTTGATGCGCGCCGAACGCATCAATAAAATAAAGTTCTTAAACTAACTATTTTATAGAATAGTAGCAAAGGGTCGATCCCACAGAGATTGGTAGTCTTTCTTAGGTTAAAAATTACAAAAAAGGAAAATCGAGGGTTTTAAAATAAATAATAATTTAACTAACTAATCTAACTAAACTAAATAAAATAAAACAATTAAACTAATTTTCAAAACAATTAATAAATACCTAAATAACACCTGGGTCTACAATTCTACAAATTAGGACCAAGATTCAATGGCAATTATGGTCTTTAGTTTTTCTCAAAAAGTTAATAATTTAAATTCTCCTAGATTAGCTATATAAAATCGACATCCACCTGAAATTCCTCGTTCCCCTAATCTCTATAGCCAGGACGTCCGCCACTAACTACTTCCTTAATTAATGCATAACCTTATGCATCCGCCAATCGAGTTTAACACACTAACCGCAATAATATGGATCTGTGGGAACACTAATCCTAAATAATCAGATTACATCCGCTCCCGGTTTAACGTAGATTCAATTATTGCACACTCAAGAACCGAAAGGGTTTTACGACAAATGGGTGAGTGTTTGTCACTTTGTTGGTCAAAAAGCACAATTACACGGATACTAATGGTCCAAATAACTATAGGTTATCACCCTAAAAGCATGCAATGATTACAGCGCACCAAACGCGTCAATAAAATAAAGTTCTTAAACTAACTATTTTGTAGAATAGTGGCAAAGAGTCGATCCTACGGAGATTGGTAGTCTTTCTTAGGTTAAAAATTACAAAAAAGGAAAATCGAGGGTTTTAAAATAAATAATAATTTAACTAACTAATCTAACTAAACTAAATAAAATAAAACAATTAAACTAATTTTCAAAACAATTAATAAATACCTAAATAACACCTGGGTCTACAGTTCTACAAATCAGGACCAAGATTCAACGGCAATTATGGTCTTTAGTTTTTCTCAAAAAGTTATTAATTTTAATTCTCCTAGATTAGCTATATAAAATCGACATCCACCTGAAATTCCTCGTTCCCCTAATCTCTATAGCCAGGACGTCTGCCACTAACTACTTCCTTAATTAATGCATAACCTTATGCATCCGCCAATCGAGTTTAACACACTAACCGCAATAATATGGATCTGTGAGAACACTAATCCTAAATAATCAGATTGCATCCGCTCCCGGTTTAACCTAGATTCAATTATTGCACACTTAAGAACCGAAAGGGTTTTACGACAAACGGGTGAGTGTTTGTCACTTTGTTGGTCAAAAAACACAATTACACGGATACTAATGGTCCACATAACTATAGGTTATCACCCTAAAAGCATGCAATGATTACAGAGCGTCGAACGCGTCAATAAAATAAAGTTCTTAAACCAACTATTTTGTAGAATAGTGGTAAAGAGTCGATCCCACGGAGATTGGTAGTCTTTCTTAGGTTAAAAACAATAAAAAAGGAAAATTGGGGGTTTTAAAATAAATATTTATTTAACTAACTAACGAATCTAACTAAACTAAATAAAATAAAACAACTAAACTAATTTTCAAAACAATTAATAAATACCTAAGTAGCACCTAGGTCTATAGTTCCACAAATCAGGACCAAGATTCAATGGCGATCATGGTCTTCAATCTTTCCCAAGAAGTTATTAATTTAAATTCTCTTAGATTAGCTATAGAAAATCGACATCCGCCAGAAATTCCTAGATCCCCTAATCTCGATAGTTAGGACTTCCACCACTAACTACTTCCCTAATTAATGCATAACCTTAGACATCCGCCAATCGGGTTTAACACACTAATTGCAATAATATGATTATGCGGGAACACTAATCTTAAATAACTGGACCGCATCCGCTCCCGGTTTAACCTAAATTTAATTATTGCACATTTAAGAACTGAAAGGTTTTTTCGGCAAACGGGTGAGTGTTTGCCACTTTATTGGTCCAAAAGCACAATTTCATGGATACCAATGATCCAAATAACTATAGGTTATCCCCCTAAAAGCATGCACTAATCACATATATACCATAGATCTAAACCATAAACCTTAAAAGCAACAAAAATGAAATAGGATAACTTAAACTAAATTAAATAATAAAATAAATGATCTCACATAATATTCCATGAATTTATAATCCCGACTTGTTTCCCCTTCGACCTAAGCAAGGAGTTGATTAACCGAACATCATCGTCGAAGAAAGTCAAAAACAAAAGAATAATAGTCAGTATTCCTAATATATAAAACTACTAAAAATTAGTCCCGGTTGGTGAGAGAAACTAAGTTTAGGGGTTGGGGAGGTGACTCATATGTCGAGGACGATCTTATAGCTGTTTTGGGCTGAAAAATTGGTGTCCACTACGTGTCTAAACTACATTGGTCCATTTTATGCTGGAGTGCTGACGTGTCGCCTTCTGATTGGTGGAGAATGTCGCTGATGACGTCCTGGGTTAGGTAAGAGCGCGACACATGGCGCATGGGAGGCAGTGGTGAGACTCAAGTGAATTCATCGAAAATCTAAGAGATCGCATACGCGCGAATCCCTAGGGAATCGAAGAGCTGTTGAACGAGAAAAAGAAATGGTTTATGATGTTGTGTAATGTGGTGGTGAGACGCCACGTGGCTTCTGGTGATTGGTGGAGAAAATGGAGACGCTGACGTGGCAACGCGTGATTGGTCAAGAACCAATGAGTGACGCGCTTGGACTAATGGTTGCACGACACTTGGCTGCTGCTGGAAGTGATGTTGGTTGCTGTTATGATGGAGAACGGCTGACGTGGCAGCGTGTGATTGGTTGAGAGAGGATATGCGTTGATGTGGCATCTTGTTATTGGTTGAAATATGTTGTCTCCTATTCTACCCAGCGAGGAACATGTAACTCGAGGCAAATTGTCTGGCATCCAATCACTGCAAGTAAATACTCCATTTTCAGTATTTTTCAGCCACGAATTCAACCGCGTACTTCATTTCACCTAAATATGACCAATAAATATAATTAAATATATATTTTAGAGACTTCACATAATTAAATATACTAAATTAAACTAATAAAAACATATAATAACCAACTTATCAATTTTCCAACTCTGCCCAACACGCAGGTGATCTATAGGGCCTCCCATACAATGCCTCAAATGGTGGCATACTAATACTCGCCTGATAGCTATTATTATATGCAAACTCACGCAAAGGCAAATAATCCTCCTACGAACCCCAAACCGTAATATACAAGCCCTGAGCATATCCTCCTGAATCTGTACCAGTCACTCTGACTGTCCGTCGATTTGAGGATGGTAAGCCGTATTATACTGCAACTTGGTGCCAAACTACTCTTGTATAGCCTCCTAGAGCCTTGAAGTCAACCTAGGATCTATGTCCGATACAATAGAAATCGACACCCCATGCAATCTAATAATCCAACGCTTAAACAATATGCTCAGTTGTGGGAACGTGTACCTCATTGAAATCGGATTGAAGTGAGCCAATTTCGTCAGTCAGTCAATCACAAACATACTACATCGTGATGCATCAATGTCTACGGCACTTCACTGACAAAATCCATGGTGATGTGCTCCCATTTCCACTATGGAATGGGTATTGTCCACCGGGTCTCTTGTGCTCAACTTTCACCTGCTGACAGATGTGACAACTCCTAACATGTGGCCTTACGTCAGCCTTCATCCCTGGCCACCAGAACAGTCGCCTCAAGTCATGGTACATTTTGGTCCGACCAATATGAATTATATAGTGAGACCAGTGTGCCTCCACTAGAATCCCATATCATATCTCCTGATCCACAAGTATCCACAATCTCCCTCGGTGTCTCGAACACTGATCCGTGGTCTCATCCCAATCAATGCACTCCGAATCCCAAGCCAGACCGTTGAACCGCTCATAAAGCCCATTAGCCCTTTGATACTCGACAACCCTCTCCATAAATATGGCAGGAAATCTCATCTGACAATAAATGTAATGCTCAACCGTGGTCGACACCTCTGTCATGCATAAAACTGCTGCAACCTGTAACAAGCCATGCTCATGTTTCATAAATCTCAACACAGTCTGACTATCAATCCTGCTCCTGCTCAATACGTCTACTACGACGTTCGCTTTTTCAGGTGATGCTCAATAGATAAGTCATAGTCCTTCAACAACTCAAGCCATCTCCTCTGGCGCATATTCAAATCCCTCTAAGTGAAGATATACTATAAACTCTGGTGATCTACATACAATATGAATTTCTTTCTATAAAGTTAGTGCCTCCATGCCTTTATTGCAAAGACGCCCGCTGCAAGCTCCAAGTCATGCGCTGGATAATTCTCATCATGGGGTCCCAATCATCTGGAAACATACGCAACTGGTGTACCCTCCTGCATCAACACACATTTAAGACCAATGCCTAATGCATCCGTATAAAATCTCAAAGTCTTGTTCGGCTCCAGCAATGTCAATACTGGTGCGGAAGTCAACCTCATATTCAACTTACAAAAAACTTGCTTACACTCCTTTGACCAATCAAATCTAACATCCTTCTTGGTCAATCTCGCTATCAGCGCTGCAATCAAGGAAAAGTCTTGCACAAACTGCTGGTAGTATCCTGCAAGTCCAAGAAAATTTTGAATGTCGACAGAGACTCAGGTGTTTTCCAGTCAATGATAGCCTGAATCTTCTCTAAATCTACAGAGATACCCTGATCATTGATGGCATGTCCTAATAATCTCATTGAACTCAGCCATAAGTCACACTTATTGAACTTACCGTACCGTATGTGCTATCTAAATGTCGCTAAAACTGCCTTGAGGTGTCTCTCGTGATCCTCACGAGTCCTATAGTAGATCAAGATGTCATCGATGAAAACTATGATAAATCTATCTAAATACAATCTCAAAACCCTGTGCATCAAATGCATGAAAATCACTAGGGTGTTAGTTAGCCCAAATGGCATGATCGTGAACTTAAATAGCCCATACATTATGCTGAAAGTGGTCTTATAGATATCCTCATCTCGAATCCTTAACTAATGATAACCTGAGCAAACATCAAACTTCGAGAAGAATGTGGCACTTTTCAACTGATCAAACATATCATCTATCCTAAGAAGTGGGTAACGTTCCTAACTGCCACCTAATTTAGCTTCATATAGTATATGCACATCCTCATCGAACCATCCTTCTTCTTCAAAAATAACACTGGAGCTCCCTAATGTGACATATTAGGGTGAAGAAAACCCTTCTCCGACAACTCATCTCGCTTTCGTCTAACCTCCTCCTGTTCTGATGGTGACATCCTATAAGGTTTACTAGCGATCAACTGTGTCCCTGACATCAACTCAATGATAAAATCAATAGCTCGTGGCGGTGGTATTCTTGGTAGATCATTTGGGAATACATCGACAAAATCTCTAACTACTAGAATGTCATTAATCCTGACCTCTGTCCTAACCTCTGGCTCAATTATCGTGGCAAATGCCTCCATCTCCTGCGTCGTAGCTAGTCGGCCTCTAGTGATAGGTAAGTCAGTCGTGGACCCCACTAGTGAAAACTTTGGTATTTTAGGAATACGAAAGTTAATCCTCTTACCACAACAATCTATCCGTACATGATAAGGCGACAACCAATCTATCCTGAGAAGAGCGTCAAACTCTAAGTACTCTAATACTCGAAGATATGCCGATAATTAATGTCTCTCAACCTCTAGCATTACGTCTCTACATATTCGGTTAGGTTATATCTTGTCCCTAGCGGCCGTACGGAGAACTAGGTGGGTGTCCAGTGTTTGTGTATCTAACCCTAATTCTCCAACAATTCGCTCAGCAATAAATGATAAATGCTACCATAATCAAACATAGCCCGCATAGGTTTAGGAAAAATATGTAACATACCCTCGACGAGTTGTCTAGTTTCCCTGTCATCTGGCTGTGCTACTATATGGGCTCTCTTTCTGGCCTGCTTTAGCTCTCGACGTGGTGACGGTGGTGGCCTACAGTCTACCCTCAAATGTCTCATTTGACCACACCTGCGACATCTGTAATGATGTTTCCTATCAGCCGCTCCATTTCCAGATCTCAGACCCTGGCCTAATCTCTTTGACCCTTATCATGTCCCCCTGATCTCGACCCCGATGGTACGTTTGTGGCAGTGGCCTATGTTGATCTGTCGGTGCTGGTGTGATGGCGTGAATAGGTTGTCTCTCCTCATACTGGAACTGACTGCCCTGGTGATCATCCATGCGGGCCTTGTCCCGTCTATCATCCCTCTAACCCCTCTGTCTCTTCGGTCTCCGGTCCGACCGAGAACTCTGCCCTGTTTGTACCTCAATCCTAGTCAAATGTTTGCCATCCCTCTACATCAGGTAGGTCTCAAGCGCTAAAGCTCTATCAAGTATGTCCTGTAGAGTGGGTGCCCCAAATGATACCACTGCTAAAGCAATCATATCCTCAACTCCTCTAGTGAAATATTATATCTGTAGACAATCCATCCCAGCTACATCCATCGAGAACTAGAGTAAGTACCGAAATCTCTCCATATATTGCAGCAAAGTCCAATTCCCCTATCTCAGGGTTAGAAACTTCTTTCTCAATCGCAATCTCACCTCCATGGGTATGTACTGATTATAGAACAACTCCCTAAAGTCAGCCCATATTGTACGCTCTGATGGGTATCCTGATATGTGGTCCACCATACTACTGCATGGCCTCTCAAGCATGCCCCAAATATCTATGCCTAAACACTCTCATCATTCCTCATTAGCTTATGGAAATGTTGATGAGACAAAATCCACATCCTCGCAGCCTCGGGGTTACCACCTCCGTAAAAGAAGCTTGGCTGAAACTTCAAAAACTCTCTCAATATCTACGCCTCTAGTTCCAAAAAGAGTCTCGATGTAGTATAGGTAGTAATAGTAGCAGTCATCTGATCTGTGCTTGTAGGTGGAGGCGTAGGAGTCGGCGTCTTTAGTGGAACAATAACTGCAGCGGCTCTATTTATTAGTGTCTCCGCTGCTACCTTATTGACAAGTGTCTGAGGAACAACTGGGACGATGGCTGTCCTAGTAGGTATGACAACTGCTATTGGATTTCTAGGTGGGGAAATTTCTGTAGCAAGGTTTGTCAGTTTGGCGGTCTGATCTCGTAACAGGCGTAGTACCTCGGTCATTTGAGTCTCATGTGCCGAGAGTCGATCCTCCATAGTAGCTGTAACCGGGGAATCCCTAATTGCATCACTAGTCTAACTAGTCACTTGAGGCATAGTCGACTTTTCGTCCGTAATCTGCATCGAGAAGCGTGCTTCAGATAAGCCTAGGTGTATACACGTATATCATATATATAATGGAAATATAACACATATATAAGCCCAATCTTTACCCGCCTCACATTAATTCCTAACTAAAATTCTAAGGCAATAACTTCAGGTTTCCACAACTAAAGTTTATTTATTAAATTTTATGCTATTTCATTTTACATTTCCAAGTTCATAGAACTCTTGCTCCGATACCAACCGTGGCGGCCCTACCGCCTAGGGGTGATGTGTCTCGGTGTACTCCTTGCCCAGTAGGCCCAACTACACGTGTTCGCCACCTGCCTGTCTACCTCTTATCTCATAACTCGTGTCCACGCGTGTTTTATCAAATTATGTAGTGGATTATCAGTATTTTCTTAACTTATTCTCTTTAAGTATCTAAGAGTTTATTTTAAAGTCTAACCATACTAATGGGTTGTATCTAATAAGTTAACATATATCAGTGGGAGCTTTAATTGATACTATTAGAATAAGTAACTAGCATGGTAAACATTATTCATAAGAGCAAATCCTACTATAGAAAACTCGAAAGAGTACTTTGTATGTAAGCGACAGTACCACAAATAAGGTATATATACACGTATATTGTCATCTCAAGTCTCCTAATACCTAAAATAACACAAAATATCAAAATAAGCACATACTAGTAGGTCCTCGATGATGGGCAGTCAGATGTAGTCGCCTAGGATCCCTTTGCCCCTGCTAGTAAGTATAATCCCAAGGAACCCCTTCGAGCATTCGCATAAATAAAGTCAGATGTATGTGCTTGCTCCAGATGGACTAGACTGTACTTCGGGTAACCAAGTTCCCATTAGTGGTCATGCCCAACTGGCCGAACTCTTGGTCCCTCACGGTGACGGCCAAATTCACTGAGCCACCAACACGTGCACCAAGGGCGAGCTCATGTTAGCCTTCATTAAGGGTCGAGTCATACGTTCTACAGTCTAATGCATCATGAACACGTAACTAGGAAATCTGAGGGAGTAACCTCAACCCACATCCAAGTAACAGAATGGAATATGAAAATCAGCAAGGAAATGATAGATATGGAATTTTAAACAAAAACAAATACTCAGAGTTTTTCAAATGGGTTTTACAAACCTCAAATCGCTCTCCAACCTCCCTAGACTCCTATATCCAACCCGACAAGCCCCCGACCCCGAGCTACAGTCCACTAAGTCCTTGAAGTCCAATTTTATAAGTTTAGGTTGTTTAGAAGTGTTTAGACATGTATTAAGTTGAAAATCACCAAATAGCCCTTAAATTCATAGTTTATTTGTCATTAGCACGCTATTAGGTTTACCTAGCACGGTAGGTGGAGTTAGCGCACTAGGTGGAGTTAGCACGCCAATGGATCTACCTAGCGTGCTAAATGAAGTTAGTGCATTATAGAATCTATCTATCACACTAATGTTCTTCATTTTGAAAAAAATAGTTGAAAACCCAGAATGATTAGTGTGCTGACCAGTTCAGTTAGTGCGCTAATTGCCCCATATAACATAATTCTCAAGTCAATAATTATCTCCTACCCCTCTTAATTAGCTACTCTAACCTGGTTTACATCCTCTCCATACATTATTAACTCTAAAGCAACAACTAGAACACCCCGAACATCAAATTAACCCAAATTTCTCTAAATCTCATGCATTGACCAAACTTTCCAATTCATCAAAAACACCAATTCTAGTTAAACCATTAGTAAATCCTCTATAAAAATGTTCTAATAACATGTAATTCATCAAGTTTTCATCAAACATCAGAGGTCTAATCATCAAACCCAAATTTCACCAAATCATATAAAAAATGGGTTCATTAAAGAGTGTAGATGATGAAGATGATGATTACCTTGGTTTGATCCCTATCTTGATTTGGTCTCTAATGAATTGTGTGAGTGGTTTAATCAACATTCCACTAAGTCCTATATATATGTTTGATTAAGATTAAGTGTGCATACGTATCTCAAAGATTATCTTGTGGTTCATAAACATGTTGTCTCATACCACCTAATGACTCCATTGTTAACTCCAATAGCACAATACCTTCCTTTTTTCTCCCATTATGATCATCTAAATGCCCATCTTGTGGTCCTCTTTATTGGTTACAAACTATTGGCTTATTGTTTATTTAATTAACTCACCTTATATTAAGCCTTATCAAATTATATGGTTAGTGTTTTATTTATCAAAGTTAACCAACTCATGGTCCCACTGACCTTCGACTACCTGATATCCGATGCTCCACGTCTCGATACGCATTTCGAGGCATGCCATAGTCTATTATTTAAATTTCAATTTAATTAGCCTATGGTTACATTATCCATTTCAATTGAATTTCTTAGTTATATTAACATGAATTAGATAAATTCCATAGCGTACCCGTACTTTGCCTATCGATACCCGTGTTGACATGCATTTCGAGGCGATTACCCATCACACAACATCGCATGATATAACCATTCAACATACACACATGCGATGTATTAACAAATAATCTCATAAAATGCATCGTAGTTAAACAATACAACACATAATTTACTAGCGTACCTAGGTCGATGTGTGTCATAGCCTACCCACGATGTCCACATAGATCCGAGCTGGCATCCATGTTGGAAATTACAAAATAAATAATGGCATTAATAAAACGGGCCATTACACAAGAGATCTAAAATTACAATTCGATCAAAAAATGAAATCTAACACATCGTGCAACTCTCGCTCATTCTCTAAATGTCTACTTACATACCATTTACTTAAAAACAATTAACAATTTTAACTTATCAGCCAATTCACTTAACTTTTCATTTAACTAGTTAGAAAATTATTGACATTTCTATCCAGGAGTTTATCAAGAATCTCATTCCATTTAATTACAAAGATCTCTCGTCATCTCATGTCTTAATCACTTATTATTTACTATACTTCTTTCATTACTTCAATAAAGACAATTATCTTTCTTTTAAGTAGATATATGAATTTAAAGATAGATCAACACATTCCTTGATTATACTTTAAACTTTTAACTAGTATCTCATATAAGTTTATAGATATGTTATCTTTTTTTCATATCTACTCAATATATACTTATGACTTTTCTCAAATTAACATAGAAGAATATTCAATTTTTTAAACATATTGAGTCACATATTTCCAACCAATAAGGATAATACTAAGGAATTAAGCTATAAGTCATGCATTTTTTTCATTTTCAATGTATCTTCAAAGGCCATACAATTATCTTACTTCAATTCCAATTTAAAATAACATAATGCTTAAAAACTTCACGACCGACTAATTACGTAGTGAAGCACTACTTTTGAACCAATATGCAACATATTCACTAAAATCAGTTGTATATTATTTTGGTTTAAAACTTTAAACTTCTGGAGTTTGATACCTTGTAAGATTCTTGTGAGGATATATTAAATTCCATCAGACTCATAGTTTGATATCTTAAGTCTTATTGGGACTCGTTGATTTGAGATTCCCATTTTCATACTTACGTGAGAATTTCTTGACCATTCATTCGTAGATACTTAAGCTTCAAATTAACTTCATCGAAACATTGCAAACTTTTTTATATCGATTATCACCAATTCATTCGGTTATTCAAAGACAAGTGTCATCAAGTCTGTCTTCTAGGTTGTGAATGCATCACGATTATGATATTGATTTACTTAGACTTTTGGTCATGCAAAACTACTCTAGTGCCTTACTTTGACTAAATGAGTATGTTCGTGTAACTTTCAATAGTCTCAAGTCATCTCTACGCCACGTGCTTTTTTATACATAGAGTATATTCCATTTAGTTTTGTCATCTTAGCTATTCTAACATTTATCTCATTCTTGATCCCTTTTTTTACAACTTATCACAACATGATCAACATTTAGACCACCTATAGTTCTTAATCTTGACTTACAAAGGTAATTTATCAATATTCTCTTTTCGAAAATATAGCTATGGATGATATGACTTCTTATGATCATTCAATTAATTGAAGTGTTCCTTAGCTACTTTTTTTTTCGAAACAAAGATATTCATAACTTAAACATACTAACTATATATTATTGCCTTAATTCTTTTTACTTAGTCTCTGATTTTTTTGACTTTTCTTTCTCTCATAAAGAATTTATGCACTTTTTAAGAGACTATGTAAGATACAAAGTATCATATTGTTCACCAATTAGATTTTTGAATATTTCATTTCTACATTAGTGTTCAACTAAAAAGATAGAATAATTAGAATTTCTAAAACCTCAATTAACTTAACTGCTAATCAAACTCTTAAAGGATACTATTTCAATCCTTTACGTCTCAACAATGGCAGTTCTCATAATATAGAAGTCCATACCAACTTCTTATACAAATCACTTAGTGATACTTAATTAGTACATCTATCTCTTCATTTGTTATATTTTAAGTCAAAGTGATAGGCATGATAACTTTAATTTGCATAGAAGTTATTATAGGGTACTCAAGATTTTACAACACAAACACTTGTGCTTCATTTATTAGCTAATTCTAGATATTATCATACCATTTTCCCAATATCTTAACTTTTAATACGTTTATCCTATCACTATGCCCTTCATTTTTCTGTTAGAGGCTTCGTTGATTTTTTATTTGAACCACACCTAACACACTGACAACAAAAACCAACACTAACTTAAGTATTTTCATTCATTTTATCAGTACTTCGGTCGATTAATGGTACCATCATACTCAACATCGCTTAAAGTTAAGCAACTTGAGTTAGAATCAATAAAACACACTTTATACTTCTTCTTAGAAGTCACTTGAGTTATTTATACCATGGTTTTATTCCACATTTCACTTTCTGTTATTTTGAAAATATGAAAATGAGACAATACTTAGTGATGCATTTTATCCTCTATGGATACAACACAAGTGGTAATAATGACTCCCCCACTCTACTATCAAACCTGACTTTAATATGTGGTAAACGCTATCTCGACCTATCAATATTTTGAAAAATATAGAGAAATGGAATATTGAATTTCATCTCATTGGTGGTCAGTAAAAGTAGTTCTTAGTTTATATAACTGGCTAGTTATAGTCTTTCTCCTTCTCTTATGTCAGCTGACGACGAAAGATAACTTAAGGATAATGAGATTGCTATATGACAAAGTGCGATTCTCCTTTTGTTAATAGGTAGAAAGCTAATAGTTTACTAATTATTATGATGGAAATCAACGACAACATTTAGGCCTTTGGAGGCTAACAACCATCCTCTACTAATTCATAGTAAGGGGAATCGAAAGTGCTTCACCACTTAAGGGAAAGAATAGGGCCACAAAGACTTAGTTATAGGAACTTAAACCATTTACGCACTGGTAAACGAAAACCACCTCAATCAGATCTACTAAATGAATAAGGACGCTCCTCGCCTTGATAGAATTCACAGGCGGTCACCAGATATCTCAAGATTTGGGAAAATCTACTACTTAATGCTCACAGATACATCTGCCCTATACCATAAACAAGTCACCCGCGTATCTTTTTGATCTCCTTTGTTTCTATTAATCTGATTTTTCTCATCATATTTTATTTTCATAATTATCGACTTAAATAACATTAATTGATCCTATCTCAAACCCATTGTGATTTTGCATTCAAAATATAATTTGTACAATCAATTTCTATTTTCGAACCAAGTGTCACTATTTTCCTTATTGGGATTATTTTCAAAAGCAACCCTCAATTGGTTATAAATTCAACCAATACTTTATAGAATAGGTCTTCCTATGTTACTAGTTAATACTAAGCTTATTCTAAAATCTATGATATTCGTGTCTTGAGCTTCCCAAAAGTCTCAATTTCAATTTCATGTTTACCAAATGATTCTTAATCTTTTAAGACTTAATTTAAATTTCTACAGGTATTTTCTTGAGCCTTTCCTAATTGTAATAATTTCACGCTTTTGGCTTTTCGAGAATTCCATGTTCAGTACTTACGTTCTAAATCATATATACTTCTTGCTTAACTAAATCCCTATTGGTTTTATAACTAATTATTTCTCTTGTTCATATATCAAACTACTTACACCCTTGTGAATTTAGACTTCTTGAGTTTATTTCACATCCATTTACGCCAAGTTTCATTTTATAAGTGTATTATCTCTTTTATTATTTGTTCCTATTTTAACTCCTCATATCTCACGAGTTAAATATCGAATGTATATAAAAAATACACTTCCTATCGTAGATCTAGTGATAATATAATAATATACAACAAACGTATCACAATAACAAAGTATCCTAGCTCATAGTCACTTCCCAACTATTCGCGCTCAATCCCCCCTTGGTTCCAAACAAAAGTTTTTCTCAATTGAGCTAAACCCAGGCTCTGATACAAACTATGTTAAACCCCTCATCATTGGAGGATCTGACTGGCCTAGATTATCCTAAATCCTCTGATAACTTAATATGACTATAAAGTTTTTTACTTATTTAATTCATAACATTAATATATGTAATCCTCAAGATATGTGTTTATCCTCAAAAATAAATTCAAGGTTTTATTCTCCTGAATGAATCCATCTCCGATTTCAATTATTTAAAACAAATTGTGAAATTGGATAGGTTGCATGCTTAATTGGGAAAATCTATACTTATGGGTATGTATATTTTTTCTTAACAAAATATTTTAATTTTTTAAACATGATTACTTTTATTTTCTGTTTATAAAACAAATATATAACATATTTTCATAATGAATAGATTTAGTTCAAAATCTAGCCACAAAAAGATATTACCATAATAAGAGGTCCATCGAAAACTTAAGAAGTAACGTTGATCGACGAAAGGTAATAATGAAAACAAGTTACATGTTTTGAAAAAAAAATAATGTATTTTTTATAGTATGTATATATATAATGTAATGTATAAACACAATACATTTATTGGTTTTTTTTTCTCAGTCTCATGCCAGTTAAGCTTACCTTGTGGAATGGATTTATTAACAAAGGCTTACAATAAAAGATAAGCAAAAAACCAAATATTAGTGCGTAACAACTCGGTGTAACAACTCATCGTGATAATAGTACAAAATGTATTATAATATGTATTGGTACATATTCATTTGTATAATAATGATATAAAATATTTGAATTTACATATAATCATATCCCTAAAATTGATATGTTGTTTATGTTCATTTCACAATAGATTCATACATATTGTTGGGTTTTGGTGTTCATACGCAGCGGAGATTACAAAACAATTTTGACAAAAACCCCAACAGGATCCGAATCTAATTCCATTAAAAACGTTTAAACCATGAAAACTTAATCATACCTCAGTCACAATGTACATTTCTGAAGGTTAATCGATCTCTAAGGCGCTGCCAACGACGAACGACCTCTACCAGTAGTCCACACACGAATAGCGGCCGAGATTTAAAGTGCTAGCTTCGAGAGAATACCAAACCTTTTGTTTCTCTCCAAAACGATCCAGAGCATACCAAAAACCCTAAGTCATTTCAAATTGAAAATAGAGTTTCGGCCTTTTGATCTTTCGTCCGTGTATTCTAACTTAAAGCGTCTATTTATACAACCCTTGTATATAGATGGTTAAGTAAATTACACATATACCCCTACTTAAAGAAGTATAAGTGTAATACACCACAAGGACGTTTCCGTCATGAATTTTATCATATCAAATTCATTTTTCTGAACCATCTTAAAATCTCGCAAAACCATTCTTAGTGTGTGACCCAATAGGCTCATACAACGTTGGCAGTGTACCAAAACACATTTTGTATACAAGTCATAAGCGGCCTCTAGCAAGACATTATGACTACCCAAGTTGTACGAATATCAAATCGATACAACCTAATTAATAGTGTATATAACATCCTTTTGTCACACGATATCTTTTTGATCAATCATAAGGCATGGAATTATCATCCAACATGTTCAATCGTACTAGTCTCGATCTCTTGGTAGACCGAAAATATCCAAGTGACATTGATCAATATCAATTCACTTAGACTAGGCCTTTTAACAGTCTAACACATCGAGGGATCCACTGGATATCTCTCTTTATATGAGAGAGACAAATTCATCTTGATTACACAACTTCATCACATTGCTCACATAGTAACCAATCACAACCTTTATAATCGTCCGGTTAAAGACAAAGTTTGATAGTGTCAAATCACTAAGTTCCTAATGTTGAAGTCTCTAATAATCTCAAGTCAGAGGACTGAAAAATATACTTATCATGAGAAACAACTATGACTTAATTCATGTGATGTTCTCATAGCGGTCGGTGCAGTACTTTGTTCCCTAACAAGTACTCGTGATCTTGATTCGTATCCCTATACGTATAATCATCATATGATCATCAATCAAAACTCACACTAGTCTTAATTCATTATAGTTCCCAGTATAATGATCGACTAGGGACATTTAAGATATTTCTGTAAATACCCATGGATCTTATTATAATGTAAACATGTAAATTAATTATAATAAACAGTAAATGAAATCCTCTATTTTATTAACTAAAAGTATTCATAAAGACAGTTAATGGATTGACCTAGGGCACATGCCCTAACATCTCCCACTTGCACTAGTGCCAATCATATATGCATCTAATGCCTAATGATCTAACATGACCATCATGTTTTGCTTGTGGAAGAGCTTTTGTCAATGGATCCACAACGTTGTCTTCAGTAGGTACTCTGCAAATCTTTATGTCTCCCTCTCAATAATTTCTCTTATGAGATGAAAACGCCTGGAGTATATGTTTGGATCTGTGGTGTGATCTAGGTTCCTTGGCTTGTGCTATTGCCCCGTTATTGTCATAATACAACCAAACGGGATTTCGAAATGAACTTTTTGATCCAAACTGCCTCTTTTCTTTGCATCGGACGCTGCAATATACTCAGTTTTTGTTGTAGAATCTGCCATAGTCTCTTGCTTCGAACTTTTCCACTTCTCTGCACCCCCATTCAAAATAAATACATATCCAGATTGCGGTCTAAAATCATCTATATCAGTTTGAAAACTTGCATCTGTGTAACCATTTACAACTAGATCATTTTCAAAACATCCATAGACCAAGAACATTTCCTTAGTCCTACTTAAGTATTTAAGAATGTTCTTTACTACTATCCAGTGACTCTTACCAGGATCCTGACTGATATCTGCTTGTATTGCTTAAAGCATATGACACATCAGGTCGAGTGCATAGCATGGCATACATGATAGATCCAATAGCTGATGCATATGGAATCTTATTCATACGGTCTCGCTCATCATTTGTCTTAGGACATTGAGTCTTGCTGAGACTTATGCCATGAGACATTGGCAACAATCCTCTTTTAGAGTCTTGCAAATTGAACATATTCAGCACCTTGTCTATGTAAGCACTCTGACTTAGACCGATTAGCCTCTTAGATCTATCCCTATAGATCCTTATCCCTAGGATATAGGCTGCATCTCCTAAGTCTTTCATTAAGAAACACTTCCCTAACCAAGACTTGACACTCTGCAATGTTGGGATGTCATTTCCAATGAGTAATATATCATCAACATACGGTACCAGAAAAACTACACTCCCACTGACCTTCTTGTATACACAAGGCTCATCTTCGTTCTTAATAAAACCAAAATCCTTGATTGCTTCATCAAAATGAAGATTCCAACTCCGAGAAGCTTGCTTTAATCCATAAATGGATCTTTGAAGCTTGCATACCTTCCTAGAATTCTCAGGATGTACAAAACCTTCAGGTTATGTCATATACACGTCCTCAAGTAGCTTTCCATTAAGAAATGTTGTTTTTACATCCATTTTTCATGTCTCATAGTCATAATATGCAGCAATGGAAATTAAAATTTGTATGGATTTAAGCATGGCTACTGGCAAAAAAGTTTCATCATAATCAACACCTTGAGTCTGCCTGAAACCTTTTGCTACAAGTTTTGCTTTAAAAGTATGCACATTGCCATCCATGTCAGTTTTTTTCTTGAAAACCCATTTACATTCAATGGTCTTACCACCTTCAGGTAAATCAACCAAGTTCCAAACTTGGTTATCATACATGGATTACATATCAAAGTTCATGGCACTTAGCCATTTATCTGAGTCTGGTCCAGACATAGCCTCTTGATAAGTGGTGGGCTCATTTTGATCCATAAGCAACACATCACGACTATCAGTAATGAGAAATTTGAATCTCTTTGGCTTATGTCTTACCCTACCCGATTTACGTGGGCCTTGTGTCACTTGCGGAGGTTCAACTGGTTCAAAACGTTGTTGAACTTCCAATAGCGGTTCAGGGTTTATCTGTGATTCTTGAACTTCTTCAAGATTTATTTATCTCCCACTAGTGTCTTTTGAAATAAACTATTTTTCCATAAAGACACCATACCGAGCAACAAACACTTTGTTCTCAATGGGATTATAAAAGTAATATCCTTTTGTTTCCTTAGGATACCCCACAAATAAACATTTATCAGATTTAGGTGCTAGTTTTTATGAGACTTGTCGCTTTACGTAAGCCTCACAACCCCAAATCTTAAGAAAAGACAAACTAGGTCTCTTCCCGTACCATATCTCATATGGTGTTTTATCAACCGCTTTAGAAGGAACTCGATTTAGAGTGAAAGCTGCAGTTGTAATGCATAACCCCAAAAGGATAATTGGAAGATCTGCATGACTCATCATAGATCGAACTATATCTAATAAGGTTCGATTTCTCCTTTCGAACTCCATTCCATTGTGGAGTTGCTTTGGTGGAGTCAATTGGGAGACAATCCCACAATTTCTAAGATGATCATCAAATTCTTGGCTTAAATATTCACCACTTCGATCTGATCGAAGTGTTTTGATAGTTTTACCAAGTTGATTCTGCACTTCATTTTGAATTGTTCGAAACATCTCAAATGATTTAGCTTTATGTTTCACAAGATATACATAACCATATCTACTGAAATCATCAGTAAATGTAATGAAGTACCGATAACCTCCTCTAGCCATTATGTTTATAGGACCGCATACATCAGTATGTATTGGACCCAATTAATCACTTGCCCTTTCACTTTGTCCAGTAAAGGGACTTTTAGTCATCTTGCCTAGTAAACAAGATACACATGTTTCATATGTTTCTAAATCAAATGAATCTAGAAGCCCATCTTTATGGAGCTTCGTTATGCGTTTCTCGTTTATGTGTCCGAGACGACAATGCCAAAGATAGGTTTGATTACAGAAATGACAATTTTCTTCCTTTTCTTTTGGGTGTTTTGAAGTAGGAACTGGACGGGTCTTGACTTGTTCCATAGTCTTTACGACAGGTGCAACAACAGCCTTGGCAACTTTAGCCTTGCCTTTGCCTTTCTTCTTCATTCCCTTTCCCTTTTAGACCATCAACATATTACTAGAGGGTTTCTTGATATTTTGTTCAGCAAGTTTTGAGCATCAAACGCAACTCTGAAATTGATTTTTCCATATTATTCATATTGTAGTTCATCACAAATTGTGAGTAACTTTCTGGTAATGAATTCAGGATCAAATCCATAGCCAATTCTTGGCTTATGGGAATTCCGAGTCTATCGAGCTGGTCAACATAGCCCTTCATCTTCAGAACACGAGGACTAACTGACGCACCCTCAGTCATCTTGCAAGAATGTAGGTTCTTGACTGTCTCGAACCTTTATTGCCTAGCTTGCTGTTAGAACATTTCCTTCAGCGTTACGGCCATGTCGTAGGCTTCCATTAGTTCCATGTCCTTCTGAAGTTCAGGAACCATAGTTGCTAGCATAACAAATCCAACATTAGTAGAATTGTTGACATGCTTATTATGCGCATCCTTACAGCTTTCGTAGCATTGGCTGGTGGGTCCTCAGGGATTGGAGCATCCAGAACATACAACTTGCGTTCATGCTTAAGAACAATTCTTAAGTTTTTGAATCAATCAATAAAGTTAGTCCCAGATAGCTTATCCTTCTCAAGGATGGATCGCAGTGACAGGGGATTATTGTTACTTGAAGAGGCCATTGATCTACAATAAAGATTATGCAAAGTTTATTTTAGTATAGAGGAATAGACTCCCACTAAATTAACAACCCTCCTAAAATGTACTATTTATTTAGGGGACTAAAATCCATATTTCACCTAATTCTATGACAGCTATGGCATGAAACACAGAACTAGATTATTTAGGTAGGTAACAGTTACCAATTACATCTTATGTAATTTTTAGATCCTTTTATGAGATATGGGACATTTATGTCTTAGCATGTTTTTATCTCATCATTTGCCTAAAGCTCAAAACTATTTTAATGGCTTTATTAAGTCGGACCATTTTAAACATTAAGGTAACTTTTACCCAACTTGTCTCACCAAGATAACACAATACACCCAACTTTGGCTAAAACTATATTAGTGTGATCGAGGCCTTGACAAATGTTTAAAATGGATGGCACGAGACTTAAAATTTAATAGAGGGATTTTATTCGGTTTTAGTGATTTTATGTAAACAATGAAATATCATATATTTTATTGATTTGTTCAATCACTAAACAATTTGGAATTTTTTTTATACTTTTCACTAACAAAAGAATTTTCGTATGCTAGGATTAGTTAGACGGCGGTCCCACGCTTTGTCAATGAAAGTGCGATCCATTAGCATCAATGAGGACGGGGGAGGTACGAAGAGCGCGCCCCTTTTTTTTTTTTTTTTTTTTTTTTAGAAGACGAATCTCAATTCCGAAAATTAAAATTCACTTTAGAAAATCATAATTTTTCGCTGATTTTATTATCATAAATTAACCCCTTAATTTATTCGAAATTAAGTCAATTAAAATATTTTAATTAACCCGGGCCCACATCTAACTAATCATCTTATCCTAATCCAATTAGGATTTAAGATATTTGAATCCTAGTATATCATCAATAACAAGATTCTTGATATTTATCTCCTATTCTATTTGTTATATATCTTTATCAAATAGAAACTTAATAACAAAATAGATATAACAAGATAAATAATTAATTTTGAAAATTAAGTATTTATTTTGGATTCAAGATATTTGAATCCTAGCATATCACCAATAACAAGATTCTTGATATTTATCTCTTATTCTAATTTGTTATCTATCTTTATCAAATAGAAACTTCATAACAAAATAGATATAACAAGATAAATAAATAATTTTGAAAATTATTTATTTATTTTGGATTTAAGATATTTGAATCCTAGTATATCACCAATAACAAGATTCTTGATATTTATCTCATATTCTAATTTGTTATCTATCTTTATCAAATAGAAACTTCATAACAAATTAGATACAACAAGATAAATAAATAATTTCGAAAATTAAATATTTATAAATAAATAATTTCGAAAATTAATTATTTGCAATTTCGGTCCTCATCCAAATAATCACAAACATTTAATTGAATCATGAACTACTATCCCAATCGAACCTAATGGTGTCATGGATCACAGAATACGAAATTCAATTCATTAAAATTATTTGAATTAACCTAGCATGGTTACTAGCATGTACGAAACTGATTTTAATTAAATCACGAATATGTGTATCATATACACAAAACATGATAATAAATCTCAAAGACAACTTATGTATATCACATATACATCAACTATTAACATGCTTTCAATCATATATCATGTATATATCAGAAGACAACATGCAATGAATTCAATGGAATCGAACTCGAAGGCTCTGATACCACTATTGGGGTTCATACGCAGCGGAGATTACAAAATAATTTTGACAAAAACTCCAACAGGATCTAAATCTAATTCCATTAAAACGTTTAAACCATGAAAACTTAATCATACCTCGGTCGAAATGTACCTTTCTGAAGGTTAATTGATCTCCAAGGCGCTGCCAACGACGAACGCCCTCTACCAGTAGTCCACACACATACGACGGCCGAGATTCAAAGTGCTAGCTTCGAGAGAATACCAAACCTTTTGTTTCTCTCCAAAACGATCCAGAGCATACCAAAAACCCTCAGTCGTTTCTAAAATGATAATAGAGTTTCGACCTTTTTCTTTTCATCTGTGTATTCTAACTTAAAGCGTCTATTTATATAACCCTTGTATATAGACGGTTAAGTAAATTACACATATACCCCTACTTAAAGAAGTATAAGTGTAATACACCACAAGGACGTTTCCGTCATGAATTTCATCATATCAAATTCATTTTTCTGAACCATCTTAAAATCTCGCAAAACCATTCTTAGTGTGCGACCCAATAGGCTCATACAACGTTGGCAGTGTACCAAAACACATTTTGGTATACAAGTCACAAGCGGCCTCTAGCAAGACATTATGACTACCCAAGTTGTACGAATATCAAATCGATACAACCTAATCAATAGTGTATATAACATCCTTTTGTCACACAATATCTTTTTGATCAAACATAAGGCATGGAATTGTCATCCAACATGTTCGATCGTACTAGTTTCGATCTCTAGGTAGACTGAAAACATCCAAGTGACATTGATCAATATCGATTCACTTAGACTAAGCCTTTTAACAGTCTAACACATCGAGGGATCCACTGGATATCTCTCTTTATATGAGAGGGACAAATTTTATCTTGATTACACAACTTCATCACATTGCTCACATAGTAACCAATCACAACCTTTATAATCGTCCGGTTAAAGACAACAGTGTCAAATCACTATGTTCCTAGTGTTGAAGTCTCTGATAATCTCAAGTCAGAGGACTGAAAAATATACTTATCATGAGAAACAACTATGACTTAATCCATGTGATGTTCTTATAGCGGGTCGGTCCAGTACTTTGTTCCCTAACAAGTACGCGTGATCTTGATTCGTATCCCTATACGTATAATCATCATATGATCATCAATCAAGACTCACACTAGTCTTAATTCATTATAGTTCCCAGTATAATGATCGACTAGGGACACTTAGGATATTTCTGTAAATACCCATGGATCTTATTATAATGTAAACATGCAAATTAATTATAATAAACGGCAAATGAAATCCTCTATTTTATTAACTAAAAGTATTCATAAAGATAGTTAATGGATTGACCTAGGGCACATGCCCTAACACATATATGGTTATTTTTACGTCATACATAGATTACCAACAAATATAATATTTTCCATCCTAATTTATAACTTTATTTATTGCATTCAATTAAATAATTTTTATGTTTTCAAATTGGGTGTTTCATTAAGCAGGCCTATCTTTGTCAACCAAATCTGTATCTATGCTTGACATAAATGGAAATTCTCCATAGGCAAAAGAATTAGAGGCTTGGTATCACAAAAAATCATCTATTATATATATATATATATATTATTTTACTCATTTAAATAATTTTATTTTTCATATTTACAATAAATGATAAAATAAATCTTCTAAATTATATTTTATGTCTTCAATATATCTTAATAGGGCTGCTGCTAAATAGAAAACTAAATTATTTTATCCAAGCCAAAATTGTTCCATTTTTGCCAAAGACTCCATCTAACTTTGTTCTTGATCAAGTTTTCATAATAGATGAAGTTCTAAATTCTTAGGAAAAGGTATCATTGTTGTAGCTGCTTAATTTAATTACTAAACATTAAACTACCAAAGTTACCTAATTTTATTTTATTTTATTTTAGGAAGTTAATCAACTCTTTATCATGTCATTCGGCAGCAAAAGATATTTTGGGTCAAAGCAACACTTTCCATAACAAATTTCAATCAAGCTTTTTGGTATGTAAGTTACTCAAATTATGACCAACGCACTGATGCGAGTTAAATGAAGTCCTCCCTTGTTTCTTTTGTGAGAAGACGATGTCATTGCAATACCTAGGTGTATTAAATGTTTTATTGTGTTTTTATAACTATGAAAAAAATATAGATCTTATCATTCACACTATATTTATTAATCACTTGTAGGTGTCGCGTGTACTTAGAAGTTAAAGATAACTCGGGCTCTCTTGGAATAAGAGTTTATACAAAAATAGCTAAAGACCTTCTCTCAAAATATCCAGAACATGATGGAAAATATGTAATGGCAAAGTGTGTTAATGTAATTTGTACGACCTTGCGTAATATGCTAAATAAATTTATCATAAATTGAAAAACATAATTTACTAAATTATTATATTTAACAGGTACAATTTCATCCACTGATGGATTCGAATGTGCTTAACAATGCCAACATATATGATATACGCCTCAAACCTACAAATGGCGAAAATCATCACAAAGAAAGGAGGTATCTAATAATACTATACCCAATATGAATGAAAGTAAGAAATCCGAAGGATATGAGATTTGGGAACATGAAATTGTGTTATCCCTTCAGCAAATGTTGGTGGACTAGGTGAAGAAACAGGGGAAAAGATATTGCTCATGAAGAAGAAAAGAAGTAATTGTGTAAATGATGATTTCAAAATGTCAAATGCAAATCCACACAAGATACAAAAGCGTGTTGATGATGAAGAAGTCGAATGTCATGCAGCGGATGAGTGAATGATACTTTAAATTGGTAGAAGTGTTTGGGTATGACTAAATACATATTGTCAATATTCTATGTTAATTTGCTTCTTACTTTTTGTTTTGTTGCTTTGATTTGAACATCTTTATTTATGTTTGTTAATTGTTTACCTATGTTTGAAATTTAGAATGAATTTAAATTTTCCCTCTTATATTTTGGTTTCAGTTAAACTTGGATTGAAATATTTAAAAAAACTCTTTGATAATCGACCTAAACTCATAATTATTATTTTATAAATTATCTCAACTTTCAAATAATATATGAAAATAATTTTCAATTGAGGATTGCTAGATTTTAGATAAATTATTACATCTATATTTTTATTATGATAAAATGAACAAAATGATGCCTCGTGAGTGGAGCGAACGGGTTCACACGTGCGTAGCATACATACAAAACTAGTTATATATATAAACCCTTAACTGCTCGTCGGTAGCTTAATTTTTTTATTTATTAGTTCCTGAAATCCTTATTTTGAAGTGCTTTGACTTTTGATGCTCGTTTTGGATCTGATTTTTCACCAAATTGAACCAAACTCTCAACAAAACAATCAATCTTAACAAAACATCCATAACACGTTTTGATTGCACTAAAACCCTAAAAGTCTTAACTATGTCCATGAAATATTGAACCACTATGAACCAATTCCCTTGCTATACTAAACCAAACTTACACAAATTTGGACACAATCTTAACCTTTACTACCACAGATCGACATAAAGCTTGAAGTAAGGTCTTGCACCAATTTCGTTCTCATTTTACAATACCATTGATCCCGACTTGTATACAAACTGAGGCAAAACCTTTACATGAGGATTAACACTTGATTAATTAGTCTTTGAGTAACTAATAATTTATTTTCACTCATTCCCTTTAAACACACACTTGTAATCCATAGTTTATCAACCTTCCTCTTTTTACTCATAAAAGGTCAGTACTTTTTTGCATTCCTTTTTTTGTGTTTATTGTAGGTTTGTACTTATTCATCTTCCTCATTATGTTCAAGAGAGGTTGGTACTTATCTACCTTCCTTGTTGTATTCAAGTGAGATAGTTACTTATCCGCCAAACTCCCCCAAACCTAGTCCATATGCTACATAGTGATATTCAAAAATTTCATAAACTTGTATAGGCAACTACTTAAGTATTTTCAGATTTAATTTTTAAATTTAGGTATCTGAGGTGGGACATGCGTGTTTTGGACAAGAGATCATAAAGTAAAATGTTATTTTTCATTGATGAATGCCTAATGTTTGCATTATATCATATTTTGTCACAAATTAGGGGTGCGTTGAGATGTATCCTAATTTGTCATAATTGGGGTTGTAAGTGCATGTTTGAAGGGCACAAGCAAAATAACAATGATTAGTTGCTCTAAAACTAGTAAATCAAGTTTCAAATATCATGTCGGGATTTAGCCTAGGTTAACGTAAAAGTTGGGATCGGTGGTAGAGTAAGATGAGAATGAAGTTGGTACAAGACCTTGCCTTGAGTCTCGTATCAATTGGCGGCCATTTGATATTTAGATTATGTCCAAATTGGTGTAAGTTTGGTTAAGTATGCCAAGAGATATGGTCCGAAAAATTTTGGTATGTTGAGGTTTTGATGTGACCAATTAAAACTAGTTTTACGAATGTTTTATAGAGTTAAACTATTTTGTCGAGAATTTTGCTAAATCTAGTGAAAACTTGGATCCAAAATGAGCATCAGAAGTTAAAGCATGTCAAAATAAAGATTTTAAAAATTATTAAATAAAAAGAAATTAAGCTGCTAACAATTAGCAGAAGGTTTATATATATATATATATATATATGAAAAAAATGAAACATTTAGTTTAATTTCGACAAAGAGCAAAAATGCTCCATTTTCCAAACCCTCACAATTCGGTCTTTCGCTTTGCAATCTTTCAACGTCTGATTTTTGTCCGATTCTTTTCTGCAAAACTGTTGAGCATTGTGATACTGTCTATTTGAGGTAAGTTTTTTATGGTGGATATAAGGTATTCAATCGGAGATTTTGTAAATTCTCAAGTCAGAGCATTTTCCTTTTACTTAATTTAAATTGCCTCGATTTTTTGATTTCATTTGTTGGGGGTTTGATAGGAATTGATATGAATTGTTAAAAATTGATGTATTGGGTTGATTTGTGCCAATTTGGAATAAGTCTCACCGACATGGTTAGGGGTTTGGCAAAGTGGGTTGATACAATTCAATTGATAACTATTTTGAAGATGTTTTGTAGTTAAAATTTATTTACATTAAGATTCTAGACAAATCGGATTATTGGTTTTTGTTTCAAATTGACTCCACGAGTTGTAGAAATATTTTGAATATGGTATTAATCAATTTCCTAGTGATTGGTGTTGAGTTTTGAGGATTTAATCATGACAAATTTGACTTGTAGAAATGTTGTTAGTTTAAAATTATTAATGTTTGCCTAATCAACAGGTTGTATTGGAAAATTCATAACTTCTTTGTTTATGATCTGATTTAAGTGTTCTTGGAGTCTATAGAAAGTACAAAAGAAGTTCTACTAGTTCCGTTTAGGTAATTACGAGAAAAAGTGATATTTCTAAGGCTAAAAAGTTACCAAAAATTAGCTAATTGAAAAGCTAATTGAAGTTGTGATAAATAATTATTTTGGACACAGTTATCGAGCATATTTTAGCCATTGTTTTCATTGGGTTTCATTATTTTGTGATAAATAATTATTTTGGACACAGTTATCGAGCACCCTGAGAATTTAGCTTAAAGTTGGTTTGTAGTAAGTAAACCTTATACTGTTCTTTAGTATTTACAAAGTTTATCTTTGTACCTGCATTTTATGTTTAGTCTGCATTGCATTTCATATCATTTTTGGTCATACATTCATTTCATTTCGGACAATGACTTGTTAGTAGTACAGCTCATGAGCGAGACTTGGAGCTAGGTTTCTTAACCATAAACACTAGATCACGGAAAACCCATGGTACACAAGTTTCTCAGCGAACATGCATTGAACTCACAGTACAATTTTAGGTTTACTTTTGTGGTGGCCAATCGTTGGTGAGCTTCCAACTAGAAATGAGGGATTCATGTTGTTATATAAATTTGTTCTTATTTGGAAATGCAATTACATGTCTCTATGTATTCGGACTAACATTTACAAAAGTATAGAACAGTGTAGGAGTTTGCTAACTGACATCTTCGAGTTGTTTTTCACAATGTTAGTACAAAAGAGAATTAAAAACCTTTAGTGGTTAATTTTATGTTTTTAGTTTGAATTTTATTATTGTAATCACATTATATATTGTTTTGGGCTTTGGGGTGAGTGTAGGACGTGAAATACTCTCGAATAGGTTATTAAAGTCTCCTAAGTTAATCTAAAAGTAAGTCGAGAAGTTATGTTTTACTTTTGGTCTAATTTGGAAGTGTAAAGTTGCAATTAAGGTGACATGAGTTGAGCATGCACAACGGTTTCCCATATTTTTCCTATCATTTGTAGTAGTGGTAAATGAGATACTATCTCCGTAGGGATTTTGCAAACTTTAAAGGAAAGCATTTTTTGTTTTTCTTAATTTAGTTAATCTAATTAAACGGAATTAAAACACCAAATAACTAAAAACTATAACTTCGACGTAATTAACCAAATTAACTAACTAATTCAAACAATTTAATGCAGACTAAATCGAACAATATTCAAATTCAATATAATATAAATATCTTAAACAAAAATCAAAACAAACCCCCACTACAAAATGTAATATATTTGAATTGCATTCAAACACTAGTACATAACATCACTTCATAATATAGTTATAATCATAACGTATGGAATCTTGGAATTATTAAATCTTATTTCATTATTGGTTGATAGCCTTTAGCTAACCATCGATTTTTTAAATTCAATAGAAAAACTACATTCGTATCATTGTAAATCTACCCATGAGATAAAATACAATACCATATAGACACGATAGCATTAACACTCAATGAAAATCATGCCTAATCTATGCTAATAAAAATATGAATATGCTAATTAATAAACGACTTAGAACACAATCACCTGGAACATCAAATCGGAAAAGCCCTATAAATTAATCTTAGTTACTACTTCTATAAATGTTGTCAATAATTATACACAGATTCATAATCAAACTACCACAATACACATTTGCAACTATGCATGCATTATTAATCTTCATTAGTTGTAATACAAAAAAAACAACATGTTAAATATGTGATTGACTTGTATGAATAGATTTAAAGCATTAGGTTCATGAATTCTTAATTATAACTATCTATCAATCTAAAGTATATGCATGTCAGATTGATAAACTACTCACTCATGCAGGAAATAAACAATGTAACTATATAATTAAAAGACAAAATGAATAAATAAATAAATACCTTTTAAAATAGATCAAAGCTCAAACGTAGCTTTAAATATCGACTAAAACTAGTGAAAGACTAAAATAAATTATGGAGAACAGTTAGAGAGCAAAAGGATAGAGTTATGTTAAAGCTCTTTGGTCTTATTTATAGTCTCCCAATGTATACACATCCTAAATAAACTCAAATACTTCGTATTAATCAAAAAACTCGTGACCCACCTCAGCAGTTTTGTCAAAGATTCATAAGTTATACATAAATCACTGAGTCAATCACTGGAATTGACTATTTGCGTTCCATCGATTCAGATGACGATTTCTAGTATATTCTTCAATCTGCTGAGGATTCGCTGGGTATTCTCTGTTGCAAATTTATTTGGCGATTCTTAGTATAAAAAATAATCGTTGGATAATCATTGGACTTCTTCTCCAATTGACTGTTTTGCTCTTCTTTTTTTTTTTTTTTTTATTTCTTCATTATCCTATTAAAATCCTCGAATCACAAAAATAAGGGAATATCTCTTGTAATATTACAATTTATATTGAGAATCAACCTAAATTACACTATAAACTATGTCTAATTATTGACTTTTCAAATACCCCTAAACTCAACATTTTGCTGTCCCAACAAAAGAATACTCTAAATCATATTCCCTTTTCAATCTTTATAAACTGATTTCAATCTAATTCATCCAAAGGTAAAATAATAGAAATTTTAAAATAGAAGTGATTTTCAAATGAAAACATATTACCCACAAGTAAATGAAGTTTATGATATAATAGAATGATTTAGACAAAATAAAACATCTCTTAATGATAACTTATTCCCCCAATGCAACATCCTTTGAACTTAAAGCTCAATACCAAGGCCAACACACAATATACATTTTCTAAATCTATACTGATAAGCATCAAGCTTAAGATGACTAGTATGAAATCTCAAAATACAAAAATGACTAGATTAATCTTAATTTTAGAAAATACTTTATAAACTGCACCACAAACAAAATCAATAGGAATTTTTGCCAAGATACCAATGAATATATCGTTTAAAACGTGTTAGACAAAAAAATATTTCACTCAACTCTAGCTTCAAGCACTCGAGCTAAATCTTTTATGTAAAGAGTTTAAGAACATCTATCATTTTCATATCATACTCTTTTCTAATTCATCTTAATTATTTCTTTATCATTTATGTTTCTTTTGCTTATGAATCCCTGCTTCATTTCCCATAGACATTCACACAATTTTCCATTTATAGATTCCTTACTCCATTTCCTATGGAATTGATAGGCCTTTCTATATATATTTGTAAACTCTTTTTAACACTTTTTACTGTTCATTAAAGTTGAAGAAAGTATTCTTTTTAACTTATAAACATTCATCAGTTTCTAACCCATTTCTTCTTTTAATTGTTGAATAATAATATTCTATATATACTTTAAAAATACTTAATCAATAGCTTTTGTATCGCGAGATTCTTAAAGATCTGTCTTGTTCATCTTACACTATTATTTCGATCTTCTACCTATTCTCATGACTAACTTAAGGCATTCAATTTGGTGTATACATCAATTAGTAAAGTTAATAAAGAAAGATATAAAAATTGATTCCTTCTATTATAGAATTCATTTGGGTAATAAAAATACTACTTCCGTTCAAAAATATGTTATATATTTTCATTTTCATTCTTTTCCTAACTGAAAAGAAATAAAATGAAATTTATACTTGCTTGAATTTGGAAAAAATTGAAAAATCTCATCCACTTACTTTAATATTGAGTCTTTTTAAACTTTGAATCTATTATTGACTTATATTCTACCTTTTAACCCTTTCCTTGCTTTCATTGCTATCATTGTCACATTTCACCTAAAATACCCCCATACTCATTCCAGACTTTATCCTAAAGTTTTAAAAAGAAATCGGGTTTCCAACAAAACAAGTATAACACGTAAAGTAGAAAAGAATCGATATAATCATAAATTGGACAATCAATATAAGAAAAAACTCAATATATAATTATCATCACACAGATTGCGTAAAAAATAGAATAACATTACCATTCCATATTAAATGTATCAAATTACCAATCATAGTGCGCATAGTATAACACCACCACAAACACAAAGTATCACCTTTAATCATAAGGTATATCACTATTACCAAAGTTACTTAGAAGACCTCACATAATATCACTCAAAAACAAAGAGGATAAATGGAATAAATAAATCAATGTCATCATTCAGAAGTTGCATCGTCATTGTCTTCCACTAAATCAATCCTTTCGGACTGGTAACTCGTAGCGGTCGTAGAGGTGGTAGTCTCGGCCTGGCATGTGATGGCCTTTTCTTCTAAATAGGGCACTGCTCGGCCTAATCCCGTAATTAAGCTCTAATATCAGCCACGTAGGACTCGACTACGTATTACTCAGCTTTTTTATCCTATTCTCCTCATTAAAAACATTCGGGATAAGTAATACACACGTCATAATATGATTGAATTTAAGAGTTAATTAAAACTTTTTACAGTTTAGAAAACCTAGTGGAAGTCTTAACAATTATGCAGAAGCAATTATTAAAAAATCTTAAGTATGGAAACAAGGAAACAACATCACATGCCTATAAAATACCATAAGGATGATAACACAATGATAACCAAGTCTCAAATTGGGGAACTATATGCTCAACCTAATATACAACCTTAAATGTATAGAAAGGATATAAAGTAAATAATGCATTAAAAGTCGAGACCTACAAAAGTGGATAGTAGAAAATTGTCGAATGCTCAAATGTAGTCGTCGATCTTCTCCTTCCTTTATCTGCTGCTCAACGGATCTGCGCCCACCGTCATTAAAAGGTAGTTGAGTAAAATGTAATAAAGTAATTAATGGAGATTCTCATGTACATTTCCAAACATAATCAACTGTTATTTAAAAGTATAAATATAGCAAAGAAATGTTGAAAAGGAAATAAGCTAGGAAATACCATGGGTTAAACAATATCAGAATGATACAGGCTAAGTAGTAATGATTTAAGTTCAGTCGGCAGTGAGTCCTATTACTAGGCCTTTATTCCATTATCTCAGGGTGGAGCTGTGCTCTACACCTCTATCGAAGGTCGGAGCTGAGTTTTACAACTCCATGATCATCCATATCCTAATCATCGGTGGCGGAGTTAAGCTCTAATCGTAAATAGATCATTGGTATATATATACTTGTCGCCTACCCTGTTCCCACAACCCGTGTATCGCGCAAGTGTAGTGGTGAGTGCCAACGTCCCCAATAGTCTAGTGACCCCGTGTGTCGCATATCTCATTATCGTGCATTGGATCTTAAATTCTACCACTACTTTATAATTTCAAGAAAGACTAGCATTAAGGATTCCAAGACAAGGCAATATGTTTCAAAGCCAACATTCAAAGAATACAAGTCCATATATATACTCCAATCTCCTTATTTTAGTCCTAATAGCATGTTATTCTCGATCACATGTTTCATCAAAATAGCATGAAAGGCATATAACATGAGAATATAGTCAATGGTTTCTATAAGCAAATGATATCATGACAAAAAACCCATATAATAAGTAGAATATGAAAAAAATTCATGATATTAGAATACAAGGCATTTCATAGTCAAATAGAATGTAAAACATAAGATAATTGGAATGAAATGTTAATAAAAACCTCAACAAAATCACTTACAAGTCATGTAATGTATTCCCAGCTTAACTGATCTCCTGACACCCTAAAATGCATATCTAGACTTCCGAGACTTTGCCCTAGGCTCCTGGTATAATTTAGTATGTATTAGAGTATGTTTAGACCCTTAGTTTAGGTTTTAGGTTATATTAGATATGTTAAGTGTCTTTTGAAAAAGTGCAGATTTTTGGTGTTGTCAGAGTACCCAATGGGCTAGGTAATTTATCATATGCGCTAGAAATAATTAGCATGCTAGATAATTTCTCTAGCACGCTAGAAGCTCTAGAACTCAGAATTTTGAGTTTCTCTTAGGAATGACCTCCTTCAAAGCCTAAGATCCCCATTCTCTACCACTAGGGATCCGTAACATCCTCCTTTAAGAGTCATAAACCAAATTCATAAAAAGATATGCATTTTGTTGAAAAACTCAAGAATATTCAAAAACTTCAAAAATTCAAATCTTTTTTTATTTCAAATCCAAATTGGGAACTTTTTAATATATGAATTATCAACTCGAAATGAGGAATTTAAATATGTAAACCAATTTTACAAATGATAGTATTTACCATTTTAAATTACTCAAAAAACAAAATCACACTAACACTTCTAATTTTACCATAAACCTTTTATTTCAAAAATCAAGATTCAAGGACTCACTTAATGCTTCATTTAGATAATATAATAAGTGAAAAAGGTTTCCAAATTCATTTTCATCGCAACATCCTAATTCAAGACCCCATGTTCATAAAATTAAAGCATGTAAAGATGATGAACTTCATTACCTAAGTTGTTGCTTGATTACTAGCTTAATCTATTCAATAGTATGATGAACTTGATTCCTCTTGAACACTTCAAATTCCAGCAACAAACACCTCAAAATTTCTCTAAGTGAATCTATGATTTGCATGTCATCACAAGCACTTATTTATATATGTAGGTAAGACTTATTTATGGCCATCAATTTTAATGTACACACTCATCTAGAGACTAATATAATGGCTTTCATTTTATTTCAATTCCATTAACTCTCCACTAACTTTCAACTAACTCACTTTTGCTAACATCAAACCATATTCCATCGGTCTTTAGATGTGTCCTTATGTATCACGAGGAGCATCATGTGGCTATGTTTTATTTTACTAACTTAGACAAATTTCTTATAAATTAACTGTAGCCCATCGAATTTGAGTACTTAAGCCATATTAATACACCTAATTAAATAAATGACTTACCATGTCGCTCTCTACTAGGTCTCATGGCTACACGTATCTCGAGACGTGCCCTCACCCACGTATCAACACCTATAAATAACAAGTAAAGGTAACTTAGTAGTCTACATAAGTAAAATACACTAAGAAATCATCACGAAAATATAACATATACCTTGGCCACGTGCCTTGGTTAGTGTGCGTATCACGATGTAAGTCCTACGTTACAGTTTGGTGATCCTATTTAAGGATTAAAACATGATTAACAAATTTTGGGTCATGACACATTTCCCAACTAATGGAGATTTCGTCCTCGAAATTAAAACTCAAGCTAAATCTGTAATTGACTAGTAAAGGTATGGGAATCTATCCATCATATAGTCTTTCACCTCCCAAGTGAGTTCTGTGTCATCATGGAATTGCCATTTGATGAGTATTTTTGGGACGGACATGTTCTTCAACTACTGTACCTTTCGATCTGGGATCAGAATAGGTTGCTCCTCACAAGTAATGTCCTCGCTCATGTCGATATGACTCAAGTCAATTGTCGATCGTACTTCCACCCTTGACTCAGCTAGTATGCAACTTGCCTGACCCGTTTCTTAATCCTAAAAGGCCCGATGAATCTCGATGCAAGGTTGCCTTTCATCCCAAATCTTTAAAGACCTTTCCGAGGGGAAACCTTCCAATAAACGAAGGCTCCCTAGGTGTATATGAGATCACCGTGATACTTGTCAGCATGTTTCTTCTATCTCTCTTAGGCACTTCTGAGTCTCTAACGGATTAGTTTGACCTTCTCCGTGTGGTCAACAATAATTTCAGGCCCCACAATCTCCCAGCCCTCTTGCTCAGCCCAACACGATGCCGACCAACACGGTCTAACATATAAAGCCTTAATTGGCGCCATCTCAATACTGGCATGATAACTATTTTTATAAGCAAACTTACACAATGGTAGGTACTCCTCCCAAGATTCTCCAAACTCTAGTACACAAGCCTGGAGCATGTCCTCAAGGATCTGAATTAATATCTCATTTTTTCAGTTAGTCCGAGGATGAAAAGCCTGGAGCATGTCCTCAAGGATCTGAATTAATATCTCATTTTGCCAGTTAGTCCGAGGATGAAAAGCTGAACTAAATTGAAGCACGTAACATACTGCTCCTGCATACTCCACCATATCCTAAATGTATACATAACATCTATGTCTGACGTGATCGTCAATGGTACCCCATACAGCCTAATAATATTTCTTTCAAATAGTTCACTCATCTTATCAAAGGTGTAGTGTGTTGCTACTGGTAGGAAATGAGTAAACTTTGTTAGTCTATTAACTATCGCCCATATTGAATCATGTCTCTTGGTAGTCCTCAGTAGTATCATGACAAAGTCCATAATGATTTTTTCCCACTTTTATCATGAGATGGGAAGACGTTGTAGCAACCCTACAGGTCTATGATGCCCAACCTTCACCTACTTAGGATATTTACAGAAATACCCATGGATCTTATTATAATGATCTAACAGTTCCTAATGATCTCAAACACTTCCACCTTCATCCCAGGCCACTTGAAATGTCTCCTTATGTTATGGTACATTTTAGTCCTACTTGGATGAATGTTGAATCGATGCAGAGTTAAATGAACATTGCAATACCTGTGACTTTTAAAGAATCTAGTCTCTTAACTTTCCATGAACATAAATTGAAAAACATAATTTACTAAATTATTATATTTAACAGTACAATTTCATCCACCTGATGGATCTGATATACGCCTCAAACCTACAAATGGCGAAAATCATCACAAAGAAAGGAGGTATCTAATAATACTATACCCAATATGAATGAAAGTAAGAAATCTTTTGTATCTCGCTCATGAAGAAGAAAAGAAGTAATTGTGTAAATGATGATTTAAAAATGTCAAATGCAAATCCACACATCATGCGGCGGATGAGAATGATACTTTAAATTGTCTCCATCCTTTGATTTGAACATCTTTATTTATGTTTGTTAATTGTTAACATAATCGGTATTGAAATATTTAAAAAACTACATTAATAATTTGAACCTCAAGTACAACCTATTAGTCCTTTGACCCTCTCTCAACAAAACAATCAATCATTCCTTCTTAACTGTATTGAACCAGACATGCTATACTAAACCAAACTTACACAAATTTGGACACAATCTTAACCTTTACTACCACACTTTCATTTGTGCACATATCTTATCATGAGTATCTGTAGGAACCTTTGACTAACATGTTATCGCTCCCCAAACCTAGTCCATATGCTACATAGTGATATTCAAAAATTTCATAAACTTTGAAGTATTGAATAACCCATACTCAAGTGTCATGTGACATCCTAAAACTAGTAAATCAAGACAATCTCAACATCTCTAATCCAAATTGGTGTAAGTTTGGTTAAGTATGCCAAGAGGTATCCAACTTAGTGGCTTTTCTTAGGTGATACTCCAAGGAAAAGTTGTAGTCCTTTAGAAACTCTAACAATCTATTCTCATTTTACACTTTGATAATCTTTCAACGTCTCATATTGCGTACTTTTTGCATTTGTGTTTAGTAGGTACTTATTCATCTTCCTCATTATGTTCAAGAGAGGTTGGTACTTATCTACCTTCCTTGTTGTAGGTTCAAGTGAGATAGTTACAACTCCTACGATTTTCTCTGCATTTAATTTTTAAATTTAGGTATCTCCTGGGACATGCGTGTTTTGGACAAGAGATCATAAAGTAAAATGTTATTTTTCAATTGATGTTGTTTCATATTTTGAAATATTTTGAATATGGTATTAATCAATTTCAAGACCTTGCCTTGAGTCATATGTTCATTTAATGTTTGCTTCAAATCACTCCACAGGATTGATAAATAACTTCTTTGTTTAGTGATCTTGATTTAAGTGTTCTTGGAGTCTAACTAGAAAGTACAAAAGAAGTTCTACTAGTTCCGTTTAGGTAATTACGAGAAAAAGTGATATTTCTAAGGCTAAAAAGTTACCAAAAATTAGCTAATTGAAAAGCTAATTGAAGTTGTGATAAATAATTATTTTGGACACGATTCTCGATTATTTTGTGATAAATAATTATTTTGGACACGATTATCGAGCACCCGAGAATTTAGCTTAAAGTTGGTTTGTAGTAAGTAAACCTTATCTTTTAGTATTTACAAAGTTTATCTTTGTACCCGCATTTTATGTTTAGTCTGCATTGCATTTCATCATTTTTGGTCATACATTCATTTCATTTCGGACAATGACTTGTTAGTAGTACAGCTTCATGAGCGAGACTTGGAGCTAGGTTTCTTAACCATAAACACTAGATCACGTGGTACACAAGTTTCTCAAACATGCATTGAACTCACAAGTAGGTTTACTTTTGTGGTGGCCAATCGTTGGTGAGCTTCCAACTAGAAATGAGGGATTCATGTTGTTATATAAATTTGTTCTTATTTGGAAATGCAATTACATGTCTCTATGTATTCGGACTAACATTTACAAAAGTATAGAACAGTGTAGGAGTTTGCTAACTGACATCTTCGAGTTGTTTTTCACAATGTTAGTACAAAAGAGAATTAAAAACCTTTAGTGGTTAATTTTATGTTTTTAGTTTGAATTTTATTATTGTAATCACATTATATATTGTTTTGGGCTTTGGGGTGAGTGTAGGACGTGAAATACTCTCGAATAGGTTATTAAAGTCTCCTAAGTTAATCTAAAAGTAAGTCGAGAAGTTATGTTTTACTTTTGGTCTAATTTGGAAGTGTAAAGTTGCAATTAAGGTGACATGAGTTGAGCATGCACAACGGTTTCCCATATTTTTCCTATCATTTGTAGTAGTGGTAAATGAGATACTATCTCCGTAGGGATTTTGCAAACTTTAAAGGAAAGCATTTTTTGTTTTTCTTAATTTAGTTAATCTAATTAAACGGGAATTAAAACACCAAATAACTAAAAACTATAACTTCTGACGTAATTAACCAAATTAACTAACTAATTCAAACAATTTAATGCAGACTAAATCGAACAATATTCAAATTCAATATAATATAAATATCTTAAACAAAAATCAAAACAAACCCCCACTACAAAATGTAATATATTTGAATTGCATTCAAACACTAGTACATAACATCACTTCATAATATAGTTATAATCATAACGTATGGAATCTTGGAATTATTAAATCTTATTTCATTATTGGTTGATAGCCTTTAGCTAACCATCAATTTTTTAAATTCAATAGAAAAACTACATTCGTATCATTGTAAATCTACCCATGAGATAAAATACAATACCATATAGACACGATAGCATTAACACTCAATGAAAAAATCATGCCTAATCTATGCTAATAAAAATATGAATATGCTAATTAATAAACGACTTAGAACACAATCACCTGGAACATCAAATCGCTTAGGCTTCGAGCATTTGTGTTGCAAATTTATTTGGCGATTCTTAGTATAAAAATAATCGTTGGATAATCATTGACTTCTTCTCCAGTTCGACTGATTTCTTCATTATCCTATTAAAATCTCGAATCACAAAAATAAGGGAATATCTCTTGTAATATTACAATCCCCTAGAACAAAAGAATACTCTAAATCATATTCCCTTTTCAATCTTTATAAACTGATTTCAATCTAATTCATCCAAAGGTAAAATAATAGAAATTTTAAAATAGAAGTGATTTTCAAATGAAAACATATTACCCACAAGTAAATGAAGTTTATGATATAATAGAATGATTTAGACAAAATAAAACATCTCTTAATGATAACTTATTCCCCCATGCAACATCCTTTGAACTTAAAGCTCAATACCAAGGCCAACACACAATATACATTTTCTAAATCTATACTGATAAGCATCAAGCTTAAGATGACTAGTATGAAATCTCAAAATACAAAAATGACTAGATTAATCTTAATTTTAGAAAATACTTTATAAACTGCACCACAAACAAAATCAATAGGAATTTTTGCCAAGATACCAATGAATATATCGTTTAAAACGTGTTAGACAAAGAAATATTTCACTCAACTCTAGCTTCAAGCACTCGAGCTAAATCTTTTATGTAAAGAGTTTAAGAACATCTATCATTTTCGTATCATACTCTTTTCTAATTCATCTTAATTATTTCTTTATCATTTATGTTTCTTTTGCTTATGAATCCCTGCTTCATTTCCCATAGACATTCACACAATTTTCCATTTATAGATTCCTTACTCCATTTCCTATGGAATTGATAGGCCTTTCTATATATATTTGTAAACTCTTTTTAACACTTTTTACTGTTCATTAAAGTTGAAGAAAGTATTCTTTTTAACTTATAAACATTCATCAGTTTCTAACCCATTTCTTCTTTTAATTGTTGAATAATAATATTCTATATATACTTTAAAAATACTTAATCAATAGCTTTTGTATCGCGAGATTCTTAAAGATCTGTCTTGTTCATCTTACACTATTATTTCGATCTTCTACCTATTCTCATGACTAACTTAAGGCATTCAATTTGGTGTATACATCAATTAGTAAAGTTAATAAAGAAAGATATAAAAATTGATTCCTTCTATTATAGAATTCATTTGGGTAATAAAAATACTACTTCCGTTCAAAAATATGTTATATATTTTCATTTTCATTCTTTTCCTAACTGAAAAGAAATAAAATGAAATTTATACTTGCTTGAATTTGGAAAAAAATTGAAAAATCTCATCCACTTACTTTAATATTGAGTCTTTTTAAACTTTGAATCTATTATTGACTTATATTCTACCTTTTAACCCTTTCCTTGCTTTCATTGCTATCATTGTCACATTTCACCTAAAATACCCCCATACTCATTCCAGACTTTATCCTAAAGTTTTAAAAAGAAATCGGTTATAATCATAAATTGACAATCTTATATAATTATCATAAGTCACCACCACAAACACAAAGTATCACCTTTAATCATAAGGTATATCACTATTACCAAAGTATCACATAATATCACTCAAAAACAAAGAGGATAAATGTAAATAAATCGATGTCATCATTCGAAGTTGCATCGGATAAATCAATCCTTTCGACTGGGTAACTCAATCTCGGCTACTGGCATGTGATGGCCTTTTCTTCTAAATAGGGCCTCGCTCGACCTAATCTAATTAAGCTCTAATATCAGCCACGTAGGACTCGACTACGTATTACTCAAACTTTTTTATCCTATTCTCCTCATTAAAAACATTCGGGATATATACACACGTCATAATATGATTGAATTTAAGAGTTAATTAAAACTTTTACGCTTTAGAAAACCTAGTGGAAGTCTTAACAATTATGCGAAGCAATTATTAAAAAATCTTAAGTATGGAAACAAGGAAACAACATCACATGCCTATAAAATACCATAAGGATGATAACACAATGATAACCAAGTCTCAAATTTGGGAACTATATGCTCAACCTAATTTAAATGTATAGAAAGGATATAAAGTAAATAATGCATTAAAAGTCGAGACCTACAAAAGTGGATAGTAGAAAATTGTCGTGCTCAAATGTAGTCGTCGAATCTACTTTCTCAACGGATCTGTACATTAAAAGCATCATAAACATAATCAACTATTTAAAAGTATAAATATAGCAAAGAAATGTTGAAAAGGAAATAAGCTAGGAAATACCATGGGTTAAACAATACACTAAAAGTAGTCTACGGCCTTTATTCCATTATCTCGCCTCTAGCAATATGATCAATATCTAATCATCGCAGTTAAGCTCTAATCGTAAATAGATCAATATATATACTTGTCGCCTAATCCCACAACCCGTCTTCCATTTGATCAAATCGTGCATATCTTAAATTCTACCACTACTTTATAATTTCAAGAAAGACTAGCATTAAGTTCCAAGACAAGGCAATATGTTTCGTTCAAAGAATACAAGTCCATATATATACTTCAATCTCCTTATTTTAGTCCTAATAGCATGTATTCTCGGTTTCATCAAAATAGAAAAGGCATATAACATGAGAATCAATGGTTTCTATAAGCAAATCCTGACAAAAAACCCATCATAAAGAATACGGCATTTCATAGTCAAATAGAATGTAAAACAGAAGATAATTGGAATGAAATGTTAATAAAAACCTTCCTTACAAGTCATGTAATGTATTCCCAAATCTTGATCTCTGTCATTAACATAGGCGATAATTTAGCAGTTTAGGTTTTAGGTTATATTAGATATGTTAAGTGTCTTTTGAAAAAGTGCAATTTTTGGTGTTGTCCATGATAGCTCATGAATCTCTAGCACGCTAAGAAGCTCTAGAACTCGATCTAAATGACCTAATAAGATCATATTGCTTCCTTTAATAACCATTCATAAAAAGATCCTCAAAATATTCAAAAACTTGACTTCAAGGACTCACTTAATGCTTCATTTAGATAATATAATAAGTGAAAAAGGTTTCCAAATTCATTTTCATCGATAGCATGTAAAGATGATGAACTTCATTACCAAAATTCTATTCAATAGTATGATGAACTTGATTCCTCTTGAACACTTCAAATTCCAGCAACAAACACCTCAAAATTCTCTAAGTGAATCTATGATTTGCATGTCATCATAAACACTTATTTATATATGTAGGTAAGACTTATTTATGGCCATCAATTTTAATGTACACACTCATCTAGAGACTAATATAATGGCTTTCATTTTATTTCAATTCCATTAACTCTCCACTAACTTTCAACTAACTCACTTTTGCTAACATCAAACCATATTCCATCGGTCTTTAGATGTGTCCTTATGTATCACGAGGAGCATCATGTGGCTATGTTTTATTTTACTAACTTAGACAAATTTCTTATAAATTAACCGTAGCCCATCGAATTTGAGTACTTAAGCCATATTAATACACCTAATTAAATAAATGACTTACCATGTCGCTCTACTTATCTCGATGCCCTCACCCACGTATCAACACCTATAAATAACAAGTAAAGGTAACTTAGTAGTCTACATAAGTAAAAAATACACTAAGAAATCATCACGAAAATATAACATATACCTTGGCCACGTGCCTTGGTTAACTCCTATTTAAGGATTAAAACACTTTTTGCCTTTCATCCCAAATCTTTAAAGACTTCCAGGGAAACCTTCCAATAAACGAAAGATTCCCTTTTGTGTATATGATGATCACCGTGATACTCTCCGTGTGGTCAAGACAATAATTTCCCTGCCCCATAATCTCCCGAAATTTCCTCTTGCTTCGGCAACACGATGCCGAAACATATAAGCCTTAATTCATGATAACAACACTTCAAATTCTCCAAATTTCACAAACATGCATTAAAGTACCACCCTTCTTCTTCACAAACATGACTGGTACTCCCTATAGTGACATAGAAGGCGTGATGAATCTCTTCAGTCCCAAATCCTATAACTCACTCCTCAACTCTTTCAACTCTCTCAGATCCATGCGATACGATGGTGTAGAAATAGGTTCAGTGCCTAATACCAACTTAATAATGAAATTTATCTTTCTTGGTGGTGGTAAACTAGGTAAGTCTTTCGGAAACATATTTGAAAACTCACAAATAGTCGGCATATCTTCAAGTCTAGGTCCTTGACTCTATCCTACTATGTATAACGATACTAGAGTTCCATTTCTCCACTAGTCACAAGTTGACCTCCGCGCTCTTTGCTCTCGATTTACTGCCTTTATAGGTAAATTTTGAACGTCTTGGGACCTCAAATATCAATCTCTTAATAAAACAATCTATATGAGTGTTATATCTGCTCGCCAATCCATCCCTAATAATGCGTCGAACTCTAATACCTCGAGAACCCTGAAGTTTGCATGCAACTCTACTCCACATATCTCAACTTGACATCTCTCACTAAGTCCACCTTAGATAATGATATCGATCCATATACTGCATCACAGACTCTTCTACTCCCTGTCTCAGGTTTATGAATTCCTTCCTCAACCTTTTCATCACTACAGGTAGGAAGTACTATAGATAGAGCTTCAGTTTGAAGGCCTCCCATGTCTCAAACTCTTCGTGAGTAGCTACTGTTATATGACACCAAATATTGGTGTCTCTCTCTAGAGTGTACAATGAGATCTCTGCTTGAAGTTTATCTTCAATCTTTAGTATCCTATAAAGCTTTTCCAAAGATAGTACCTACTTTTAGATCTTCTTAAAGTTCTTTACTAAGTCGAAGTAGGTTGGTTTTAGTCTGATGACGTCCTTCACAAGCTGGACCTCAACTGATGTGTTGGAAGATGTGGGCGTTGAGGGCGGTACTACATCATCTTTCTCTAATATTGGTGTGATTATGAATGAAAGAATCCGGACCACTGGAGCTGCCGCAATCTTTAATCTTGCGTCGATCTATTATGGTCCTCTACAAATTGACGATGGTCGCGACACTAGTTGCTATGTAGATAATGCATATATATACATATAGAAACTAACATGTACATATATGAAATCATCATCTCATTTTTGCTCATTTCCCAACTAATAGTTTCTAGGCAAGGATCGTTTAGTTTCCACAAATAAAGCTTGTTTTTATTCATATTTTTGGTATACTTATCAAGAACTAGGCTCTGATACCAACTATGATGACCCTTTCTTCTAAACAGCGCACTTCTTGGCCTACATGTGTTAATCAATCAATCTTATATATTAAGATAAGTTTGATAGTAAGCCATTGATCTTATTATACACACTCATCTAGAAGTTAATCTAATGGCTTTCATTTTGTTTCAATTCCATTAAATCTCCCATAACTCTCTACTAACTCACATTTGCTAACATCAAACCATATTCCGCTGGTCTCTTGATGTGTCCCTACGTATCTCGAGGAACATCATATGGCTATCGTTTTATTTTACTATCTTAGGATACATTTCTTATAAACTAACTATAGCCACATTAAATTTAACTAATTAAGCCACATTAATACATCTAATTAAATAAATGACTTACCTTGTCAATCTCTACCAGGTCCCATAACTGCACACATCTCGAGGGGTGTCTCTAATCACGTATCAACACTTATAAATAACAAGTAAAGGTGACTTAGTAGTGCAGACAAGTAAGATAAACTAGGAAATCAACACGAAAATGTAACATATACCTTGGCCACGTACCTCGGTCACTGTATGATCACGATGTGGGTCATTCGTCTTGGGTTGGTGATCTTATTTAAGGATTTAAATGCGATTAGAAATTCTAGGCCATGACAAGGCAGTAGTGGAGAGTTAATACTATAGTTAAGTTGTAGCCTTATCTATGTAGATTGTACAGGAACCTTTGCGCCTCCTTTTTATTTATGTGTTCTAGATATTGTTCTCTTCATCCTTTTCATGCCCCTTGCTAAGGCCCTTTAGTTCTCGAACACCAGTTGTTGACTCCTCATATTTGTCATTTGATTGTGCAAAATTATACCAATAAAGCCCAACTTTGCATCTTCCATGTATTTCCCATCATAGTCTCTAGCAGGTTGCTCCGCATTTGGATCATTTCTGGCTTCGAACATTTCCTTCAATATTCTCCTCTTGTCATCTTTGATCTTTCTTCTAGCTATCTCAGACTTCTCTCTTTTATCCTCAGTGTCTTCATAACCATTTAATCTTCCATATCTCTTTATAACTTCATCTTTAAGGGTCTTCTCTAGTAGAACATCCATATCAAGCCCATACCATGGTCACTTGATCTACCCTACAAAAAGTCATGATCATTAAAGGGAAATGTAGTCCGTTATCCTTCTTTGTGGTGTTGACACTCCTAATCGTTTCATGGATAATTTTTACAATATTCAAGTATCCTAATCTAATGATGATGTGGTAAAGTAAGGAACCTTTGTAGTTTAGTATATAAATATTGCAAGTTGTTCTATAAAAGCTAGCGTTGATGAAATAACACCAAGCTTTCATGATTTTTCATAAAATTCTAGTAATTATGTGCTTTGGGTACCCCTATACATAAAAAAAATGAATCCATCACCATGGATTGCCTCTAAAATCCCCTAATTCTCTCAGTGGGGTAATGGTATTTTATCATGTATTTAGGCTTTGGGTACTCATCATTTTGTTTTTAGTGAGATTTCAGTGAACACAAATATTCGTTTATGTATATACCTTTATCATAAATAGCTTCAAAATACCAAGCCCAATTGACTTTTATGTTTATGTATATATCTCCTGGATCATCGAGCTTGATAATTGCTAGATTCTTATTTTTCTTCTTCTTATTCTTTATAGATTTAAATTCTTTCATTTTAAGATCATTCTCAACATTATTCAGCTACTTCACCATTCATTCTTTGGTTATTGGCTTTTGATTTGAAGTGTCTTCAACTTGCATATTCTTGGTCATAGCATTTTCGTTTTTCAGTGTTACTACATTGACAACATATATTTCTAACAATCAATACATTTTATAGTGTAATTTAGGTTACTTTTTACATAAATGATCATATTACACTAAGTATTCTCTTATTTTTATGATTTATAGTTTTGAGTAGGAAAATGAATATATGGAAGAAAAGAGAAAGAATTGCAAAATAGTCTATTGAAAAACTACATCAGCGATTAGCCAGTGATTTGAAATAACACAAGGAATCATCATCTAAATCACCAGTAGAAGGAGGCTAGCAAATTCATAGTGAATTGAGAATGAACTAGAAATCTCCAGCAGAAACAGTGAAGCACTAGAGATAAACTCAGTGATTTGCTCAGCGATTTGTGTATATATTAGGAATCACTGACAAACTGCTGAGGTATGTTACATGTTTTTTAAATTAATATGAAGAATTTGAGTTTATATAAGATACGTATATGTACTGAGACTATAAAAAAGGCACCTTTTGCTTTCCTCTTGCTCTATCATAGTTTTATTATTTATATTCGAAGATACATTAGAGCTTTGATTTAGATTAAGATATTTATTAATTCAATATGTCTTTTAATCATATTTATGCGCTATTTGTTTCCAGCATGAGTGAGTAGTCTATCAATTTAAACAAGCCCTAGACAATGTAATATATTTTGGATTGGTAGATAGTTATAATTAAGGAATAATGAACTTAATGTTTTAAATCTATTCATGCACGTCAACCACGGATTTAATAAGTTATTTTTGTGTATTTTAACTAAAAGAGATTAGTATTGCATGCATAGTTGCAAATATGTTATGTGGATTATGATTTCGATTCTATGTATATAGTTATTGATAACAAATAATGAAGTAGTAACTAGGATTAATCTATAGGGCATTTTCCGAGTGATTGTTCTAAGTTGTTTATTATGTGGCTTCGGTAATATTGGCTTAGATTAGGCATGATTTTCACTGAGTGTAATGCTATTGTATTTCTATGGTGTTACGTTTTATCTAATAGGTAGATTTAAAATGATAAGAATGTGGCATATCCATTGAATTTAAGAAAATCGGTGGCCGGCTAAAGGCTATCAACCTATTATGAAGTGTGATTTAATGATTCCAGGATTCTACGTATATTGTGATTATAAATATAAAGTAAAGTGATATTATGTTCTAGTGTTTGAAAGCAATCCAAATACCTTATATTGTTTAGTGGAGGTTTATTTAGATGTTTGTTTATTTATATTGAATTAAATTTTAATACTTTATAAGTTAGTTTGCATTTAAATTGTTTGAGTTAGTTTGGTTAGTTTGGTTATTTAAGTTAGTAATCATAGTTGTTAGTTATTTATTATTTTAATTCTTGTTTAATTAGATTAACTAAATTAATAAAAACAAGAACGATCACTTTCCTTTGAAGTATGCAAAATCTTTGTGGAGACGGTATCTCATTTACCACTACTTAAGTTAATACTAAAATATAGAAAAACTATTGTGCACGCTCGACACATATCAATTTCAGTTTCATGACGATTTAATTCTAAATATTCATTACTATTAGTTTTTTCATTATTAAGTTCGTTAAAATTATCATAGATATTTTCACATTAAAATGAAAAGTGACAATTTTGTATTCAAATTCCATAGACATTGTTCCTTTAAAGATGTCTAACTTTGTTTTAGCTGATTTAAGAAATGATCTTCCTAAAAGTATAGGCAGAGATTTAGATGATATTTTGTCTCTCATTTCCATGGCATAGAAGTCAACTGAAAATATGAAGTCATTTACTTTTACCAAGACATCTTCGAGTTAAGGTAAGATTAATAGGTTTATTGGTCAGTGAACCTATTTTTAATGACTCATATAGTTTAAGTGACATAATATTAATGGATTCTCCAAGATCACTCATAGCAAAATCTATGAAAGAAGTCTCTATTGTAATAGAAATTCCCAACATAACATTTCTCAGGTATTTTTTTATAATTAAGGCATACACCTTTGTCCTAAATTTCTTCAGAGTCTTCTAAAAATTTATCTTTTGATTCATAGAATTCTTTCAAAACTTCATCATAATTAGAAAATTGCAAAATTGATTCCATTAATAGTTTATTGATATTATTTTCCTAAACGATTCAAGAACGTCTTTATTGTTATCCCCTTCTCTAGCATTAGCTAATCATTGTGAAATGGTAGAATATGAATAGATATCTTCATTCAAATTATCAAAAATCTTATCATTTTTATCGTTATAAATTATTTCGGACTTTTGTAACAATTTCTCATATCCTTCAACTCTAACTAAATACCATGGGTATAGCCTTCCAAAAAAAGGTAAATATTTCAATTGTTCAGCCATCCATTCTCTAGTAGGAATGACATTAGCCATCATTTCTTCTTCTTCTTCTTATGATTCTTCTTCAATAGTTTTATGTACTTTCTTTTCATCATTCTTCTTAAGTATCTTTCCAGCTATAGATGTGTCTTTCTTATCACTTAATAAAGCATTAACTTGTGCTTGATTAATGGGAACAACAGTAGTTTGAGTAGGTTCTTTAGCTTGATTACTCTGTTGAGTACTTAACTTATTTATTTGTAAATTCATTTGACTCAATTGATTTTTTAGTTCATTAATAGTGGTATTAGTTTTAATCTAATTTTAAAAAATTGTGTAAAGTTTTGATGACTTAGGTTTATAAATTTAGGCACGATTTGCTTTAAACTTGGATTCATAAGATAAGCAATTTGTTGAGGTTACTGATTAGGTGTAGATTGCATCTAGGCTCTCGGTCTTTAAGTATTATAATATTCTTTATGAATACTATTAATAAGATTTAGATTCGGTCTACCAAGATAATAAGTATTATTATTATTATATTAAGTTCTTGGGGTACCCAAAAATCGATTCATCATTGCATTAACCTCTTCAGTATTTTCTTGGACACGCATTTGTAGGATGTGTAACTTCATTACATAATCCACAAGCTTTAACTTGATTAGATCTATCATGAATTAATAGCTTAACCATCTTAGATAATTCATCAATTTTATTATCAAATGTATTATTTCTTCTATTATCAACTTCATAAAGTTTCTTTCTTTAGGATTCAACATTTTCACCATATTGCTTAGATTGTTTTGCCATTTTATTAATTTCTTCTTTTTCCAAAGTAGGTGTTGTTTCAAATAAAGATCCACCACATATGGTGTCTAATAACCTTTGTTCAAAGTGATTGAGTCCATCATAAAAATATTTTAATAAATCTCTTTGAGTATATCCATGTTTTGGACAAGAAAAAATTAATGTTTAGAATATACCCCAAATTTCATTAATGTTTTTTTTCATCTTTCATATTTGCAACTGCGATTTGCTTTCTATAGGAACTAATTTTTCTAGCATACATATATTCATTTTGGAAAGCTTCGAATATTTGAGTCCATGTAGTTATTGAATCTTGTGGGAGATAGAATAACCAATCTTGTCGTTAATCTTTCAATGTACAAGGAAAAGCCTTAAGTTTGACTTGTTCTAAAGTACATTCTTTCAAATTTATTCCCTTAACTTTATGTTGATACTCCTTCATGAATTTATGTGGGTCTTCATTGTCTCTACTATAGAATTTGGGTATGGCCTAAAATATCCACATCTAAATTCAAACTCAGAAAATTCATTGGGGTATGCTTATACACATACGTTCATATGCAGTAACATTTTTATTTGCTTATCTAAAAGTGAGTTCTCTATTGTTATTATTGATAGATCTATTATCATTAATATTTTTAATGATATTGTCATTAGTATCATTGTTGTTATCCTCCATCTTATTAGCTTAATCTTCCTTAAGTTTTTGTTGTCTTAAATCCGACTTAAAGTTCTATCTATTTTAGGATCAAACGGATGTAAAAATCTTATAGAATTAACACAACCAAATGTGTATACCATACAACGTCTAAAATCCTTAAAAAATATTTAAAAATCACTAGTAACAATGCTAAAATTTGACACGTGTGGAGCTTGCACAATAGTTTCCTATATTTTCTTATTATTCGTAGTACACAAAGGTTTGCAAACTTTAAAAGAAAGTATTTTTTCTTGTCTTTCTTAATTTAGTTAATCTAATTAAATGAGAATTAAAATACTAAATAATTAAAACTATAAACTCTAGCTTAATTAACCAAATTAACTAACCAATTCAAAAAATCCAATGCAAACTAAATTGAAGAATATTCAAATTCAATATAATATAAATATCTTAAACAAACATCTAATCGATGTAATATACTTGAATTGCATTCAAACACTAGAACATAACATCGGTTCATGATATAGTTATAATCATAACACATGTAATCTTGGAATCATTAAATCCTATTTCATAATAGATTGATAGTCTTTAGCCGCCACCGATTTTCTTAAATTCAATGGAAAAGCCACATTCTTGTCATTGTAAATATATCAATTAGATAAAATGCAACAACATAGAGATATGATAGAATTAACATTCAATAAAAACCATTACCAATCTAAGACAATAAAAATAAGAATATGCTAATTAATAAACAACTTAAAACACAATCACCTAGAACATCCTCTCGGGAAAAGCCCTATAGATTAATCCTACTTATTACTTCTATAATTGTTGTCAATAATTATAAACATAGATTCATAATCATAATACCACAATACCCATTTGCAACAATGAGTGTAATATTAATCTTTATTAGTTATAATACACAAAACAACTTGTTAAATCCATGTTTGACGTGTATGGATAGATTTAAAGCATTAAGTTCATGATTACTTAATTATAACTATCTACGAATACAAAATATATACATGTCTAGAGTTTGTTTAGATTAATAAACTATTCACTCATGCTGGAAATAAACAATGCAAATATATAATTAAAAGACATAATGAATAAATAAATAAATACCTTTTAAAATAAATCAAAGCTCCAATATAGCTTCAAACATCAATTAAAGCTAATAAAAGACAAATAAATTGTGGAGAGTAGTTAGAAAGCAAAAGGAGAGCAAAAGGAGATAGTTATTTTGAAGCTCTCTGGTCTTATTTAAAGTCTTGTAATGTATACATGTCCTAGATAAACTCAAATCCTGCATATTAATCTAAAAACCCCATAACCGACCTTAGTGATTTGTCAATGACTCGCAAGTTGTGCACAAATTGTTGGGTCAATCACTGGAATTGGCTCTTTGTGCTCTACCAATTTAGTTGATGATTTCTAGTGTATTCTTCAAATCACTGAGGATTCACTAGGTAATCTCTGCTGCCAACTTAGGTGGCAATTCTTAGTGTAAATACAAATTGCTAGCTAATTGCTAAACTTCTTCTCTAGTTGACTATTTTGCTCTTCTTCCTGTTTTCTTCCATTTTTTCATTTTCCTATTGGAATCCTAAAATCACAAAAATAAGAGAATACTTAGTGTAGTATCATCTTTTATATCTAAAATCAACCTAAATCACAATATAAAATATGCCTAATTATTGACTTTTCATAAGGTATTAGTGACTCTAAGTTAGTTTATAAATTTGGATTTGATATATATATTGGAATGCGAGGAGTTGTGAGTCCTTTTAGGTCTCTCCCTAATTTTGTTATCTATTAGGTGAAAGTTTTTCGACAAGCTACTTTTATGGAAGGTGCTACCATAATTTTTACAAAATATAGAGAATATTCCATATGATTTCCTAAATTGCTCCAATTAAAAAAATCATGAATTGAGTTACATTAAATATATAAATATATTTTTTGAGCATTATTAAGGATTGAAAGAAAAAGTATTTTGAGGTCAAAGTTAATTGAATGTATTAGGTGCCTAGTAGGAGAAATTAGGCTAAGTCAAGACTTGGAGAGATGAGCCCTGACAACCTTCGTATCAAATCTTAGTTTTGGCTCAATTCAAAAAAATTTGGTTAGAACCAAAGGGTGATTAAGTGTGATTAGTTGGGAAGTGAACGTGAGTTATGGATACTTTGTTATTGAAATATGATTGGTATGTATTTGTTTTATTATCACTAGATATGCGATTGAAAGTTTATTCTTATTATTTATTTGATATTTAACTCGCGAGATAAGACGATAAGTATAGGAACAAATAATAAAGAGAGAATAGACTTATGAAATGAAAATAGCGTAAATGATGGTGAAATAGACATGTAAAGTCTAAAACTCATAAAAAGTTATTGAAGTAGTTTGATATAAACATAACCAAAGGAAATTATCAGTTATTAAACCAATTGGAAATAGGTTGAGCAAGAAGTTTAGATGATTCATGAATGTAAGTACTGAACATGGATTTCTTGGAAAGCAAAAGTGTCGAACTATTATAATTATGAAATGCTCAAGAAAATATCAGGACAAACTTAAATGATGTCTCAAATGATTGAGAATCATTTGGTAAAACATGTAAAATGAAATTGGGACTTTTGGGAAGCATAAGATTCAGATGTTTTTTTGGGATTTAGAAATAAGGTCAATAGCAGTTGAATTAGTAACACGAGAAGACCTATTCTTTGAAGTATAGGTTAAATTCATAAGCAAGTGCTTATGAAAATAGTTTCAATAAAAAAAGAGACATGTGGTTTTAAATTAAGAAATTGATTACACAAAATGAATTATGACTTAAAATCGTAATGGGATTGTGACAGGATATTATAAATTTTTCTAATTTGGTTTTTATAAAAATAAAATACTTTGAAGCAAAGTATTGTCTCCTTTGCAAAAAAAATCACAAAATGAATTTGGGAATGGTACCATGATTTAAAACAATCAAATGAATTCCAAAAGAAGTACTGAGATTTTTTTATTGTTTTTCAATTATGTTGCTTGATCATTAGTGATGTTGAAGTATAGTGGTTCCTTGAATTAAACAAAGTGATGATAAAATGAATGGAATACTTGAGTTATAAGTGATCTTTGATATTACTGGGTTAGGTGTCGTTATGAAACAAAGATCAATAAAATTTCTAACTTAAAAATGAAAAGTATAGTGATAAGATCAACATGTTAGAAGTTAAGGTATTAGGGAAATAATATAATAATAGCTTAAATTAGCTATCAAACATTAATATAAGTTATTGTGTTAGGAAGTTCCAAGTACCCAATACTCAATTCTAACCAAATTAAAATTTTAATGTCTATCACTATATTTTAAAATATAACAAATAAAGAGATAGGCGTACTGATCGAATATCAGTAATGATATGTATGAGAAGTCATTTGAACTCTTATAATGTGAGAAATTTTATTACTATGACTTAAAGGATTGAAATAGTATCCTTTAAGAGTTTGGTTAGTCATTAAGTTGATCAATAATTTTGAAATTCTAATTCTTCTATCTTTTCAACTGAACAATAATGGAAAAATGAATTCATCAAAAGTGACTTGATGAATAGTAAGATACTTTGATATTTTACACAGTTTCTTGAAAAGTACCAAAACTTTATTTTTTAGAAAAAGAAAAGCGTGAAATCTAAGACTAATGGATAACAAACAATGGAATGAGTCCTAAATTTTTGTGTTTCGACGAAAGATTAGTTAAGCAAGGCTTTAATTGATTGAATGTACACAAAATTTGTATCATCCTTAGCTATACTCTCTAAAAGAGAAGACAAAAAATGTCTTTGTAAGTCAAGATAAAGAAGTTGCAAGTGACCTAGGAGTTGAGAAAAATGTGTTAAGTTTGTAAAGGGATTAAAAGTGAGATCAATGTAAGAATACCTAAGATTGACAAAAATTGAATGAAACAGACTCTGTGTATAAAAGAAACTAAGATGTTGAGGTGACTTTATTAGTGCTAGAAGTGACATGAACATACTCTTATAATTAATATAAGGCACTAGAGTAGTTGTGCATGACTAAAAGTTTAAGTAACTTTGTTTCATAATCACTATTCATTCATCGTGTGGAGGATCGATGTGACATCCACCTATCATTACATAATTAAATAAGTTCATGATTGTTGTAATGAAATAGTCTATGAAATTTCGTTGAAGTTAATTGGAAGCTTGAATATAGGCAAATAAATGGTTAAAAAATTCTCACATTCGCATGAAAAAAGGAAATTTGAAGTGAATGAGTCCCGATAATACTTAGGATAGCAAACTATGAGTTTGATAAAACCTATTGTATCTTCAAAAAGATCTTATAAGGAAACAAACACCAGTGGTTGAAAGTTTTGTACCAAAGTAGTATACAATTAATATCAGTGAATATATTGTATATTGGTTCAAATGTAGTGTTACACCACATGATTAGTTAATTAGTGGTGAAGTTTGAAAAATGATGTTATCTTAAATTGGAGTTGATGTAAGATACACGCATGGAAGGTGAAGATATAAATGAAATAAAAAGAGACGCACAACCTACAACTCAGATAGTTAGTACAATTTAATTGGTTTGGAAATATTGAATATAGTACAATGTATCTGACTTGATATGTTTGAGGAACTGGATATTCTTCTAGAGTAAATCGAGTAGAGCCAAAGATATGTGTTAAGTAAAAGCAAATAGAGATATTATATTTATAACTTGCATGAAATAAAAGTTAAAAGTTTACTGTGAGAGTATAATTATGGAATATGTCAATATCTCTCTTTAAAAACGTAAATCTACTCAAGTTAATGATAATTGTCTCTACTCAAGGAATGAAAAAAGTTTGTTGAATAGTAAGTGATTAAGATGTGAAGTCTCAGTAATAGGAAAAATAGTAGAAACCAGAGAAGTTATCAAAACAATTTAGAAAAATTGATTGTTAAGTGAAACGAAATGAGGTTCTTCATGAACTAATGAATAGATAATAGTTTGACGAAGTTAGAAAAGTCATTAATTTTGTAACCAGTCAAAAGAAAAGTTAAGTGAATTTGTTGAAGAGGAAAAATCGATAATTGCTTTCTAATCCAGCACCTAAATGATATTATGAGTAGACATTTAGAGAATGAGTGAGAGTTGCACGATGTGTATGTTTCATTTTCTGATTGGATTGAAATTTGAGATCTCTTGTAATAGGATGAAAGATGCAATTAGAGAACTATAGTAATGGGATTACTTGTGTAATTTCAAGTTTTTGATGAGAAACACTGGAATGGTGATAGATCGGATAGACATACAACTCTACTTAGTATCTAACGTTGTGCTCAAATATTATTTACATCACAATATAATTTTAGACCGATGATAGTCTAAAACTTGATTGGCTGACCATTCAAATAAAAAGATAATTAGTGATGAGCAAGCAAATTGAAAGTACATACCATAGTTCGGTGAATAGTGGAAGAATTATCAATGGTTTGTGGAATTATTATAAATTAAAAATGGAGATTTTTTAGAAAAAACAAGATAGGCTAGATCTCACTACATGATAAATCTTGAATGAGATTCAAGATATGAAATATGAAGTACAGCAAGGTTTATCGAATATTCCATAAAGTTTATTGTTTAACTCGTCATAAATTCACAAATTTCCAAGATTGGTAAAATAACATAGATGAATTTTTATTAAACCAAGGTGTTGGAAATGAAAGTTGAAATGTTTATGTTCTCTACCATTGAGTTTTTTATTACAAAAAAAGTGATTGGCTCTACTTAATGGTTTCACCTTGGAATTTCGAGGATGAAATTTTAAATAATTTTAGAAGACTTGTGAAATCTAAGAATCTCATAAACTCAATTAGGTGATTAATTAAATGTTTTTGGATTTAATATGAAATATAGATATTTGAGGTGGAACCCATATGTTTCGAATAGGATATCATAAGGTAAAATATTATTTTTTCATTGATGAATGTCAAATGTGTATTTTATGTTATTTTGTCGTGAAGTCAAGGTATGGTAATGTTTATCCTCAATTTTTCATAATCAGGTTTGTAAGTGCCTGTTTGAGGGGCACTAGCAAAATAAAAATGATTAGTTGCTCGAAAACTAGTAAGTCAAGTGTCAAATATCATGTGGGGATTTAGCCTCTGTTTACGTACGAGTTAGGATCATTGGTAGTGTAAGATGAGAATGAAGTTGTTGTAGGACCTTACCTCAAGTTTTGTACTTATTGGCGTTGATTGAGGTTAAGATTATGTCCAAATTGGTGCAAGTTTGGTTAAGTATGGCAAGAGAATAAGTCTGATAGATTTTGGTATAACGTAGAAGAAGGTAAGATTCTTAGGGTTTTGGCATGACCAAAACCAGTGGTACAGACGTTTTATGGAGTCAGACTATTTTGTCTAAAGGTTTGCTCAATTTGGTGAAAAAAATGAATCTAAAATGACCATCATAAATTAAAGCACGTCAAAATAAGGATTTCAAGAATTAGTAACTAAAAAGAAATTAGGTTCCTGACAAGCAGTTGAAGCTTTACATAACTATAGATAAAAACAAATGAAACATTTAGTTTCATTTCAACAGAGTACGAAAATGCTCCGTTCTCTCCACCATCTCAATTCGATCTTTCCCTTTGCTAAATTGTAGAGCATCATAAGACGGTTAGTTTGAGATAAGATCTTGCTGTGGAAATGAGGTATTTGGCTTGAAATTTGATAAATTCTCAATTGATGGTATTTTCCCTCAATTAAGTTTGAAATCTTACAATTTCATGATTTCTTTTACAGGTTTTGATATGAATTGATAGGGATTTTTAAGAATTGATGTATTAGGCTAATTCGTGCCAATCTTGAATAAATCTCACCAATGTGGTTTAGGGTTTTGATAAAGTGGATTTATGCAATTCAATTGATAATTGTTTGGAGATATTTTTGTAGTTAAAATTTATTTACATTAGGATTCTTAACAAACAGGATTATTGGTTTTTGTCCAAAATGACTCTACAGGTTATGAAAATATTTTGAATGTGGTATCGAGCAATTTTCTAGTGTATGATGCCCAATTTTAAGGATTAAATTGCGAAAATATTGATTTATAGAAGTTTTATTAGTTTAAAATTATTAAAGTCTTCCAATTCAACATGTTGTATTGGAAAATTCATAACGTTTCCGTTTCTTATCCAATTTAAGTATTCTTCGAGTCCATGGAAACTATGATAGGAGTTCTACAAGTTACATTTTGTTTCAATAAGAGAACAAGTGATGTTTCTAAGGTTAAAAAGATACCCCGAGTAAGCTAGTTAAAAAGATAATTAAAATGTTATAAATAATTATTTGGAAACAGTTATCGAGCATACTTTAGCCGTTGTTTTAATGGGATTTCATTATTTGGTCTCACTTTAATACTAAGCCTTATTATAATAGGATATATAGTAAAGCTATTAAAGGAACTTTCAAGGTGATCTGATATTCCGAGAACCTTGAAAATTTAACTTAAAGTTGGCTAGTAGTAAGTAAACCCTACATTGTTCTTTACTATTTATGAAATTTATCTTTGTACTTGTATTTAAGTTTAGTTAGTATTGAATTTTACATCATTCTTGGTCATGCATTCATGTTATTTTGAATGATGGCTTGTTCGTGCTATGGCTTACTAGCGGGACTCAGAGTTAGGTTTCTTGAACATATACATTGGAACATAGAATACCCAATACACGCAAGCTTTTCGACGAGCATGCATTGAACTAATGGTACAATTTTAGGTTCACTTTTGGGGTAGCCAACCTTTTAGTATGTTTCGAACTGGAAATGAGGGATTAACATTTGTATATAAATTTGTTGTTATTTGAAAATACAATTTAATGTTTCTATGTATTCGGACTAACATTTGCAAGTGTATACAACAATATAGGAGTTTATTTACTTCACATCTTCGAGTTGTTTTCGATGATGTCAGGGTCTCTAAGAAGACAAGGAAAAACGGGTAAGACTTGAAAACTTTTGCTGATTAATTTCAAGTTTTTAGTTTAAATTTTTTGTTGTAATCACTTAATATATATTTTTTTTGGGGCTTTGAGGTGAGTGTAAGAAGTGAAACACTCTCGAATAGGTTATGAGAGTCTCCTAAGTTAATTTAAAATAAGTTCAGAGGTCATGTTTTAATTTTGGTCTATTTTGGAATGTAAAGTGGTAATTAAGGTATTTTAGACTCTAAGTTAGTTTGTAAATTTGAATATGATATGTATTGTAAACTGCGGGTAGTTATGAGTCATTTCAGGCCTCTCCCCAATTCTATTGTCTATCGGTGAAGATTTTCACTTAGGCTAATTTTATGAGAGGTGTTGTGATAAGTGATTATTTAGACTTATATATATGGTTAGTTTAGTAGTATAATTAGTATAAATATTGTGAAATGAGCTCAAATTGTTTGTGTTTATGTATTTTCAGCTACACAAGGCACAAAGGAAGGAAATGAGTGAATTTGAGAGGAAACGAAGCTAAATTACACCAAAACTAGTTTAGCGTCGTGGCTAAGAGTGTTGATATTGTAGGAGACATATGCACATTATGGGAGATGAAGGCACGACGTGGGAGAGCAGTCAAATAGAAAAAAATGGCAAGGATGGTCGACCCAGTTATGGTGCCGTGGAGGTAAAGGGACAACGCTAAGGACATACAGGTACAACATCGAGGTTACTAAATGGAGAATTTCTATCCAAAGTGACTAGCACAGTGGCCAGCTGTAAGTTTGTAAACATAGCGCTGGGACATAAGTGACAACAACGAGATGAGATGAAAATAGAAAGTAGAGTTCTATTTTAGGTGAAATTGTCAAGTAGGTTTTCTAATTGTTTTCAAAAGTGTTTAGGGAATATAAATAGATACTAGAATGTGGTAAACTAACCAATTACCATCCATTAGCAACCATTAACATAGTTTTGCATAAATTTACTTCACGGTTTAGTAGTAAGAAGATTTATGGAGAAAAGACCTTGAAGACTCACATGTGGTGATTCGAGTATTATTTTTATTGGTTTAATAGAAAGTTACTTCATTATATCTCTAACTTCATTAAATACTATTATGTGTATGTTTGTATCAATAAAGTGTGAATAGTTCATTAATCTTAGAAATCAATAGATCCTATGGTATGAATGTTGTGCTATAAACGAGAATAGATTGTATAGATAAAAAGTGCAATGGTTAGAATTTGTGTTGATTCAGAGCGTAATGATACGAACATCTTGATCATGGGTTTGTTGATATTAGGTTTTAGAAGTTATCATTGGCATTAAAGCTTTTAAGCTAGATATGGACGGTGCATCCATAAAATACACAACATTGAGTGATAGTTTTCATTAGGGTGCACGGATAGTAAAGTTAATTACTTAAAAATCTAAAGATTTGGAACATTAAAGCGATGTAGAGCTTACATTATTCACACCGATATGTAGAGTTTTAGTTTACACATTAGAATCTTTTCCGTCGGGAAGTGGGTTAATATGGATTTGAAAAAAATTTGTATATTCTAATTAGGCATTACACACACATAATAAAGATGATAATGTGAGTTGAAAAGCATAGTATTTCATTACCTAGGTGAAGTTGTAAACTAAGAAAGTCTTAATATAAAAGTTAATTTGTATTGAGTTGTTAGCATAGAATAGTTTAGTTATAAAAACCAATTCAAAAAGGATTTCCTTAGCAATAGAGTAATTTTAGCTAGGTACGAACTGAGTGCAAACACCTTTCCCTAAGGATGATATTCATAATCCATGTATGTTGATCATACTATTACTACAATCGAGCTGTTATACTTTTGGCCACGATCAAGTTTTTGGTGCCATTATCGTGGATAGGTAGCCACATAGACTTAGTTAGTTTGAAAGTTGCTAAATTTGATTTTAAGTACTTTAAAATTTATCAAAAAAAAAGATATAATAAAAATAAAATGCTTAGGTTTTAAGTTTGACATCTGCACTTGATCTTTTATGTTTTCTTTTCAAGGAGAATTAAAGCATGCGTAGCAAAAGAGAGAAGGATTTAGTGCCTTACGACCTAAGATTGATAGAACAATAAAGGAAAGAAAAAAAAAGAATCAAGATGGCAGAGGATTACGCAAAAAACCAACAATAGGGCTGAGAGAGTATCTTGTATCATCCCCTATTCCGATTAAGGAGATACTCAACCTAACACACTAATAAAGCCCTAGTAACTAGGCTAGAATTAATTGGAACCAGCAACCTCTCCATTCGTACCTAATACACTCAACCTATATATCGATATCGAATAAACAATACAAAGTATACATAGCAAAAAATTTAAGACATTTTCAATGATTAATAATATATAGAATACAAAGTTTATTAAAATCCAAAACCTCATTTATAAACCTCCCAACCCTATTTATATTCAACGAAATATATAAAATAGTGTATATATGTACAAGAAGGCTCATTACATCATAAAGAAGACAACAAAACAATAAAATCTTCTCTTTACCCTTCACTGAAGTGCTAGATTGCGAACCCGAAATATTAAATTTGGGGTGAGTGTTCCAACTTTCTCAGTAAGTAAAGATTCACAAAGCCATCGATATCCATATAATAATCAAGAACATTATATAATAACACTATGCACCAATGTTAACTAACTATAATATGAAAAGCGTATAATTCAACAAATGATGAATGCAAATTAAAATTGTCAATGAATATTACACTGTGATTCTCATTTAATTTGTAAAACTAGGTCGATTACCTACTGACGCCATTAATGCGATTACTAGACCAACACATTGGCCGATATGCTGTCTAGCCAATCCATTAATGCCCAATTATTCTAAGCAAAATCCTCTAGTGAGTATGTAATCCACGCAACCTATTAAATTGACCAAGAGTTATATATAGGCCGAAAAGGTAAACCATATCCTATAAACCTATTCTCAAAACTAGGAGTTACTCTTGTAAGTCAAATTACACCCTGTTTTCCACTTGTTGAAAATCATCATAGTGTATATAGTCCCCCATTTTAGTGCATAAACTAAATTAACTACATGTACTAGAATAGCCAGGCAACATTGGTTAATAAGTGAATATGTGCTTACCTTGGTTTAGGTTTTCACTCAAAATTCCCTAACTTTTCAGGTTACTTACGCTTTCTCAGGGATCCAACACCTATCACAAACTTTTTTTGATCAATATAGGCCTAATACTCTACCCCTAGTTTAGTCCCTAAGTCCTCCAAAAATTCTAATCAAATCTCAACATATTTGGTAATTTTTGGGGTAGGAGCACGGTCCCTCAATAGTTTACTCTACCCCTAGTTCATCCTCACTGATGAAGAAGTGCGCTCCTCTTCTAGGTGAACCATGCTCCAACTTGTACTATCTCAACAGCACACAAGGCAACAACCACTATTCTATCCACAAATTCGCAAAACAACATTCAAAACTCCAAAAACACAGAAGGGATGACCTCTCAAAATACATTAGGGAGGACCTTTAGTCAGGTAACAAACCATTTCCAATGACCAAACAACACAATTCACAAAGATTCATCACCTATTATCAAATTGAACTTCAAAAACATGAAAATCAGACTTACCAAAGTGATGATCTATGAATTTCCAGTTGATTAAGTCCTCAATTCACATTGAAAGAACTCCCTGATTGATCTCTTAATATCATAATCTCAAACCATCAACCCTCTTTCACTCTATCGATCGAATTATGGAGATAAGTATGAGGTTTTTAGTTTAAATATATAGATTTTCATCGAGATAAGCATTGCGCTATCTCGATACTGATCAAATGATTAACATGTTAACCTAACAGTGCTTAAAGTTTCACACATATTGATACCATCAACACTCAAGCTCATCTCAAGGCAATCTTATAATCCATATAATTTAAAACAATTTTATAATTCTCAATATATATATATATATATATATTAAATGTATATAAATATATATATATATATATTTCATGTATTTTCTCACCGATAAATTCGTCGAACATGCCTAAGAGTGTTCTTGGGTGTGCTCATTCATTCCACGACCCATTCATCGCACTTTGTATGTTGGCTATTTATTGTTTATTATGTATTTTCCAATTTTAGGCTTGTAAATAAACTCCATTTCGTAATACAACCTATAAAATTCTTCAACATTCTGATAAGTTGGTATTTATATGTATTTAATAGTCTATTTTAGTATATTTAATTATTGAAAGGATTTAAAATATATATTTAATTATATTTTTGGTCATTTTTAGAAGAAACAGAGTGCGCGGTTGAACTCGTGGAGGAAAAATACTCAAAATGGACTATTTACTTGAAGTGATCGGATGTCGGACAGTTTGCCTCAAAATACGCATTGCGTGGTGGGTCGAATAGCAAATAGTATGTTCCAGCCAATCACAGCGTGCCACGTCAGCGGTTCGAACACAGTGGGTGCCACATGTCACGCGTCTAGTTGGTCAACAGCGTCGCCACGTTAGCAACACAAAGCCAGCGACACCAATCACTCGTTGCTACGTCACCAAAGAAGCCACGTCACACACTGCATTCCTTCTTCTCGCACAGCCTTCGTCGATCTGCCTCGAGATGCATTCATACACAAACTCCCAGAATTTCGGTGATAATCGCGCGATTTTCGTCCGAGCCACGTGTTGAGGCATGTGCCTTAGGTCAATCCATTAACTGTCTTTATAAATACTTCTAGTTAATAAAATAGAGGATTTCTTTTGTTGTTTATTATAATTAATTTGCATGTTTACATTATAATAAGATCCATGGGTATTTATAGAAATATCATAAATGTCCCTAGTCGATCATTATACTGGGAACTATAATGAATTAAGACTAGTGTGAGTCTTGATTGATGATCATATGATGATTACACGTATAGGGATACGAATCAAGATCACGAGTACTTGTTAGGGAACAAAGTACTGAACCGACCCGCTATGAGAACATCACATGGATTAAGTCATAGTTGTTTCTCATGATAGGTATATTTTTCAGTCCTCTTATTTGAGATTATCAAGACTTCAACATTAGGAACATAGTGATTTGACACTATCAAACGTTGTCTTTAACCGGACGATTATAAAGGTTGTGATTGGTTACTTGTGTGAGCAATGTGATGAAGTTGTGTAATCGAGATAGAATTTGTCCCTCTCATATAAAAAGAGATATCTAGTGGATCCCTCGATGTGTTAAACTGTTAAAAGGCCTAGTCTAAGTGAATTGATATTGATCGATGTCACTTGGATGTTTTTAGTCTACCTAGAGATCGAGACTAGTATGATTGAACATGTTGGATGATAATTTTATGCCTTATATTTGATCAAAATGATATCGTGTGACAAAAGGATGTTATATACACTATTGATTAGGTTGTATCGATTTGATATTCGTACAACTTGGGTAGTCATAATGTCTTGCTAGAGGCGCTTATGACTTGTATACCAAAATGTGTTTTGGTACACTACCAACGTTGTATGAGCCTATTGGGTCGCACACTAAGAATGGTTTTGTGAGATTTTAAGATGGTTAAGAAAAATAAATTTTATATGATAAAATTCATGACGGAAACGTCTTTGTGGTGTATTACACTTATACTTCTTTAAGTAGGGGTATCTGTGTAATTTACTTAACCACCTATATACAAGGGTTGTATAAATAGACGCTTTAAGTTAGAATACACGGACGAAAGGTCAAAAGGCCGAAACTCTATTTTCGTTTCAGAAACGACTTAGAGTCTTTGGTATTCTCTGGATCGTTTTGAAGAGAAAAACAAAAGGTTTGGTATTCTCTCGAAGCTAGCACTTCGAATATCGGCAGCCGTTCGTGTGTGGACTACTGGTAGAGGGCGTTCGTCGTTGGCAGCGCCTTAGAGATCGATTAACCTTCAGAAAGGTACATTGCGACTAGGTATGATTATGTTTTCATGGTTTAAACGTTTTAATGGAATTAGATTCGGATCCTGTTGGGGTTTTTGTCAAAATTGTTTTGTAATTTCGCTGCGTGTGAACCCCAAAACCCAACAGTGGTATCAGAGCCTTCGAGTTCAATTCCATTAAATTCATTGCATGTTTTCTTCTGATATATACATGATATATGATTGAAAACAAGTTAATAGTTGATGTATATGTGATATACATAAGTTGCCTTTGAGATTTATTATCATGTTTTGTGTATATGATACACATATTCGTGATTTAATTAAAATCAGTTTCGTACATGCTAGTAACCATGTTAGGTTAATTCAAATAATTTTAATGAATTAATTTCGTGTTCTCTGATCCATGACACCATTAGGTTCGATTGGGATAGTAGTTTATGATTCAATTACATGTTTGCGATTATTTGGATGAGGACCGAAATTGCAAATAATTAATTTTCGAAATTATTTATTTATAAATAATTAAACTACGAAATTATTTATTTATAATTAATTAATTTCGAAATTATTTATTTATAATTAATTAATTTCGAAATTATTTATTTATAATTAATTAATTTCGATATTATTTATTTATAATTAATTAATTTCGATATTATTTATTTATAATTAATTAATTTTCGAATTTATTTATTTATAATTAATTAATTTTTGAAATTATTTATTTATCTTGTTATATGTATTTTGTTATGAAGTTTCTATTTGTTAAAGATAGATAACAAATTAGAATATGAGATAAATATCAAGAATCTTGTTATTGGTGATATACTAGGATTCAAATATCTTTAATCCAAAATAAATAATTAATTTTCGAAATTATTTATGTATCTAGTTATATCTATTTTGTTATGAAGTTTCTATTTGATAAAGATAGATAACAAATTAGAATAAGAGATAAATATCAAGAATCTTGTTATTGGTGATATAGTAGGATTCAAATATCTTAAATCCAAAATAAATAATTAATTTTCGAAATTAATTATTTATCTTGTTATATCTATTTTGTTATGAAGTTTCTATTTGATAAAGATAGATAACAAATTAGAATATGAGATAAATATCAAGAATCTTGTTATTGGTGATATTCTAGGATTCTAATATTTTAAATTCAAAATAAATAATTAATTTTCGAAATTAATTATTTATATTGTTATATCTATTTTGTTATGAAGTTTCTATTTGATAAAGATAGATAACAAATTAGAATAGGAGATAAATATCAAGAATCTTGTTATTGATGATATACTTTCAAATCTTAAATCTAATTGGATTAGGATAAGATGATTAGTTAGATGTGGGCCCGGGTTAATTAAAATGTTTTAATTGACTTAATTTCGGATAAATTAAGGGGTTAATTTATTATAATAAAATCAGCAAAAAATTAGGATTTTCTATAGCGAATTTTAACTTTCGAATTGAGATTCGTCTTCTAAAAAAAAAAACGGGGGCGCTGCCCCCTGTACCCCGTCCCGCTAACCGGCTAGCGGACGACCGTCTAAGTAATCCTAGCGTACGAAAATTCTTTTGTTAGTGAAAAGTATAAAAAAAAAATTCCAAATTGTTTAATGATTGAACAAATCAATAAAATATATGATATTTCATTGTTTACATAAAATCACTAAAACTGAATAAAATCCCTCTATTAAATTAAGTCTCGTGCCATCCATTTTAAACATTTGTCAAGGCCTCGATCACACTAATATAGTTTTAGCCATAGTTGGGTGTATTGTGTTATCTTGGTGAGACAAGTTGGGTAAGAGTTACTTTAATGTTTAAAATGGTCCGACTTAATAAAGCCATTAAAATAGTTTTGAGCTTTAGGCAAATGATGAGATAAAAACATGCTAAGACATAAATGTCCCATATCTCATAAAAGGATCTAAAAATTACATAAGATGTAATTGGTAACTGTTACCTACCTAAATAATCTAGTTCTGTGTTTCATGCCATAGCTGTCATAGAATTAGGTGAAATATGAATTTTAGTCCCCTAAATAAATAGTACATTTTAGGAGGGTTGTTAATTTAGTGGGAGTCTATTCCTCTATACTAAAATAAACTTTACATAATCTTTATTGTAGATCAATGGCCTCTTCAAGTAACAATAATCCCCTATCACTGCGATCCATCCTTGAGAAGGATAAGCTATCTGGGACTAACTTTATTGACTGATTCAAAAACTTAAGAATTGTTCTTAAGCATGAACGCAAGTTGTATGTTCTGGATGCTCCAATCCCTGAGGACCCACTAGCCAATGCTACGAAAGCTGTAAGGATGCGCATAATAAGCATGTCAGCGATTCTACAGATGTTGCATGTATTATGCTAGCAACTATGGTTCCTGAACTTCAGAAGGACATGGAACTAATGGAAGCCTACGACATGGCCGTAATGCTGAAGGAAAATTTCCAACAGCAAGCTAGGCATAAAGGTTCGAGATAGTCAAAAACCTACATTCTTGCAAGATGACTGAGGGTGCGTTAGTTGGTCCTCATGTTCTGAAGATGAAGGGCCATGTTGACCAGCTTGATAGACTCGGATTTCCCATAAGACAAGAGTTGGCTACGGATTTGATCCTGAATTCATTACCAGAAAGTTACTCACAATTAGTGATGAACTACAATATGAATAATATGGAGAAATCAATTTCGGAGTTGCATTTGATGCTCAAAATTGCTGAACAAAATATCAAGAAACCCTCTAGTAATATGTTGATGGTCTAAAAGGGAAAGGGAATGAAGAAGAAAGGCAAAGGCAAGGCTAGAGTTTCCAAGGCTATTGTTGCACCTGTCGCAAAGCCTATGGAACAAGTCAAGACCCGGCATGTTCCTGCTTCAAAACACCCAAAAGAAAAGGAAGAAAATTGTTATTTATGTAATCAAACCTATCTTTGGCATTGTCGTCTCGACACATAAACGAGAAACGCATAACGAAGCTCCATAAAGATGGGCTTCTAGATTCATTTGATTTAGAAACATATGAAACATGCGTATCTTGTTTACTAGGCAAGATGATTAAAGTCCCTTTACTGGACACAATGAAAGGGCAAGTGATTTATTGGGTCTAATACATACTGATGTATGCGGTCCTATAAACACAATGTCTAGAGGAGGTTATCAGTACTTCATTACATTTACGATGATTTCAGAGATATGGTTATGTATATCTTATGAAACATAAAGCTGAATCATTTGAGATGTTTCAACGTTTCAAAATGAAGTGAAGAATCAACTTGGTAAAACTATTAAAACACTTTGATCAGATCGAGGTGGTGAATATTTAAGCCAAGAATTTGATGATCATTTTAAAAATTGTGGGATTGTCTCCCAATTGACTCCACCAGCAACTCCACAATGGAATGAAGTTTCTGAAAGGAGAAATCGAAACTTATTAGATATGGTTCGATCTATGAAGAGTCATGCTGATCTTCCATTATCCTTTTGGGGTTATGCATTACAAACTGCAGCTTTCGCTCTAAATCGAGTTCCTTCTAAAGTGGTTGATAAAACATCATATGAGATATGGTACGGGAAGAGACCTAGTTTGTCTTTCCTTAAGATTTGTGGTTGTGAGGCTTACGTAAAACGACAAGTCTCAGAAAAACTAGCACCTAAATCTGACAAGTGTTTATTTGTGGGGTATCCTAAGGAAACAAAAGGATATTACTTTTATAATCTCGTTGAGAACAAAGTGTTTGTTGCTCGGTTTGTTGCTCGGTATGGTGCCTTTATGGAAAAATAGTTTATTTCAAAAGGCACTAGTAGGGAGAGAAATAAATCTTGAAGAAGTTCAAGAATCACATATAAACCACTGAACATTCTCTTGGAAGTTCAACAACGTTCGAACCAGTTGAACCTCATGGCGACACAAGGCCCACGTAAATCTGGTAGGGTAAGACATAGCCGAGAGAGATTCGATTTCTCATTACGATAGTCGTGATGTGTTGCTTATGGATCAAAATGAGCCCACCACTTATCGGGAGGCTATGTCCCGGACCGGACTCGGATAAATGGCTAAGTGCCATGAACTCGATATGCAATCCATGTATGATAACCAAGTTTTGAACTTGGTTGATTTACTGAAGGTGGTAAGACCATTGGATGTAAATGGGTTTTCAAGAAGAAAAATCGACATGGATGGCTATGTGCATACTTTTAAAGCAAGAGTTGTAGCAAAAGGTTTCAGCGGACTCAAGGTGTTGATTATGATGAAACTTTTTCGCCAGTAGCCATGCTTAAATCCATAAGAATTTTAATTGCAATTACTGCATATTATGACTATGAGATATGGCAAATGGATGTAAAAACAACATTTCTTAATGGAAAGCTGCTTGAGGACATGTATATGACACAACCTGAAGGTTTTGTACATCCTGAGAATTCTACGAAGGTATGTAAGCTTCAAAGATCTATTTATGGATTAAAGCAAGCTTCTCGGAGTTGGAATCTCCGTTTTGATGAGGCAATCAAGGATTTTGGTTTTATTAAGAACAAAGATGAGCCTTGTGTACACAAAAAGGTCAGTAGGAGTGTAGTTCTTTTTCTGGTACTGTATGTTGATGATATATTACTTATCGGAAATGACATCCCAACATTGCGGAGTGTCAAGTCTTGGTTAGGGAAGTGTTTCTCAATGAAAGACTTAGGAGATGCAGCCTATATCCTAGGGATAAGGATCTATAGGGATAGATCTAAGAGGCTAATCGGTCTAAGTCATAGTGCTTACATAGAGAAGGTGCTGAATAGGTTCAGTTTGCAAAACTCTAAAAGAGGATTGTTGCCAATGTTTCATGGCATAAGTCTCAGCAAGACTCAATGTCCTAAGACAAATGATGAGCGAGACCATATGAATAAGATTCCATATGCATCAGCTATTGGATCTATCATGTATGCCATGCTATGCACTCGACCTGATGTGTCATGTGCTTTAAGCACTACAAGTAGATATCAGTCAGATCCTGGTGAGAGTCATGTTGGGGCATGTGCCCTAGGTCAATCCATTAACTATCTTTATGAATACTTTTAGTTAATAAAATAGAGGATTTCCTTTGTTGTTTATTATAATTAATTTGCATGTTTACATTATAATAAGATCCATAGGTATTTATAGAAATATCTTAAATGTCCCTAGTCGATCATTATACTGGGAACTATAATGAATTAAGACTAGTGTGAGTCTTGATTGATGATCATATGATGATTATACGTATAGGGATACGAATCAAGATCACGAGTACTTGTTAGGGAACAAAGTACTGGACCGACCCGCTATGAGAACATCACATGGATTAAGTCATAGTTGTTTCTCATGATAAGTATATTTTTCAGTCCTCTGACTTGAGATTACCAGAGACTTCAACATTAGGAACATAGTGATTTGACACTATCAAACGTTGTCTTTAACTGGACGATTATAAAGGTTGTGATTGGTTACTATGTGAGCAATGTGATGAAGTTGTGTAATCGAGATAGAATTTGTCCCTCTCATATAAAGAGAGATATCCAGTGGATCCCTCGATGTGTTAGACTGTTAAAAGGCCTAGTCTAAGTGAATTGATATTGATCAATGTCACTTGGATGTTTTCGGTCTACCTAGAGATAGAGACTAGTACGATTGAACATGTTGGATGACAATTCCATGCCTTATGTTTGATCAAAAGGATATCGTGTGACAAAAGGATGTTATATACATTATTGATTAGGTTGTATCGATTTGATATTCGTACGACTTGGGTAGTCATAATGTCTTGCTAGAGGCCGCTTATGACTTGTATACCAAAATGTGTTTTGGTACACTGCCAACGTTGTATGAGCCTATTGGGTCGCACACTAAGAATGGTTTTGCGAGATTTTTAAGATGGTTCAGAAAAATGAATTTTATATGATAAAATTCATGACGGAAACGTCCTTGTGGTGTATTACACTTATACTTCTTTAAGTAGGGGTATATGTGTAATTTACTTAACCGTCTATATACAAGAGTTGTATAAATAGACGCTTTAAGTTAGAATACACTAACGAAAATACTAACGAAAGATCAAAAGGCCAAAACTCCTTTTTCGTTTGAGAAACGACTTAGGGTTTTTGGTATGCTCTGCATCGTTTTGGAGAGAAACAAAAAGATTTGGTATTCTCTCGAAGCTAGCACTTCGAATCTCGGTCGTCGTTCGTGTGTGGACTGCTGATAGAGGGCGTTCTTCGTTGGCAACGCCTTAGAGATCGATCAACCTTCTGAAAGGTATATTGCGATTGAGGTATGATTAAGTTTTTCATGGTTTAAACGTTTTTAATGGAATTAGATTCGGATCCTGTTGGGGTTTTTGTCAAAATTGTTTTGTAATTTCCTCTGCGTATGAACCCCAAAACCCAACAAGTCACTGGATAGCAGTAAATAACATTCTTAAATACTTTAGAAGGACTAAGGAAATGTTCTTGGTATATGGAGGTTTTGAAAATGATCTAGTTGTAAATGGTTACACAGATGCAAGTTTTCAAACTGATATTCAAACTGATATAGATGATTTTAGATCGCAATCTGGATATGTGTTTATTTTGAATGGGGTGCGAAAAGGTGGAAAAGTTTGAAGCAAGAGACGTGGCGAGATTCTACAATAGAAGCTGAGTATATTGCAGCGTCCAATGCAACAAAGGAGGCAGTTTGGGTCAAGAAGTTCATTTCTGAACTAGGTGTGGTTCCAAGTATTGCTAACCCTGTTTGTTTGTATTGTGACAATAACGGGGCAATAGCACAGGCCAAGGAACTTAGATCACACCACAGATCCAAACATATACTCAGGCGTTTTCATCTAATCAGAGAAATTATTGAAAGGGGAGACATAAAGATTTGCAGAGTACCTACTGAAGACAACGTTGTGGATCCATTGACGAAAGCTCTTCCACAAGCAAAACGTGATGGTCATGTTAGATCATTAGGCATTAGATGCATATATGATTGGCCCTAATGCAAGTGGGAGATATTGGGGCATGTGCCCTAGGTCAATCCATTAACTGTCTTTATGAATAGTTTTAGTTAATAAAATAGAGGATTTCATTTGTTGTTTATTATAATTAATTTGCATGTTTACATTATAATAAGATCCATGGGTATTTACAGAAATATCCTAAATGTCCCTAGTCGATCATTATACTGGGAACTATAATGAATAAAGACTAGTGTGAGTCTTGATTGATGATCATATGATGATTACACGTATAGGGATACGAATCAAGATCACGAGTACTTGTTAGGGAACAAAGTACTGGACCGACCCGCTATGAGAACATCACATGGATTAAGTCATAGTTGTTTCTCATGATAAGTATATTTTTCAGTCCTCTGACCTGAGATTATCGGAGACTTCAACATTAGGAACATAGTGATTTGACACTATCAAACGTTGTCTTTAACCGGACAATTATAAAGGTTGTGATTGGTTATTGTGTGAGCAATGTGATGAAGTTGTGTAATCGAGATAGAATTTGTCCTTCTCATATAAAGAGAGATATCTAGTGGATCCCTCGATGTGTTAGAGTGTTAAAAGGCCTAGTCTAAGTGAATTGATATTGATCAATGTCACTTAGATGTTTTCAGTCTACCTAGAGATCGAGACTAGTACGATTGAACATGTTGGATAACAATTCCATGCCTTATGTTTGATCAAAAGGATATCGTGTGACAAAATGATGTTATATACAATATTGATTAGGTTGTATCGATTTGATATTTGTACAACTTGGGTAGTCATAATGTCTTGCTAGAGGCCGATTTTGACTTGTATACCAAAATGTGTTTTGGTACACCGCCAACGTTGTTTGATCTTATTGGGTCGCACACTAAGAATGGTTTTGCGAGATTTTAAGATGGTTCAGAAAAATGAATTTTATATGATAAAATTCATGACGGAAACGTTCTTGTGGTGTATTACACTTGTACTTCTTTCAGTAGGGGTATCTGTGTAATTTACTTAACCGTCTATATACAAGGGTTGTATAAATAGACGCTTTAAGTTAGAATACACGGATGAAAAATCAAAAGGCAGAAACTCTATTTTCGTTTCGAAACGACTTAGGGTTTTTGGTATGCTCTGGATAGTTTTGAAGAGAAAAACAAAAGGTTTGGTATTCTCTCAAGCTAGCACTTCGAATATCGGCCGCAGTTCGTGTGTGACTACTGGTAGAGGGCGTTCTTCGTTGGCAGCGCCTTAGAGATCGATTAACCTTCAGAAAGGTACATTGCGACTGAGGTATGATTAAGTTTTCATGGTTTAAACGTTTTTAATGGAATTAGATTCGGATCCTGTTGGGGTTTTTGTCAAAATTGTTTTGTAATTTCGCTGCGTGTGAACCCCAAAACCCAACAGTGGTATCAGAGCCTAAGTCGAAGGGAAGCAAGTCGGATCATGGATTCATAGCATATTATGTGAGATCTTTTATTTTATTATTTAATTAATTTAATTTCTCCTATTTCATTTTTGTTTATTTTAATTATTATGATTTAGATCTATGGTATGTATGTGGCCAGTGCATGCTTTTAGGTTGACAATCTACTGTTATTTGGAATATTAGTATCTGTATAATTGTGCTTTTAGACCAATAAAGTAACAAACATTCACCCGTTTGCCATAAAAACCTTTCGGTGTTTGAATGTGCAACAATTGAATCTAGGTTAAATCGGTAGCGGATGCGACCCGGTTATTTAGGATTAGTGTTCCCATAGATCTATATTACTGCAGTTAGTGTGTTAAACCTGATTGGCGGATGTCTAGGGTTCTAATTAATTAGGGAAATAGTTAGTGGCGGATGTCCTGACTATCAGAATTAGGGGAATTAGGAATTTCTGGCGGATGTCGATTTTCCATGGCTAATCTAGGAGAATTAAATTAATAATTTTTATGGGAAAGATTGAGGACCATTGAATGCTATTGAATCTTGATTCTGATTTATCGAACTGGAGATTTAGGTGATTTTTCATTATTGATAGTAATTTTTGCGAACTTTTTATTTTTGTTAGTTTAATTAATTATTTTATTGAATTTTCTGAAAATCCCATTTTTAGTTAACTTGGAGTAAACTCAAGTCCCGTGGATTCGACCCCGTATTTATCACTACTACACCCTTGTGGTTGGTAACTCTATTACGGGTTATATTTGGCACGCACGACACATTTGGTTCCCCACGTGCCCTGATCAGTGATAGAGGCACTCACTTCTTCAACCGTACGGTTGAAAGTCTTCTGAGGAGGTATAATGTCAGTCATCGAACGTCTACTACATATCATCCCCAGACGAGTGGCCAGGCAGAGGTCTCTAATAGAAAGATCAAATCCATCTTGGAGAAGACGTTGAATCCCACTCGTAAAGATTGGAGTGCACGTCTTGATGATGCGGTTTGGGCATACCGAACGGCGTTTAAAACGCCAATTGGGGTGTCCCCATATCTCCTTGTGTTTGGTAAAGCTTGTCACCTGCCAATCGAGCTTGAGCATAAAACCTACTGGGCTGTGAAACAGTTTAATATGAAGCTCGACGAAGCAGGAAAAGAGAGAAAGCTCAATCTCCAAGAGTTAGAGGAAATCAGGAACGACGCGAATGAGAATGCGCGAATTTATAAAGAAAAAACTAAAGCGTTCCATGATAGAAATCCCTCTAGGAAATCTTTTCGTGTTGGTCAGAAAGTGCTTTTATTTCAGTCACGTCTGAAGATTTTTGCAGGTAAGCTGAGATCGAGGTGGGCATGACCATATACTGTGACTGCGGTGTATGAGCACGGAGCAGTGAAGATTCAGAGTATGAAGACTGGTAATGTATTTAAGGTGAACGACCACAGATTGAAGATCTTCTATGAAGACTTCCCAAGCCATGATCTGGAGGTCGTTTCACTGGCAATGCCAGTCTATATTGATTGACAGACTCCGACCAAGTCGAGCCAACAACTTTAACCAAAAGCGCTATTGGGAGGCAAACCAAACTTTGATAAGTATTATTTAGTTTATTTATTTTCATATTTTTTATTAATTTGCATGAATTTTTATCATTTCCTTCCTTTTATTTTTATCATATTCTTTCACCATCTTGTTTGTTTTATATGTGTGAACCTCTTGACTTGTTTTGAACCTTGAGGACAAGGTTCGGAATAAGTTTGGGGGTGTTTTAGGGATTGTGGATTGTTTTGGATGGATTTTTTGCGAAAGATCGCATATGAGATCGTTTAATTTCATTTTTTTTAATGCGGTTATATGCAGATATTGGATGGTAATGGTGGTGTTTTATATCATTTATTTCCGTTCTTTCATTTCTTGTCCATTCACATTCCTTTCTCATTCATTAGGAATTGATACACTTTCATGTATATATTTAGTATATTTTATTTATTTTAGAGTCACCCAAAACTTTGATCATGCCTTTGGTTGTGGATGAGTAAATTACAGTTGCCTTTTTAACTTGAAATTTAGAGAAAATTAGGAGAAACATTTAATCAAGTTCGTAGCTCAGCATTTTTATGATTTCATGATTAGAGACTTAGATGATGGTTGGACTTAGTGTTAGATAACGAAAATGAGTAAACGGTCAAATTTATGCAAGCTATATTATTTAACCCACATCGAGGGATTTGCTTGATTATAGTGAGAGTGAGAAATACTAACAGGAGTTTTTCTAATAAAAATAATAATAAAAAAGAGAGTCCCACAGGTTTCCGCAAGAAATGGAGCAGGGAAACTTTCGGTGGAAATAAAAGTGAGAAAATCGGTCCATAGGAAATGGAGCAGGGATTGTATTAATTGAAAAAAAAAGAAAAAAAAAGGATTTGGAGAAGAAAAAAATAAAATAAAAATGAAAAAAAAATATAATGGCGGAAGTTGTGAAACTCCTCAAATAAAAGATTTAGTTCGAATGCTTTCACTATATTAAGTAAGATTTTGAACTTGCGTGCTTAAATGTATAGACCAATAAAACTTGTGATTAGTTGATGGCCTTTGTTTTGACCGAGTCTTTTGTTTTGAAAGTTTGCTCCTAATTGTGTTTAACTTGCGAGACTTGATATATCATAACTCCGAAATTTTCTGAGTTACTTGTTAATTTGGTGACTATGTAAACCAAAGGAACTCCATGAATTTGGGTCGGGTATAGGATTAGTTGAGTCTGCGCGTTATTATATTAGAGTCTAGTTTAGTTTGTGTTTTCATTTACACCTTTGCTCGGGACGTGCAAAGTCTTAAGTTTGGGGGTATTTGATAAGTCGGTATTGATAGGTATTTAATAGTCTATTTTAGTATATTTAATTATTGAAAGTATTTAAAATATATATTTAATTATATTTTTTGGTCATTTTTAGGTGAAACGGAGTGCGCGGTTGAATTTGTGGCGGAAAAATACTCAAAATGGAGTATTTACATGCAGTGATCGGATGCCGGACAATTTGCCTTGAAATACACGTTGCGCGTGGGTCGAATAGCAAATAGTATGTTCCATCCAATCACAGCGTGCCACGTCAGCGGTTCGAACACAGTGGGTGCCACGTGTCACGCGTCTGTTGGTCCGCAGCGTCGCCGCGTTAGCAACATAAAGCCAGTGACAGCAATCACGCGTTGCCACGTCACACAACGCATTCATTCTTCTCGCACAGCCTTCGTCGATCTGCCTCGAGATGCATTCATACACAAACTCCCATAATTTCGGTGATAATCGCAAAAATTTTCGTCCGAGCCACGTGAGTGCCACGTGGCGCTCTCCCATTGGTTCAGCGCATAATAGAGACCTGTTCCGCCAATCACACGATGCCACGTGGCACAGACTCAGCCACACACAACCGAAAGCGCGGATTTTTGGCGAATTGCGCGGCGACACATCAGAGGCGGTGACAGGGCGGTCCAATGAGACGCTGACACGTCAGTGAGGCAGTTAAAATACAACGAATCACGTTTTTTACACGAGGCAGACTCAGAATTTTGATCTAAAAACACCCCTACGATGCTCCTCGACGCACGAGTCACGTACCTAACCCCTAAAATCAGTGTAGGAGTACAATTTGGACTATTTTTATATATTAGGAACCTAGGTATTATTTAGAAACAATTAATTAGTATTTTTTTAAATGATCAATTATTATTTTTAGTAATGATTTTCGAAGATGATGTCCGACTAATCAATTTCTTGCCTAAGTCGAAGGGGAAGCAAGTCGGATCATGGATTCATAGCATATTATGTGAGATCTTTTATTTTATTATTTAATTAATTTAATTTCTCCTATTTCATTGTTGTTGATTTTAATTATTATGATTTAGATCTATGGTATGTATGTGGCCAGTGCATGCTTTTAGGTTGACAATCTACTGTTATTTGAAATATTTGTATCCGTATAATTGTGCTTTTAGACCAATAAAGTAACAAACATTCACCCGTTTGCCATAAAAACCTTTCGTATTTGAATGTGCAACAATTGAATCTAGGTTAAATCGGTAGCGGATGCGACCCGGTTATTTAGGATTAGTGTTACCATATATCTATATTACTACGGTTAGTATGTTAAACCTGATTGGCGGATGTCTAGGGTTATACATTAATTAGGGAAATAGTTAATAGCGGATGTCCTGACTTTAGGAATTAGGGGAATTAGGAATTTCTGACGGATGTCGATTTTCAATGGCTAATCTAGGAGAATTAAATTAATAATTTTTTATGGGAAAGATTGAGGACCATTGAATGCTATTGAATCTTGATTCTGATTTGTGGAACTAGAGATTTAGGTGATTTTTCATTATCGATAGTAATTTTTGCGTACTTTTTATTTTTGTTAGTTTAAATAATTATTTTATTGAATTTTCGAAAAACCCCCATTTTTATTTAACTTGGAGTAAACTCAAGTCCTGTGGATTCGACCCCGTATTTACCACTACTACACTCTTGTGGTTGGTAACTCGATTACGGGTTATATTTGGCTCGCATGACACGTGATCACATTCTAAACAAACACTAATCGTCAAGCAAATACATACACGCTAATTGAGGTACGCCAAAGTTAGCCACGAGGCTAACTCAAGTTAATTAAAATTTGGATTAATGCTAATCACCAACTTAACGTAACAAGTCATTATAGTCTCCCCAATTTAAAGCATTTTCATCCTCAAAATAAAAGTAAACATAAAATTATATGTAGTTTGGAAGAGAAATGGAAACTGCTCTTTCATATAGGACTCGTGCTCCCAAGTTTGTTCCTCAGCTCCATGAAATTACCATTTCACCTTAACCATAGGAATCTCCATTCTTAGCCACTGAATCTTACGATCAAGTATTTGTATTAGTTGTTCGTCGTAAGATAAGTGTTCATGAAGATCAAATTCATTCTAATCAATTTTGGAGTGAACCAAGTCTCTATTTTGCAAAGCAAAGACATGTAGTCCAAATTATGAACTCTAGCTAGCTGAGGAGGTAACCTTAACATATAAGCAATAAGACCAATCATTTCCTGTACTCTTAACAACCCATTGTACCTTAGAGCTACCTTGCAACCCAAACTTATACAATCCTTTCATAGGTGAGACTTTCAATAGGACAAGTTCATCCTTTAAAAACTCCAAAAACCTGTAATGTTTATCAGCGTATCTTATCTGTCTTAGTTGTGTTGTAGTCAAATGCTAGCGAATCCACTAAGTTCCTTCTGAGTAGTAGTGAATTAACTCTAACCTCTGCCCAGCATGCAGGTGAATGACAAGGATGACCATATAAAGCTTCAAAGGATTCATTCTAATGTTAGCCTTATCGCTATTACTATAAGGGAACTCGTATAGAGGAATGTATTTCTCCCAATTACCACAACACCCTAAAACACAAGCTCGAATCATATCATCTAACATCAATATAAACTACTCAGTCTGACCATCAGTCTGTGAATTGTATGTCGTACTGAGGTTAAGAAAGTTCCTAGCTATTTCTGCAATTCACTCTATAGTCTGTATGTGAATCTCAAATCTCTATCTGAAGTAACTGATACTGGAGCTCTAAGAAATCTCAACACCTAACATCTGTATATCTTACATAATCGGTAGAGGATCTTGTATGGAAAATAGTAAGAAATGCACAGACTTCATCAACTTGTCAACTACAACCCATACTGCATCATGCTTACATTGACTCAGAGGTAGACTAGAAATAAAATCCATCAATATATATTTCCATTTCCACTCAGGAATAAGCAGCAAATGCAATAACCCTCCAAGTGTCCTATGCTCAACCTTAACTTACTGATAAAGCTTACATCTCTTTACAAACTCAATAATATTAGTCTTCATACTAGGCTACCAATAAACACGCCTCATATTACGATATATCTAAGTGTTACCTGGATGAATAGTGTAATGAGCTCAATGAGATTTATGTAACAGTTCCTACCTTAATTGATCTCATTACACTATAGAATCCTGATCAGCTTTTTGACAATCAACCACCCATTGAATCATTTCTGGTTCGGCTCGAATCTAGGCAAAGAAGAACTTATTATTAGCTATAGAACTAGCTCTCTTAGTTAATGATGTGCCAGCTGGACTTTCACGAATCATCATCATTAATGCTTCCTCAAGAAGTATAAAGTGATAAGCCCTTGTAGTAGCGACGTTTTCTTTGCCTCTTTTTCTCCTACTCAAGGCATCATCAACCACATTTTCTTTGCCTCGATGGTACTCTAGAGTGAAGTCATAATCCTTGAGGAACTCAAGAAATCTATTAGTTACCTCTGAGAAAACCACTATTTCAGTTTCTTATGATCTAAAAATACTGTAAACTTTTCACCGTACAAATAGTGCTACCAATTCTTCAAGGCAGAAAACAACTGAAGCTAGATCAAGATCATGAACTACATAATTTCTTTCATGAACCTTAAGTAGCCTTAAAGCATAAGCCACAATCTTGCCTTCCTACATCAGTACACAACCTAAGCCTGAATGATTAGCATCTATATAAATCACTAATTCCTTCCTTGATTTGGGTGATGTAAGTACATGTGTTGTAGTGAAACTATCCTTCAAACCATTGAAGGAAGCCTTGCACTCATCTAACCAAACAAAATCAACGTCTTTCTTTATTAGCCGAGTCATTGGTAGAGCTATACGTTAGTAAGCTCATTCTTCATTGGATCAACAGATATACCCTCGTTACTAACCATATGTCCAAGAAACCTGACCTCTGAAGACCAGAATTCACACTTATTAAATTAGGCATATAGTTGATTATCCTATAAAGTCTACAATTTAACTCGAAGGTGGTGCGAATGCTCTTTCTCAGTCTTTGAATATATCAAAATATCATTAATAAACACGATGATAAACTGGTCATGATAGGGTTGAAACACCCTATCAATCAAATCCATGAACGTAGCAGGAGCGTTAGTGAGCCCAAACGACATCATTGTAAACTTGAAATGCCATTAGCGAGTTCTAAAAGCCTTATTCGAGACATCTTCATCCCTGATCCTCAGTTGATGATATCAAGACCTCAAATCAATCTTCGAGAAATATATGGGAACCTTTAACTGATCAAATAAATTAGTGATCTTGGGCAATGGGTATTTGTTCCTAATAGTCACCCGATTAAGTTGTTTATTATCAATTCACATGCATGGGGTTCCATTTTGTTTCTTCAAAAAAGAAGTTGCACTCACCATGATGACATATTAGGATGGATAAACCACCTTTTGTAACAACTCCTCAAGCTGAGTTTGCCATTCAAGTAATTCCTTCAGTGCCATACAATACGGAGCAATTGATATAGGTTTGGTACTAGGAATAAGATTAATGATAAATTCAATCACACGTGGTAGTGGAAGTCCAAGCAAATCAGATGAAAAAACTTTTGAAAACTCACAAACCACGGGTATCCAACTAACCTTAACGTCCTGACCTGGCTCTCCAAATGTGACAACTCCCACCATAACTTCTAAATCTCAAGGAATAGTTTCCCTTCCATGAGTAACAAGTCATGAAGGATTATAACTTTTATAGACTATAATTTCATATTGGTCAGGGATCTAAAAATTACCCTCTTATGGAAATAACCAATACTGGCATAGTATGTTAATAACCAATCCATCCATAGTAGTGCATCATACTCCAAGAAATCTATTACCCTTAGTTCAATTAGGAGTTTATTCTCCCTAATTTTTACTACACATCCCTCATAGAAAAAGTTTAGATAAACTTTCTCACTTACCGTTGTGCTCAAAATCAACAATGTACTAGCTCTATCAAGTTTCAATTTTAACTCATCCACTATTGCACCAACAATAAAGGAAATTGGAGAACCAGCATCAATTAAAACATGTATATCTTGACCACAAATGTTCAATATACCTTCATCAAGTGTCATATTGGCCTCTAGATCTGCCTCGGCCACTACATGAGTTTGACCTCGTGTTTATGGTACTATATTGCCTACTGATGTTGCTAATGACATAGAACATTCTCTCCGAATATGCCTCGTCTGCCCACACTGATAGCATATTATAGAGTCTCTTTAAGGAAAACTATCCAGATCCACTTGGTTTCTGTGAGAACGATTACTCTACTCTTGTCTTTACCTCTAGACCGACTTAGTGGCAAAGGTGGTTTGCTATCAAAGACTGAGAAACTGGTTGAATCGGTACACTAACAAGTGTTTTCCCTATAGACCTTGACTATGTAGCTGTTCCAATTACACTCCTTTACTTCTTCCTTGGCCGAAAATAAGCAAATTCCTAGGTTCTCTAACTCCTAAGGAACAGTGGTACTAGTGGTGGCATAAGTACTGTTTCAAAAGGTCTAGCTAAAAAGGTTGCTTCTATCTCTGTCGCACTCTTAAAAATAGAAGCATAGCTAGTATAAAGATGAAAGAAAACCATAACCCTGATCCCATAACTCAACCCTCCAAGAATCAAGTCTATTTGTTTCTCTTCCTACTCTACCATCTCAGGAGCGAATTCACTCAACTTAGTGAACTTTCTCTCATACTACCGTACAGACATGTCTCCCTATTTTAGCTGAATAAGATCTGTTTTCTTCCTGTTCCTGAATAATTTTGAGAAATACTACATGTAGAACACGGTCCTAAACTATGGCCAAGTGGTGATAGTCTTCCATTTTCTCTTTAAGGAACTCCACCACTTTTATACAGAATCAATCAATAAGAATGTGACTAGCTTAACCTTAAAACCGATCATCCACTTCTATAGCAACGAATCATTGCTCATCTCTTGTACCTAAGTGTCAGATACCTCTTCCTCTATTGTGCCATTGAGTCCCATAATATCGTATTTCATAAATTCCTTGCGAGTTCTAAGAAATACAGCCTTATCAGAATCAGTTGGCATCGTGGAAGCTGTTTTAGGCACCTAAATATGTGCAAAAACTAAATGGTCTCGAGCTACTACTGTCTCAGCTCCTCTCTCGGCTTTACTAACCTTATGACTGGTTGTAGGTTGTGCCTTTGGTCTCTGTACTGGTGATCCCATCTAAGCCATCAATATACCGATAAGTTTTGCCTAAGTCTCCATAAGTTCCCTCATTTTCTAGTCCATTATAGATTTCTATTAATCCTTAGTTTCCCTATTACCCTGAGGTCTAGGTCTCTGTGAACCTTCTCCCTAGTACACCATTAAACTCTAAAGTCAAAGGAGAGATAAAATCATTAGGGTACCATTCAGAGTAAACAATGAAATCATATCTATATAACAAATAATAATATGTACAATAAATAACGTATGATATTTTTTCATTATCATTTTTCCCTAAAACACGATGAAAACCGTTTATTAAACCTTAAGCTTATTCTTAACTCAAGAAAACTCTGAAAGTCACATGCTATCGCTTATCTAGAAAACAATTCAAAAGAGAAATCGAGGTCAGAGCCTTGGCTATGATACCAAATTGTATCAAAATTACCACTTAATTCAAAAGTGATGAAACTTAGGCTCTGATACCAAGCTGTAGCATCCCCTATCCCGATTAAGGTGATACTCAGCCGAAAACACTAATTAAGCCTCGTTAACTCAGCAAGACTTAACTAGAGCCAGCAACCTTTCTATAACAAATAAACTCAACCTTTATATTGATATAAATAAACAATACAAAGTATATACAGAAGAAAATCTAAGACTTTTTCATTAATTAACAATATACAAAAACAAAGAGTTTATCAAAATCTAAAACCTCATTTATAAACCTCCTAACCCTATTTATGTACAGTAAAATATATCAAACAATGTATACATATACAAGAAGGCTCATTACATTGTAGACAAGACAAACCATCACCGAAATCTTCTCTCTGCCTTTCGCTAAAGCACTAGGTTGCAAACCCAAAATATTAAATTTTGGGTGAGCGATCCAACTTGCTCATTAAGTAAATATTCGCAAAGCCATCAACATTTCATATAATAATCAAAAACATTGTGCAATAACAATATTCTCCAATGTTAACTAACAAGAATATGAAAAGCATATAATTTAACAAATAACAGATGCAAATCAAACTGTCAATGAAAATTCCCTTTTAATTTCTAAAACTATGGTTGATTACCTACTAACACCATAAATGCGATTGCTAGACAAACACATTAGTTGATGCATTGTCAAGCCAATCCATTAATGCCAAATTGTTCTATCTGAAACCCTCTAGTGAGAATGTAATCCACGCAACCTATCGAATTGAGCAAGAGTTATATATAGGTCGAGAAGGTAACCCATTTCCTATAAACCTATTCTCAAAACCAAGAGTTAAACTCATGGGAGAAATTACAAACCATATTCCATTTATTGAAAACCATCATAATGTATTGTCCCCCATTTTAGTCCACAAACTACATGAACTACATATACTAGAATAGCTAGGCAACATTGATAAATAAGCAAATTCGTACTTGGCTTGATTTAGGTTCCCGTCCTAAATTCCCTAACTTTTCGGGTCACTCATGTTTTCCCGGGGATTTAACACCTATCATAAACCATTTGTAATCAATATAGGTCTAATACCCCATATTTAGAAATCATACTTCGGTCCCTAAGTCCTCCAAAAACTTTAATCAAATCTCAACATATGTGCTATTTTCTGGGGTAGGGCATGATCCCTTAGTAAGTGGAGTACACCGCAGCAGTAGTTCATCCTCAATAATGAAAGGAGCGCGAACTTTTTCTAGGTGGAGCACGCTTCACCCTATACTATCTCGATTGTAGACATAGCAACAACCACTATTCCATCTACAAATCTACAAAACAACATTCAACACTCTGAAATTACATTAAGGAGGACCACAAGTGAGGTAACGAACTATTTCCAATGAATAAACAACACAATCCAAAGAGATTTCATCACCTACTATCAAATTGAACTTAAAAACGTGAAAACCAAACTCACCAAGGTGATGATATCAGGATTTCATGTTGATTAAGCTCCTCAACGCATACTGAAACTGAAACTGCTCCCTGATTGATCTCTTGAGATCAAAATTTCAAACTCTAAACCTTCTCTCACTCTCTCGATCGAATTTTGGAGATAAGTATGAAATTTTTAGTTTAAATATATGGATTTTTCTCAATATATGCATTGCGCTATACGAGACTGATGGAATGATTGATGTGTTAACATGGCACACCTTAAGGTGACTTACATGTTGACTTCACCAACACTTACGCTTATCTTGAGGTGATCCGACAATCCATAAAATTCAAACCAATCTTATAATTTTTAATATATATATATTTATATATCAAATATATATAGATATATATTTTTAATATTTTCTCGCTGATAAATTCACTGAATATGCCTACGAGTATTCTCGGGTGTGCACATTCATTCCATAACCCCCTCGTCGCACTTGGTGTACCTATTATTTATTATTTTTTAAGTATTTTCTAATTATATGCTTTTATATAAACTACATTTTGTACTACAACCTATAAAATTCTTAAACATTCCAAACAAAAACAAATCATCATGCAAACACACGTATATGGTAATCGAGGTATGCCAGACTTAATCAAAAGCCTAACTCAAGTTAATTAGGATTTGGATTAACACTAATCACCAGCTTAAGGTAACAAGTTGTTACATACCCTACTAGAAGGTGATCTGGTAGTGCAGGAAAGAATATGAGGACACAGATGCCTTCGTGACAACTTTAAGCCAGAAGTTCAAGAGACTTACAATGGAGTGATGAGGTTTCCAGTTAACACCACCGAGTCCGAACCGAGACCATCTCTAATAGACATAGTGCAAAATAGCTTGTTCAATGGGCTAGCCAATGCTGATCCAGTTGCACATGTAGATAATTTTTTAGAGAAGTGCGACAAAAGGCACATTACTGAAGTTAAAAAGAGGTGATCAGGATGAGACTTTTCCCATTCTCATAAGGTGGAAAAGCCAAATCTTGGTTCCAAAGGCAAAATGCGGGGAGTATGACCTCATGGGCATAAATCAATGAAAGATTTCTAGACAATTTTTTCCCCAGTGAAGGTTAGTGAAAGGAAGTTGGAAATCAATCATTTTAATTAGGAAGTTGCCTAGTCTATTGGCGAGGTTTAGGGAAGACTCGAGGAGATGCTGAAGAGATGTCTAGGACTTGGATACTTGAAATGGGCACAACTCTAGATTTCTTACTATGGTATGAACCACAACACGAGAACACTAGTAGATGTTGTAGCAGGTGGTTCTCAACTAACAAAGGATGAGGTTGGAGCATTCAATCTCCTAGATCTTATGTCTCAAAACCGTATAACAAGTAATCGTTCTACAATGAGGAAACCAGCGGGCGTATATGTGATTGAATCGCAAGCTACAATTATGGCACAACTATTTAACCTAAGCAATCAAATAGCAAAGCTTCTAATGGGACAACAAGGTCCACAAGTGCAATCAATACAACAACCCATTGATCACCAAGTCGTCATGGTTAATCAAATGGACATGCGGCAATGAATAGAATATGAAGACGTAAAATTTGCGAACAACCAAGGTTATGGAAACAACTTCGGGCCAAAAGGAATGACTCCTCAAATGCTTTATTAAGGATACAAAAACAACAATAAAAATCTCCACTTCTCATAGTAAAATCCTAATAATGCACTGAAGTTACTTATAGGCTTCGATCAACAAGTCCAGCAGGGGAAACTAGGGCAGAGTGAAGAGATGACTTCATTAAAGTCAATTGAGAAACTCTTACACACCATGGCCCTAAGCAACAGGGAACGCCATGAGAAGCGAGAAAAAGAAATGGAAGAATTGAAGTAAGCTATGAAGAGAATGGATGATGAGAGATCACAATGCATCAAGAACCATGAAAGATAGATTGGTAAGTTAGCCATTGCCTTTAATTCAAGGAAGGAAGAACAATTTTTTTAGCAACACAAACATTAATCTTATGAAAAATGCACATGTGGTCCAATTAAGAAGTGGAGAAATGAATGATGATCCATTGCAACCAAAAGATATAGCAAACAACACAATGAATCAAATCGATGAACAACACCAAAAGGATGTAGAACACTTAGAGAGTGACATAGGTACCCAAAAAAAGTTGCACCGGTAGTAAAATCATAATCGACTCAAAGGAAAGTAGGGGAGATAGGCAGAAAAAAAATGTGGTACTATGGAGAGTTATATTTCTTGACAACCCACCACTAATTAACTTTCCTCTATCATATCCTCGTTGATTCAAGAAACAAAAAGATCAAGAAGAGTTCTAGAAGTTCGTGGAGATGTTTAAAAAGTTACATATAAACATATCATCCGCGGATGCATTGGAACATATTCTGAGTTATACAAGGTTCTTGAATTACATAATGCCAAGAAAAGTGTGACTGAAAGATTATGAGTAGTAAATTTGACTGAAGAATGTAGTGCTATTCGATAAAGGAAGTTACCACCCAAGTTGAAGGACCCAGGAAGTTTTTCCATCCCATGAACTATAAGAGTACACTTGTTTGATAAGGTCTTATGTGATTAAAAAGCAAGGATAAATTTGATTCCCTTATAAGTATTCAAAAAATAAGGTTGAAGATGAGTAAAATCAACAAACATGACCTTGCAATTAGTAAATCGATCGGTGACCTATCCAAAATGAGTAATTGAAGATGTGTTGTTAAAAGTTGATGAGTTCATTTTTCTTGTTGACTTTGTAATATTAGATATGGAAGAAGATTCAGAGGTGCCACTAATTTTAAGGAGACAATTCTTAGCAATTGCACTAGCATTGATAGATGTTCAAGAAGGAAAGTTAAGGTTATAAGTAAATGATGAGGAAGTCCTATTTAATATCTATAAGGCCTTGAGATTTCCAAGAGAGGGAGAGCACTCTAAAAGCATTTTAAGTCGGATATGTATTTTTCGACAGTTTTATGAGATAGCCAAAGAGTATAAGTCAGATGACCTAATGGAGCAATGTCTAGTCTAAAGCATAACAATAAGTTATATAGTTAAGGGTGAATTTTTGGAGGTAGAAAATGCTCTATCACCAATAAGACCCCCAAAGTTTCATAAAGGTCTTGAGAAATTAGAAACATAAGTGGAAATTGTAGTTATTTAACCATAAATGGAATTAAAGCCTTTGTCAGAGCAGTTGAGATACGCATATTTAGGAGAAGATTTAACATTTCTTGTTATCATCTCAGCAACATTGATAGAAATGGAAAAAGAAAAATTTCTACAAGTTTCGAGAGAGCGCAACTCAGCGTTGGGATGGACAATGAAAGACTTAAAAGGAATTAGTCCAAAGGTATGCACATATAAGATTTTAATGGAAGAGAATCATAAAGAATCAATTGAAGCTCTGAGGTGGTTAAATCTAGTGATGAAAAAAGTCGTAAAGAAGGAGATCTTAAAATTGTTGAACACCATAATCATCTATGCTATTTCAGACAATTCTTGGGTTTCACTAATACATATAGTACCAAAGAAAAGAGGAATGACCATTATTCAAATTAAAATGGGAAAATCGATAAGTGATTATTTAGACTTATATTTAGGTTTATTTTTGTAGTGTAATTAGTGTAAATATCCCTAAATGAGATTTAATTATTGGCGTTTGAGTAGTTTTAGGTAATTAAGGTATAAAGGAAAGAAGCAAACAAAAATGAGAAAAAATAGAGAAAAAACCTAATAAAAAGGGGTCGGGGCTTTAGATATACATGGTGGCATTGTAGCCGTATAAGGCACAGTGTGGACTACGTAGGCATGGCTTGGGAGAGAAAGTAAAGTGAATAAATTAAGGTTATTAGCTTGGCGCAGCGTGGAGCTAAAGGTACGACGCTATAGGCCATAGGGACAGTGTCGAGGTCATAAGAAATGAAAAATTTATAAGAGTTGGCGGATTGGCTGCACCGTGGCACGATACACATGGTGCCCGGGGATAAGTGACAAAGCTAGATTCAAAGAAATTAAAAAAATTAATGTCTTATTTTGAGTTAAATTATAAAGTGAAGTTTTTAATTGTTATTAGGAAGTATAAACAGATGTAAGTACGTGGTAAACTCACCAAAAATCAAACATTAGCCACCATTAGAGTATTTTTAGCATATAGTTACTTTGATTTTGAGTATTTAAAAGTCTAAATGGAGAAAACATTAAAGACTCCAATTTTGTGATTCAAGATTCGTTCCATTAGTTTAAATGAATGTAATACATTTATATTCATCTTTGATTTTGAATTATTTCAATTATGAATAAAAATATGCGTGTTTCAATGATGTGAGAGTAGTCTATTAATCTTAGGGATCAATGGATCCCTATGATATGAATTATATGCTATTAACATGGTTAGAAATTAACTATAAAAATGCAATGGTTAGAATTTGTATTGATTATGAGCGTAATGCATTAGACATATTGATCATATGTTTAATGATATTAGGTTTAGAAGTTATCATGGTCATTGAAGCTTTTAATCTAGACATGAGTGGTAAAACCGTAAAATCTACAACATCAATAGATAGTTGTTGATTAGAGAGGCATGAATAGTAAACTCAATTGGTTATAGATCTAAAGATTTAGCACATTAAAGCAATGTGGAGCTTACGTTATTCACACTGATAAATGGAGTTCTAGTTTCCACATTAGGATTTTTTCATCAGGATAATGGGTTATAGTGAATTTTAAGGAAATCTCTCTATTCTAATTAGGCATTGCGCACAATATATTAAGATGTGAAAATGATTGAAAATCATAGTATTTTATTACCTAGGTAAAGTTGTGAACTAAGATATCCTTAATATCGGAGTTAAAGTATAGTTTATATTGATTACACTGGGTGGAAAAACCTTAGCAATGATTCAAAGTAAAATAGGTATTCGACTAAGTGGAAAAACCTTTCATCGAGGATGATATATGTATTCAATGTAAGTTAATTACACTATTACTATAAGTGAACTATTGTGTTTGCGGTTGCGATCGAGTATTTAGCATCGTTGCCAAGGATAGGCAGTTAGTTAGTATTAGTTAGTTAGTATGAAAAGTTGTCGAGTTTTAATTCAAGTACTTTACTTTTAAGTTCATAAAAACAAAAACGGAAAATATAGGCTTAAGTTTCTAGTTTGACTTTTTGCACTTGATATTTTATGTTTTCTTTTCGGGGATAACTAGTGCATGTTTAGCAAATGAAAGAAATAACAGCAATAATAAAACAGGCTGTTACACCCTTAATTTTAGTCTCTGGAAGAGAAAAAAATTGGAATTTGTGGGTTGGAGATTGTCTTATGCACTGAGGAAGATTTGGTAGATGTTGATGGATAGTGAAACGTCTCAAGAATCAGCGAAATCGTAGGAGATTGTGAGGAATGCATCTTAAGGTAAAATCAATGGCTGCTATAATGAAGGAAATTCGTGGGAGGCTTGGCGAAGATCTGGGAGTACGTGCGTCACGGATCTCAAGACAAATTAAGTCCTTTACTTGCTCATCTCTTATAATTGTGAGTGTTGATCCTGAGGCTTGATCCAATAGCTGTTGACACGCTATATGAGAATCATGTTTCTGTGGTGCATTCCTGAGTGTTACTCCCTCTCTTGATCATTTCTTCAGTGTGCGTCTCAAGGCAGATCTGATGGCAACTGTTCACACTGTAGGGTGACTTATACTTAGTCATTTTTAGGCTCTTCTCAGCTAATGCGCCACCAAACTTCTCTTAAACCACCATAATATCAACATGGACCAATGTGGGTCCTACTAAGTCATCTCGAAATATGTTTACACTTGTTTTTCAATACCAAACGCTGAGAACACTTCAAAAGATCTCAAATTATTTCTTTTCACCAAATTGTCACTGAAACACTGAAAATATAAACAAAATAGAGTTAGTTAATTTTATGAAGCAGTGAGATCTAAAGACATATAAAATAAACACTTAAATATATTAATATTAACTACTTAACAACCCACCAATCCTGTTCAGGTGGTTCCCAAGCAAACGGGGATCATAGTTTTCATGAACTCACATGGTGAGTTAGTCCTAATCCGCATCCAAAATGGATGGCTGGTTTGTATTGATTATAAGAATTTTAACGCTTCTAATCAGAAAACCACTTCCCACTGCCTTTCATCTATAAGATGTTAGAGTGATTACCAGGCATGTCTCATTACTGTTGTTTGGACGGATACTCTGGTTTTCATTAGATTCCCATTACACCTGAGGATTAGGATAAGACTACCTTCACTTATTCTTTTGGTACCTTTGCTTATCGGCACATGCCATTTGGGTTGTGCAATGTACATGCCACCTTTTAGAGGTGTATGATGAGCATCTTTTCTGACTTCATCGAGCACTTCATCAAAGTCTTCATGGATGATGGTGACTCATTCGATCTTTTTCTTAATCACCTCACTAAGTTTATTCACTGATGTATCGAGAAGAACTTGATCCTCAATTATGAGAAATGTCACTTCATGGTGGTTTAAGGTAATATCTTAAGACACATCGTGTAATCCAGGGGTATGGAGGTAGGCCCGACAAATATTTAAGTCATTCAAAAATTACCTTACCTCACAACTATGAGAGAAATATGATCTTTTTTTTTCCATACTGATTTCTATTAGCATTTTATTAAAAATTTCTCCAAAATCACATGACCTTTATGTCATCTTCTATAGAAGGATGTGCCTTTTGACCTCAACAAGACATGTAAGAGTGCATATGATGCACTCAAAGATTCTCTCATATATACTCCCATGATCCAAGCTCCTAATTGGGAGCTACCCCTTGAGATCATGTGCAATGCTAGCAACCACGTTGTGGGAGCCATTTTTAGGCAACGAGTCGAGCATGCTTCACATGTCATATATTACACCTCTCAAACTCTCGGTCTTGCCTAACTGAACTACACCATAATAGAGAAGGAGCTTGTAGCAATAGTTTTTGCTTTAGAGAAGTTTTGGCTCTATCTCTTAGGTACTAAGGTTGTTGCTGATTCTGATCATGCCACTTTAAAGCGCTTAAAGGCTAAAAAGAAAGCTAAACCCCATTTATTTTATGGTGCTCTTGTTACAAGAGTTTGATATCAAAATAAATGATAAAAGTGGTGTAGAAAATCTAGTTGTTGACCTTCTCAGCTACATCGAGAATAGTGAAGCACATGTCCCTCTTTGAGATTATTTCCCTGATTAACATCTCTTAGGTGTCAGTGACAAACTCCCTTGATTCACAGATTTGGTAAAATACCTCATTACACGAGAGTTGTCACCTCACCTTACACGAGCCCAAAAAAAAATCCGGAATGACTATGACCACTATGTTTGGGATGAACTATAGTTATGAAATTCTTGCTCTGACCAGGTAATTTGTAGATGCGTCTCCAAGATTGAGACTCAATCTATTTTGACATTTTGTAACTCATACGACTGCAGCGACCATTTTAGTCCATGTAGGACAGCTATGAAGGTCTTGGATAGCGGCTTCTATTAGCCCACTATCTTTTATGTTTCCTCTCTATATGCCAAAACCCGTGTCAAATGTTAGTCGATCAGTACCCTGAGTCACCGGGATCAAATGTCATTGACCACAATCCAATTCTAAAAGAATTTTAATGTTTGGGGATCGATTTCATGGGGCCATTATACCGTCACGTGGTCGTCTATATATCTTATTAGCGGTGGACTACGTGTTTAAATAGGTCGACATTAAAGCCGCCTACACTATTCTTTGATGGTAAGTGATTTCTTAAAATCATGGGTTTTTCTACTTTTGGAGCTCTACGTGCTTTGATTAATGATTGAGGTGCCCACTTTTACAACCGCATGGTTGAAAATCTCTTATGTATGTACAATGTTATGCACCGCACATCAACGGCCTACCATCTTTATATGGTGGTCAGGCAGAGGTGTTCAATAGAGAGATTAAATCCATTTTGGTAAAGTTCGTAAATTTGTTACGAAAAGACTGGAGTATGCACCTTGAAGATGCATTATGAGCCTATCGAATGAGGTATAAAATGTTCATTAGGATGTCACTGTATAATTTGGTCTTCGGCAAATCTTGCCATTTGACGATCGAGTTAGAGCATAAATCCTTATGGGCATTCAAACAGCTCAACATGGAGCTCGATGCAACCGTTAAAGAGAGAAAGTTGGAAATTTAAGAATTGGAGGAGATTCGGAATGATGCTACGAGTGCGCTTGAATCTACAAAAATAAAACCAAGGCGTTTCATGATCACAAAATATCTCAGAAAACTTTTATTATCGGGTAAAAGGTCTTGCTTTATAGTTCTAGATTAACTCTCCACCCTAAAAAATTGAGGTCACGATGGCTCGGACCTTTTATTATTACTAAAATTTTTAGACATGGTGCAGTTGACATCAGGAGCATTGATTTAGCAAAGCTTTTAAAGTGAATGGGCATCGAATGAACCTGTTCTTTGAGAACTTCCCATGGCACGATATCGAGAATTAAACTCTAGTGGTAGTAGAGTACATTGACTGAGAGAGTTCGAAGGAGTCGAGCCAATGACTTTGAACAGAGGCGCTTTTGGGAGGCAACCCAAGTTTCTATCCTTTTCACCTTTATTTTTTATTTTTATTACTCTTGTGGTATATTTATCATTTTCCCTTCGGTGACTATTTGCAGGTGCTACGATTCTTCCTTGGCGCACTAAATTGCGAGAGCCCGATATCACTTCTGTGACTTATCACATTATCTTATTATCCACTATTAGCCTAATCGGGATTTATTTAATTTATCCACTTTTATTTTATTTATTTGTTCTTGGTGTTTTATTTTGCATATTTTGATTTATTATGTTTAGTTTTAGGATTAGACTTAATACTTTATTTGGTATCCTAGAAAAATAAAAAAATAAAAAACTTAGGTAAATGATGTCGTGGACACAAACTCCACGGCGCGATCGCTTAAGGTGTCACGCCGAGGTTGGTACCTCCATCCACATCGCGGGCTTATGCCCAAAACGCGGATCATCTAGCAGGGGTATTGATACCCTTAGCCCTCATTTTTTGGGGACTTATCCCCAAATCTCCTAGTTTCCTCCCTTCGACCAAACCTTAGCTTCCCATCCACCATTAACACCATCCCCAAGCTCTAAATCTCACCTGAAATCAAGTTCTAAACATGATTTCACCTCTTATCACACTCTTCATCTGGTTTTCACATAAGTTTGGACTATGGTACTCAATCCCTCACATGCTTTGACTCGACACCTCTTCTCTTTCCTTTGCCTTTGATGAGGTAATCTTTTTCCTCCTTTTAGTCACCTTTGCTTACTCATTTTCTTTATAGTGTTTTGGTGACTTGCGATTTGGATTTTGTGACTTGTGGTTTCTTGGCTCTTTTGGGTTGTGATTTATCATGATGTGGGTTTATTAGATTACTTATGTTTTCTCCATGTGTTAGCCACTATCTTATGTGAATTGCATGTGGGTACCACATGTTTTGATTGCTAAGTGTTTTGTCCAATTGCGCATCATGCCTTGTGGGACTTTTGCACGACTTTTATGTTCAATTTGCCGATTGCACATTTCATGGCTTTGGCTTGACTTTGCGCGTACCTTAGCCTTTTACTCACATGGATTTTGTGTTTTTGGAGTTCAATTCGATATATGGTGATTCGATCCTCAATGTTTTTCACTTTGAAATTTATATGGTTTTGTTGAGGTGTTTCATTCGAATATCTATTTTTCTCGTTCATCATTTTCATCAAACACTTACTACCATGTTGATGATATTTAGCCTTTGGTCATAATGACTTTCACCGCTCTTTTCCATTTAACTGGGTTTCTTGTTCATGTGGAGTTTTTATAGCTACTTTATGCTTCTTCGTAGATATGACCCACACAAAATCTACTGCCCTTCCTAGCATTCGTACCTTCACTTCTACCTCTACTACACCTTACCCAACCCCCCAATGAACTCTTTCTATATGTTATGACCCAAATAGGTTCGAGTCTCCCAAAGCCTACCAATGCTTCATTGATGATATGGCCCACCCACTACAAGCTGAGGGTAAAATAGAGTTAAAGAGAAGTATGAGAGGCTTGTACTATTAGTGATTGGGAGTTTGGTCGGGAAGAGTTTAGTAGAGATATATCCGATGATTCCTACAAGATGGACCATTAGGGGATCCAGGTAATAGTATGTATGTTTTATGCTAACGGTAAGCATTATAGGTTGGGCAATGTGATTCGGGTTAGGGCGTGGATGTTAATTTAAATGCTCGCAACATCAATAGATTTTATGACTTACCCAACTATTCAGCAGATGATAGAGAGTATCCTTATGAGAGGTTTAGGGTCGGGCATAATTATCCATATGACATTGTAGCAAATCACCTAATAGTCCATGGTTGTTATAGTTGGTTTAGGGGCACTCGAGGTAAGAAGTTGAAACTCACACAGGGAGACTTTAGGAATGTCTATAGAGACTGGAATTATTTTTTCATCTATTCCCCCTACCTATAAAATAAAATCGTGAAATTGTCCTACATAGAGTCAACTTCCTCTACACCATCACCACCGTAGGCCGAATTGATGTTGAAGAACTTATCTACTCTAACATTAAGAAAGTCATGGAAACAGCTAGTGATAACTATCTTTCCTACCCATTCATCATTACTAGCCTTTGTTGACTTCCTAGAGTCAATCTGAATATACTCGATTGTGATGTTCCACCAGCCATGATGATCATCGATAACTTCATCACATCTTTGGTATGGATACATTGATTTTGAGGATGAATGGGTAAATCTTCAGAAGGAGCAGAGATGGGAGGATCTAGATGTAATCGTGAAATGAGATGGAATCACTCAGGAAGAATAGCTAGCTATGAAAGCTCAGCAGCGATACGCTACGAGAGAGGAGAAGAGAGTGAGGAGGCATGCAATTGCAGCTACTGTCGTGCAGCGGGCTTATGGTGACCATGTACCCGATATTGGAGAGCCATCTTTACCAGTGCAACCTATATTGCATATGCCTTAGCCCATTATTGACTCTGAGTCCATGTTACATATGATGAAGGCGTTCCACGATGACTATTTCCTATGAGAAGCCCAGTACAACATCGATAGGAGGAATGCGCAGGTCAACTTCCTTGACACCCATCGACACTAATGCAACATGGCTAGGTACCAGTGTAGCCACCGTCTCCATCCCACTAATCATTTTTTACACTTCCCCGCCACCCCGCATTTCATTACTGATGATGCATTGGTGGATATAGGCCTAGAGGAGTGCCCTTTGACTCCCTCATTTGACGAAGGCGTGATAAATTACATTGGTGAAGATAATGCTCAGAATCGAGCAAATTTCTTTTAGAGAGTTTGATAGACTTTCTTTTATCTTTTGATGTCATTAGAGATTTAGTTTAAACTTCATACTTTGTAATATTTTGGCATGTTATTTCTCACCTTATATATACATATTCCAATTTCTCATTCACCCGCTTTCTCTTCTTTGTTCTTAATCACTTCCCTCATGTATCAAACCTTGGGGATAAGGTTTAAGGATAAGCTTAAGGGTGCTTGCAGGTATTGAAGATCATTTTTCGGTTGGTATGTCAAGAATTGCGCAAGATGATGATATAATAGTTATAATTTTTTTTGCATATTCCATGGGATTGACAAGTATGGTATATGTGAGAATTCTCTAATGAGAGAATGTTTTGTTGCTATGAAATTGAGAAGAAAAAGATTTGTATTGATTTCAAAAAATCAATCTGTACAACACAGTAAGTGTGCTATATATACACTTCAAAGTACAACATGAACTAACTAACAATAATAACAACTTCCTAACTAAACTAACAGACTTACAACAGAAACAACAGAAATAACAAACTTATAACAAACTAACTAACAGTTTGTTACAACCATGGACCACAGTACACATGAACACCAACAGCTAACCATGATCAAACAATCCACATGTTGTCGCTTTGTCATCAACTGAATCTTGATCTCTAACATGCCCCCTCAAACTGAATCTAGGTGAACAAATTAGATTTAGTTTGGAAGATAGGAAAAGAAACCGAGGAGTAGAAAGAACTCTGGTAAAAAGATCAACATATTGATGTTCAGTAGGAACATATCGAAGATCAAACACTCCAGCAACAAGTTTTTCCCGTAAAAAATGAACATCAACTTCAATATGTTTAGTCCGAGCATGAAAAATAGGATTTAAAACTAAAGCACGAGCACTAGTATTATCACACCACAGTATAGGATTGGAAGAACAAGCAAAACCAAGTTCACGAAGGAGAGAAGAAGTCCATAAGATATCAGAAACACCCATAGCCAATGCACGATACTCAGCCTCAGTACTAGAGCGTGCTACAACTGATTGTTTCTTAGAATACCAAGTAATAAGATTGCCACCAAGAAGAACACAAACACCACTAGTAGAACGAAGATCATCAATGTCACCAGCCCAATCAAAATCAGTAAAAACTTCATCAGTTACAGCTGAATCCGATGTAACTAAGGACCTCTTATTTTCAATGAAAAAATCCAAACCTAAAGCTCGAATTGCAGCTCTTACTTGAACCTTCTAGTAGATGGAATTACCTTAATCAAGCTTTGTAAGTAGATTGAAGTTGAGAGACTTTGCAATTGCGGTTACATCAGCAAATGTGCTGAAACCACCAGAATCTCCTTCATAAGAACTAGCTTATGCCATTGCAGGAAGCTCTGATACCATGTGAGAATTCTCTAATGAGAGAATGCTTTGTTGCTATGAAATTGAGAAGAAACATATTTGTATTGATTGGAGAAAATCAATCTGTATAACACAGTAAGTGTGCTATATATACACTTCAAAGTACAATACGAACTAACTAACAATAATAACAACTTCCTAACTAAACTAACAGACTTACAACAGACACAACATAAATAACAAACTTACAACAAACTAACTAACAGTTTGTTACAACCATGGACCACAGTACACATGAACACCAACAGCTAACCATGATCAAACAATCCACATGTTGTTGCTTTTTCATTAACTGAATCTTGATCTCTAACAGTATGGTTGTGTATCTTCCCTTATCTTTCCTCTTTTCTATCACCTTTTCATCCATTTTCACAATGTATGTTCATTCACCATCTTGTTATAACATGTCATATAGTAGTTTGTCTATGTCCATGGTAATATTTGTGACTACACTTGTGTTCATGCATTCTTCAGTTCATAGTTAGGACCATATAGTTGAAATCTAGAGTCACCTGAAACTTTATTGAGTGCATTTGGTTGCAGATGAGTTACTTAAGCCATTATTGAGAGTCGAACCTTGTTGAAAAATCAAAGGAACACTCAATCTAGAGCATTGCCCGATATTGTTAAGACTACATGTTTGGAGAGCTAATATGAGGTTGAGACTTATTATTAGATACCAAATAGAGTAGATGGTCATAACTATGCGAGAGAAAAAAAGTCAAATTTCTAGGATGATAGAACGAGAGTGTTACCCGCTCGAGGCTCCTATGATTGAAACATTTTTGGGGAAAAAATGTAGGCCAGATTTGGATTTAACCCTTAGCCTTAATCCTACCCATCATTTTATCGCTAGTTAGCCTATTTTAGCTGAATCTAACCTTACTTCCTTAACTACCTATCATTAAACCCCTATCCATTAGTCTTACATCCATATACTTAGTTCAAGAGTTTGCTAACCATGGCGCAATTTAGAAAGGGCTAAATTTGGAGTGAAATGAGTAATACCTCAAGTTTTTGGGTTAGTTTGAATGAAACAAATTCCTACTGACTTCAAAGGAAAGTAAAGAATGAATTAGGTTTTGAATTCAATAAAAGAAATAAAAGTTTTTTGAGTTATAAAATTCAATAAAATTGAGCCTAATTGAAGAATCATGGTTGGAAAAAATGGGAGGAAAACAAAACGGCCCCATTATCACCTACTTGATAGTGAAGTTAGTTTAAACTCTTCCAACACTTTCATTCCCTTATATATTTTTCTTGGCGCACTACCCAGCCCCATTATAACCTACTTGAAAGTCCTATTGAACCCTAATTGTGCTAAATCTAAATAAGTGTTGAGTGTGGTTGCATTTCTCGCTTATGGTACCTTTTCCAGTGTTGAAACACTAATTTTTTAGAAATTGTAAACTTTCATGCTTGAGTGTATACGAACAAAAAACTCTTGAGTGGTTGACGGTCTTTGTATTGATCTAGTCAAGTTATTTGAACTGTGGTTTCTATTGATGTTTGGACTCTATTTCTAGCCAAATCTTAACTGCAACCTCTTTGAGGGCCTGGTCGATCTACTGGCATTTGAATTAAAAGGAAAATCCACTAAATTTGGAATTTGGTATAGGGTAGGTTAGTTGTTATTTAATTAATGAAGTTATTAAGAGTCTAGTTTGATTAGTAGTAGGGTGTATTGTCATGCATTTCTTTGCTTGGGACGTGCAAAGTCTAAGTTTGAGGGTGTTTGATAAGTGTATGATTAGACATTTTTAATAGTGTTTAGTGTGATTTTGAACCATAAATCTCTATTTTATAGTGAAAATCTCTCATGTATGTCATATAATCGAGGACTCAAAGTTAAGAGTTGGTGCAATTAGAGGAAGAATTGGACAAGGCAGTCAAGAGAAAGAAGAATAATGATCCATGCCGCCACTCATGCTGTATGTGCAATGCCACGGTATGGAATAGACCACTCATGGCATGGAATGGAAGAAAGAGCACATGGTAAGGCAGTGATCCATGCCAACCTGCCACGCCACATTTCTAAGGCAATGGCATGGAATCACGTATTTACGGCATGAAATGAGGAATAAGCACATCGGAGTGGCAACGATCCACACTGCCACTCATGCCGCATGCGCATGCCCATGATGTGGAATCACGTACTCATGACACCATTTCGATGCTTCAGCAGACATGACAACATTCCACGCTGCCAGTTCACGGTCAAGGTTTGACTCGTGGTATGGAATGTGAACTCCACTTTTAGTCTAGATTTTTAGGAATTTTGTTTTGAGATAGATTTTTTATGTTTTATATAAACAAAAACTCAAGAATTTATTATTCTAATCCTTTGTTTATGAAAGAACTGCAAGAAGTAGGTGTTTAATATAATCATGTCTGGCTAAACTCTATTAATCTAGAATGAAGGTGGATTAAATGAATCTCTTGGAATTAAAATTTATGTGAGATCTAATTTATTTTAATTCAATTGTTTTTCTTTGGTATTCTATTCTCTTTGGTATTATTTGATTGTTAGGCTTAAGCTTTGATTCATTGTGAAGGGCCCTTTGCTATTAAGTTGCTTGCATAAGTAGTTGAGCAAAAAAACTCATACGAGTGGCACTTGACCATACCAGTTGATTCGAACCTTTTGAGATCGATCAAATACTTTATGGATCTAGGCTAAATAGAAAGCACTAGTGATTTGATTGACAAGTTTTAGTGTTATCTCAAAATGTAAAGCGATCTTCATGTTAAACCCGAGGCGCGTGAGTCTAGGGTTATACATTTCATTAGAGGAGTAGTCAATGGTAATACCTTAGCTATTGAATAAAGGAAAACAAGGAACGGATTCCACGCTTGGTTCTATAACTCTTCTAGGGTACTTTAAAATTGCATTCTTTTACATAGATAATCATAGAGTTTGAATATGCCAATTGAATAAGTATTAGAAACGAAGGTTTAGGTTGCTTTTCTCTAATTGATTTTTGACAAAGTATTAAAAATTCTTTTTTTAGTGAACTTTATGGAAACCATCCCCCGGTTTATTTTCTTGTTTTCTAGCCTAAGTTGGAAACCCTTGGCCTTCATGGATCGTCCCCGTGCTTGGCACTACTTGAGTCATTGTGGTAATTGGTAATCTATTAGGGATTATATTTTGACGCATTTGAGATGCATTAGTCTCCCACTCCCATTCCCATTCCTACCACCAGCATATGATTTGATGTTCTGCTGGTGAAGGATTGTCGAACTTAAGCCAACGTACTTTGATGGAGAGAGAGACTTTGAGAAGATCGAGAAATGGATATTGTCTTAAAAGGAGCTTCATAAGTCACAGAAGATTGGGAATAGACTTTGGCCAGAGATCTCGTCTTACACATTGTAAAGAGACATTGATGTTTGGAGGCGTACGCCAACTGCTACTAACAGAGATTTTGAGACTTGGGAGGCCTTTAAGAAGAAGTTCTATTAGCAGTACTTCCCATCAGCAGTCATGAAAAGGTTGAAAAGGAATTAATGAATATGAGACAGGGAGCTGATAAGTCAGTGATGCAGTACAAATACAGATATAGGTATATGAGGCGTTGTGCTAGGGATTTAGTGAAGGATGATTAAGAGGATGTTTACACTTTAGAATAGACTAAGGCCAGACATTTAGTATCATGTGGTCAATACTGGGGTCAAGACACTTATTGAGATCTATAAGTGTCTACTCTCCCACGATACATTTTATCTTAGCAAAGTAGTAAATGGGACAGTGATAAATGATTATTTAGACTTATATATAGTATTAGTTTAGTATTATATTTAGTATAAATATCCCGGAATGAGTTCTAATTGATGGTATTTTTGCATTTTCAAGTAGACAAGGTATAAAAGAGATAAATGAGTGATTTCATGAAGGAATGAGGATAAAATGCACAAAAGTGAGTTTGAGGCCATGACTAACATGTTTGACACTATAGGAAGATTGATGGATAGTGTGGAGGCACAAGAAGAGAACAAAAGGAGGTTAGGACAACCGACACGGTGGGGCGGTGTGGGTAATAAGGGACAATGTCGGGGAGGTCAATGTAGGGCACGAGTCTACTAAATGGGAGAAAAAGCACACAAAGTGGCTAAAGCTGTCAAGGCGCTGTGGTATTACATACAGAGCACCAGATCATTAAGTAACAATGCTGAGACAAAAAAACAGAAAGCTAGAGTTCCATTTAATGTAAAATTTTCTATTAGGGTTTCTAATATTTTTCTAAAGTGTCTTATGAGTATAAATAGGTATTAAAATGTAGTAAATATATACATAACCACCAATTATGATAGAGAGCAACTAATTAGCATAATTTTACTTTGTTTTTGAGTATTAAGAAAAGTTTGAAGGAGAAGACATGTAAGACATCATATGTGGTGATTCGGTATTGTATTATTGATTTAATAGAAGTTATTTGATTATATCATTGATTGCAGTGAATACCATTATGTGCATGTTTGTTTCAATGATGTGTGAGTGGTTCATTAATCTTAGGGATCAATGGATCGTATGGTATAAATGTTATGCTAAAGTAGCTATGAGTGGATTATAATGTTAAAATGCACAATAGTTAGAACTTGTATTGATTATAAGTGTAATGATACGAATATCTTGATCACTCTTTTATTGATATTAGTTTTTAAAAGTTATAATAGCCATTAAAGCTTTTAAGCCAAATATGGATTGTACAACAATAAAATATATAACATCGATAGATAGTTATTGATTAGAAGGCACGGATAATAAACTTGATTAGTTATGAATCTAAAGATTTGGAACTTAAAGCAATGTGGAGTTTATGTTATTCACATTGATAGGTAGAGTTCTAGTTTTTACATTACAATCTTTTCTATCACGACATTGGGTTAAAGCGGATTTGAAGGAAATCTATATTTTCTAAAAAAGCATTGCACATACATAATGAAGATAATAGAAGTGAGTCAAAAACATAGTTATTCATTACTTAGGTGAAGTTGTGAACTAAGATTTTCTTAATATAAGAGTACAAGTATTTATATTGATTTGTTAGATTATATTAGTTTAGTTTAAAACTAAATTAAAATGGATTTCCTTTACAATAGAGTAATTATGACTAAGTAATACTTAGTGTAATACACCACTCCCTGAGGACGATATATGTAATCAACGTAAGTTCATCACATTATTACTATAATCAATCCATTATACTTGCAGCCACGATCAAACAGCTTTGGGTTTATAGTTATCGACAAATCAGACCGTAGAGTATGAGAGGAGGCATAATGGAAAGAGACAAATGAGATGGGACAGGGTTTCTCAAGTGTCAGGGGTAGTGACATCACACATACCGCCTATACCCTATGCATCTTACCCTGCTTCAGCTTATAGTACATGAGGTATACCTCCCTTGCTACCTTCAGTCAAACCAGCTCTACCAGCTCATGTCAGACAACCTCTTTCAGCACCACAGGCACTACGCCACCATCATCGGGGTGGCCAAGGTAGAAGTAAAGGAAGAGGCTGAAATGGGTTTAGGCATAAGATCGGTGCAGGCTGATTACTTGCTTCAGATGTGGTCAGGTTGGAGCATGGTGAGAGATTGTCCGTAACCAATAGTAGTACACCCACAGCAGGTCCGAGAGGGAGCCCACATGATAGCTCAATCAGATATTGATGCCACATGAGGTTTTCTTTAAGGTATGGTTTATATTTGCAATGGTATACATGTGCGATTTGATTCTCGATCTAATGTTTCTTTCATTGATGATCACGTGATAGGCACATAGGATTAACATTTATTATAGGGCACACTTAATTTTAAGTACTACAGTCGGGGGATAGGGTTTATTCTAATAGTATTTGTGATGGATGTCCAATAAAGAAAGGTGGGGTAGAGTTACCTAAAGGTTGCAGACTTTAGGGTTCTCGAGTGTTTAGAGTTCGATGCGTTGTTAGGGAAAGATTGGTTGGCAGCGTGCCATGCACACATCGATCGTTTTAGTAAAATTATGGTGTTTCAGATCCCAGGGCATCTGACTTTTACTTATAGAGGTAGTACACCGAGAGTAGATGGCACGAGAGGTCGACTTACGACTAGTATGGAGATGGAGACTCTAGTAGCATTATATACCGTGGACCTAAACTTGAGGACATCCTTATATTTTGCAAGTTCTTGGTTGTGTTTTGACATGATTTACCTGGTTTACCACCACTACGAGTGACAGAGTTCATCATCAATCTAGTATCGAGTATGAGCCCCATTTTGATATTGTCGTATTGCATGGCTCCGAGAGATTTAGAGGAGTTTACGAGTCAGTTTTAGAAATTGGGGAAAAATAAATTCATCACCCTTTCCATGTCACCATGGGGAGCACCCATCATTCTCGTTAAGGAGAAGGATGACAGTTTGAGGTTGTGCGCTGGCTACAACATTTGAATATGGTTACAGTCAATAACAAGTACCTACTTCCATGGATTGATGACTCGTTTGATCAACTGAGAAGAGTGCGGTTTTTCTTCGAGATAGACCTGAGATTAGTTATCATGAGCTTACGATCAGGGATGTGAATAGGTCCAAGACAGCTTTCAGTACGAGATACAAAAACAATCTGTTCACATTCATGCCATTTATGCTAACCAACTCCCCTGCCATGTTTATGGATTTGATGCGTCAAGTTTTGAGAGAATTTCTTGAATGCTTCATGATTATATTCATCGATGATATATTAATCCATTTAAGGACTTAAGAGGATCACATGCAGCACCTCAAGGAGATATTGCAAATATTGAGGAAGCACATACTTTACGCGAAGTTTAGTAACTGTGAATTCTGGCTAGCAAAGGTCATGTTTTTAGGCCATGTTGTTGGGGTAGTAGGAATATCACTAGATTCAGCCAAAATTAAGGTTGTTATGGATTAGCCTAAACCAACGTCAGTGAAAAAGATCAAGATCTTTTTGGGTTTGGTAGGCTACTATCACCGCTTTGTGAAGGATTTTTTGAAAATCGCTTCAACAATTACCAAACTTACGCATAAGGGCGTTGTATTGTAGTTTACTGATAAGTGCAAACAATTATTTGCTCAGTTAAAGTAATTGTTGACCGCCACGCCAGTGTTAGTGTTGCCAAAGGCTATACAGGGATTCTTTTTTTATAGAGATGCTTCTCATATGGGTCTAAGCTGCGTGTTAATGCAGGGCAGATAAGCAGTGGCTTGTGTTTCCAAACAGCTGAAGATAAATGAAAAGAACTATCTCATACATGATTTGGAGTTGGCAGGGTCATATTTGCACTGAAAGTATGAAGGCATCACCTATAGGGTGAGAAGTTCACACTATTTACTGATCACAAGAGTCTGAAGTTTCTCTTCACATAAAAAGAGCAAAACATGAAAAATCGCAAATGATTACAGTTCTTGAAGGACTACAGATTTTCTCTGTAGTATCACCTAAGAAAAGCCAATGTATTCGAATATGCACTGAGTATGAGACCGATTAGAGATGCGAAGGTTATCAGTTATCACATTATGCATGATTATGAGTTACTCGAGGCAGCAATAACATTGATGCAGTCAAATATTCCTACCGGTACTCGGGTGAAGATATGTGCACATATGAGAGTATAGACCAAGTCTACACAAAGGTTGTGCCTAAGGTTAGATTATGTTGACTGGACAAACTTCAAATCAGTGTCTAAAATACAGGGCAGGTTATAGATACCATTTGTGGCAGATCTTAAAGATGAGATTCTTTAAAAGTCATGCCATACCCGGTTCACCATTCATCCGGTAGGACCAAGATGTATTAGGACATAAGGAGGTGTTTTTGGTGGCCTGGGATAAAAGCTAGACGTGTCTGCGTTCATAACAGTTGCAAAATTCGCTAAAAGGTGAAGGTTTAGCATTGTAGACCTAGAGGATTACTATTGCTACTACCCATTCCTCGGTTGAAATACGAACACATTGCCATCAATTTTGTCAAAGGACTGCCATGAGACATAATTTGATATGGGATTAAAGATCAATTGATGATATCTACTCACTTTTTACCAATCGCAACTCATTACATATTTGACCAGTTGAGTATATTATTCGAGAGATACATTATTTAGATGCATGAAGTATCATTGACTATTACGTCAAATAGAGATATCGTGTATACGTCTAAGATGTAGCAAAGTATGTAGGAGCAGTATGGTATGTGCCTACAGTTTAGCACAGCTTTTCACCGTCAACCTAACATGCAGACTGATAGGTTAATTTAGGTTCTCGAGGATATGTTTTAGGCTTGTGTATTAGAGTTTGGCAAATATTTAGAGGAGTACCTACCACTATGTTAGTTTGCATACATTAACAGTTATCAAGCTACCATTGAGATGGTGCCTTTTAAGGCTTAACATGGTAGACCGTGTCGCTCCCCATCATTTTGGGTTGAGCTAGAGGACCGGGAGTTAGTGGAGTTTGAAATTGTTGTTGACCACACGGAGAAGGTGAGACGTATTTGTCAGAGACTTCGAGGTTCTTAAAAGAGACAAAAGAAGTATGTGGGCAAGTATCTTAGCGTCTCACGTATGCCAAGAGAGCTTTAGTATAATTGAAGGTTTCCCCTCATAAGGGTCTTAAGAGATTTGGGTTGAAAGGCAAGTTAGCACCGAGATTCATCAGCCCTTTCAAGGTTAAGAGACGGGTCAAAATAGTCACATATGAGCTTGAGCTTCCTCCATAGATGTCTGGGATTCATCTAGTCTTCCATATCTCAATGCTTCGACTAGCCGTGTCAAAGGCAAGTGTACAACTGGCGGTTGACTTGAGTCAAATTGACCTGAGCGAGTATATATCATATAAGGAACAGGCTATCCAGATTCTAGATTGAAAGTACAATAGTTGAGGAACAATTCTATCCTAAAGATGCTCGTCAATTGGCAGTTCGATGATGACTCAATACTCATTTAGGAGCGGGAATACTATATGCGAGATAGATTCTCATACCTTTTTTAGTCGAGTAGTATCATAATCTAAGTTTAAATACAAGGACGGAATTTCCATTAGTTGGGAAGATTTGTCACAACTGGAATTTTTATTCTCGTTTTATCCATAATCAAGATTACCAACCCGCAACGTAGGACCCGCATCCAAGTCTAATTCAACCACAAAATTGAGTTTTGAAACTAATTTTCATCAATATTTAGAAATTGGTTCGATTTGGGAAAATTGGAATGAATGCATGAAATCTTATAAATTGATGCAAATTGTTTATAATTGTTGTTGTTGGCTGTTATTTAGAGATGATGATTCCCTTATGAGGAGAGGGTAGGTCGATGGCTTGGGCGAAGGTCACGAAGGAAGAAATCACAGAATTCCCGAGTTGAAAATTCTCGATTTCGACCTCATTAGCGCACTAATGGTTTTCCTTCGCACCCCAACCACCTTGCAAAAAATTCAAGAAAAAATTGCTTTAATAACATAGCTTACAAGAACCCATTTTTGACTTACCTATTTTCTGTTTTAAGGGTTTTTGTGCTATTTTGAGGAAATTACCTGAGAAAATAATATTTTAATAATTCTCGGGATTTGTATCGAATTTGGTTTAGGACTTAAAACACACTAATATAACTTTAAACCACAAAACTTATTCTAAAAATATATAATTGACTTCAGGGGAATGAGAGACCGTAGCTCGAGTACCGAGAGCTAGACTAAATGTCAGATTCGGGGGTCCGGGGAAGTCGAAGAGAGTATTGAGGTGCGTAAACCCATTGGAATGTTTTACGTAATTCATGGTTTGTTTTATCGATGTCGAATCACATGTGAGACAGCTGGCGAAAACGCATAAGTTTTCGCTCTATATACAATTGCGTATATATTGGTTGTGGCTAAATCACTTGAACTGGTTTGCTTGCTTTTAGTGCTCGTGTTGATGGTCGTGGAATGTATCTACTAATGTTGGGAAGGATGTAAGATGTTCATTTGACTTGAAGTAACATATGGAGGGATTAATCCGTTAACCGTAGTTGGGGTTTAGTCACTATAAGCCTGCAAGTATACATAGTTCATGTCCTATTTAATCGATTATTAGCTAGTTTAGGTGAGGTTTTTCTCAAAATATTTGCTTGGTTATTTATTTATTATTGCCTTATTTCCTAGCATGCTTTATTAGTATATGTTGTTACATTTATTCATTGTTATTTTTGCTTGTCGTATGCTTTTTACATTCATATGAATATCATTTACTGTTGTTAGATATCATATTCGCATGTATCGTAGTTTACCAATTTTATTTCATCAATATTATATGGAATTCTCTTAAGATTTTACTCACTAGACTCATCACTATATTTGTTGGGTGACCGAGTGTTGATCCTTTGACGAGTAAAGGCAAGGGTAATGTGATATTAGGGGACTACCTTTGAGATAGTGACACCAACTCGTGTTTGATTATAGTATGTATTTACTTTTCGTTGGGTTTTACGGACTATAGAACACTAAATACATGTATATGGATCTTTTTATGTACTTATTTCGCCTTTGACATATACATGGTATCTTTTCGTCGGGTTTTTCACTACTTAAGATTACTAAATATTGCATAATTTATTCATTTAAAGACTTCTATTATAAAATTGTAATATAACTGGATAAATTGATTCACTAACTAATTAAATCATTAATACTTAAATAGAGATTAATTAGCTAAACTAGTTTTAGTTGGAAAAGTGTAAGCAACCAGTGAGGTCATGGGGCATCACAGGCAAGCATGCCATGACGTGGTAGAGCTTAGTGATGTGTGATGTGATATGGAGAGTCCCAAGGTTGCTTTGGGATTTGGGGCCACCACATCTTAAAATGTGTGTTGGCATGGGACTTGGTAGAGAGAGCATGATTGGTAAGTCTGCAATTATATTTATACACATAAATATATTAATGTAATCATTTGTTCATTTACTTAGCCTATGGTTGAATGGAAATGATGAGTCTTTATTTATACACTTTTTTATAGGTATTTTGCTCGGTAAATCAAGTCCAAAGTTAGCTTTTATGGCTTTATATGTTTACTTTGGAGATTTATAAGGTATGTGAGTTTTTGTGCGTGAATTACAAAATTCCAAGAAAAAAGTCAACTATTGGTCAAAGTAGCAGCTGGATTGACATCGTGCAAAGGAATGGATGGCGCCAGCAGAGGAGCAGCGACGCCACCTAAATGTCGGGATGGATCAACACACGATGCCATATTTGAATGGATGATGCTATGACTTGAACAGACGGTGTCACCCATGACGCCAGACTCAAAAATAGAAGTTTAAAACTGACTAGCTGCCCAATGTTTTCTATATATCTCCACATTGCCACCTGGCACCGTACCCACGTAACAACGGTTCCATGGACAACGTCAACAATGCAAAATATAAGTTTTGGACTTTATAAAAGGTTTTTATTCTCAGAAGTTGCTATTCTTGTACCCATGCACACTTACGTAAAGGAGGAACCTTATGAACGAAAATACATTATATTCAGACTAATTTAGGAGTAGAGCAAGGTAGAATAACTATGTCTAACTAGGTTCTTTAATACCTAGGTCGGGGATGAAGCACTCTCGCCAGTAGTAAGTTTTTTCTATGTTTTGTTGAGATTTTCTATAATAATAATGTTTTATTTCAGTTCTCTATTTTTGTATGGCTATTTTTAATGATGCTCAATGGTAGTTTAGAGTTTGTATATTCATTGCGAATTTATAGGCGTAAAATCTATTGACCTGCTATCAATCAAGTTGAGTCTATGATACCAACCAGGTTAAGAAGTGGCAATCACCTAAAGTAAAAAACCTGACACACTTATTATTTTAGGTGAGTAACATTGAGAACTAGGCTAAAACTTGAGAGCGATTGCCCAAGGTTATCTAGGGGTAGGTGTTCCCTATTAGCTATTAATGTTACTCAAATACTAAATCTTAATTGCGATTGCCCAAGGTTGTATGATGGAATAAGAGAATTATTTAGAGAATGGTTGCCCTATCTATCAAGAATATGGGACCATGGTTTTGGTGACTCCAACACCTATAGCCTATCTAGGGAAAACCGTTTTGAAACCCATCTTTTAAAGTCAATGATACAAGACATGGAAATAATATGATGCTAGATTGTGGATTCCTAGGCTTAGGTATGTCTTTATTTCTCTATTTTACAACTATTTTACTTTCTTATTTAGTATGCTTTTCGATAAAACTCTTTTAGAAACCTCTCATATTTTCCTTTTCCATTTGTCGAACACAGTTTGACCGAATCCTGTGGATTCAACCCTGTTCTTACCTCTACTACATTCCTATAGGATTTGGTAAGCTATAATAGGTTATATTTGATACACACGCCACGTGATCAAATTTGGGCGTCATTGTTAGGGATTCAATTCCAAATTAAGTTTGATTTTTCTTTCTTTTAGGTTTTGTTTTATTCTTTGAGTCTACTAGTTTATGCACGGTCAGAAAAATCGATCTAAGTCGACTTGTTCACTGTTACCTTTTGATTCAGAAATCAACAGAACCTACCGCAGATTGGCTAGGGAAGCTCTAAACAGAGAGTCCAGATTCCCCCAATCTATTATGGCTAATGACACTTGCCACGCTGGTGGTGATAGCTGGATTACCATGGGGCACATCAATGAAAATCTCCAAAATCTTCTTGCTCGGCAGCCTTTCTGCATTAACTTCCTTAAAATAGCAAAGCTTTCAAGCTTAAGTCTGGTTTTATTCACCTTCTACCCACCTTCTATGGCATGAACAATGAAGAGTCGATGGCATTCTTGAAGGAGTTTCAAACAAGTAGCCAGTCTATGAGACCTCTTCGAGCGAAAGAGAATGAGGTAAAGCTTAAGGCTTTCCCATTCTGCTCAAAAGATGTAGCCAAACAATAGCTCTTTTATCTTCACCTTGGCTGCATTAACTTATGGCACGACATGATTGATAAGTTCCTCAGGAAGTATTCACCTGAGGCTAAGGTAACCTAACTCATCTTTGAGATATGCAACATTAAGATGAAGACCGCGAGTCTTTTGGTGATTATCGGGACCGCTATAAGTGCATAATGTTATAGGTAACCAATTCCAAGGGCAAAATGGAATGCTAAAGCTTGTGGATTTTGCTCATCCATAAGCCATGCGACGGATGAATGTCCCACTTTGTTGGAGGACTATAATCAAGTTAATGTTATAGGTAACCAATTTCCAGTGCAAAAGGGAGTACCTTTCGAAAATACCTACAATCATGCAACGACGAGGAACAGCCCTAACTTTAGTTCCAGGCCTCGAAATTAGACAACCAATCTTTCATCCCTAGAGGACAACTGTTGACTAAACCAATGACTAATCATTCCTCACCGAAGGATATGATTAAAACTCAAGCGGCTCAACAAAGCCAATTTGCTAGAAATGTAAGCCAATTCTAGGCAAACATTGAGAAAGCTCTCAGTGATACTAATGTCGTAGTCCAAAACCTAGACGTTCGGGTGGGCCAAGTTGCACAACAACTGTCATTTTGAAGAGGGGGAGTTTGCCTTCATAACCCTACCACAATCCAAATATGGACACTAACTCTTTAGGCATGCAAGTGAATGTTATTATTTGCGATAGCGCTGCCTCAGAGAGTGAGGCATGCAAAACCATCACCCTAAGAGAAACTGATAATTGATTATTTATTCTTATATAGGTCTAATTTAGCAGTATAATTAATATAAGTATCTCAAAATGAGCTCTAATTGATAGTGTTTATATATTTTCACATAAACAAGGCATAAAGGAGGTAAATGGATGAGTTCATGAAGAAACGGAGTTAACGTACAAAAATGATGGTTTGACATCATGGCAAGGATGTGTGGCCCTATAGGAAGGAAGGTGTGTAACATGGGATGGAAGGCACAATGTGGGAGAGCAAAGCAAAGAGAGAAAAGAAGCAAGGATGATCGGCGTAGTGGCGGCACCATGGAGTAAAAGGGACAGTGTTGGGGATAGACATGCAGGTCGCCGATACCATTGAATAGAGAGTTTGCACAAAAGGTGACTAAAGCAATCACGACGCTGTGAGTTTGTACATAAAACAATATACCACTTACGGACAGTGCTAAGACTGAAGAAAATAGAAAGTTAAATTTATATTTCATGTTAAATTATCTAGTAGGGTTTCTAATTGTTCTCAGACGTTTCTTAGGAGTATAAATAGGTATTAGAATGTAATAAACACAAGAATTACCATATATTAGCAACCAATATCATAGAGTAGCATAGGTTTACTTTAGTTTTAAGTATTAAGAAGATTTGTGGAAGAGAAGACATCAAAAACTTACATGTGGTGATTTGAGTATTGTTTTTATTGATTTAATTGAAGTTATTCGATTATATCTCTAATTTCAATAAATATAACTATGTCCATATTTGTTTCAATGAAGTGTGAGTAGTTCATTAATCTTATGGATCAAAGGATCTTATGGTATGAATGTTATGCTATAAACAAAAATAGATTATAAAGATAAAAAGTGCAATGGTTAGAATTTGTACTGATTCTGAGCGTAATGCCACGAACATCTTGATCACATGTTTGCTGATATTAGGTTTTAGTAGTTATCATGGTCATTAAAGCTCTTAAGCCGGATATGGATGATACAACTGTAAAATACACAATATCGATAAATAGTTGTTGATTAGGGAAGCACGAATAGTAAACTTAATTGGTTATGAATCTAAATATTTGGAACATTAAAGCAATGTGGAGCTTACGTTATTTACACTAATAGGTGGAGTTCTAGTTTGCACATTAGAATATATTCCGTTACGACATTAGGTGGAAGTGGATTTGAAGAAAATATGTCTATTCTAATTAGGCATTCCACACACATAATAAAGATGATGAGTGAGTTGAAAAGCATAGCATTTCATTACCTATGTAAAGTTGTGAACTAAGATATTCTTAATTTAAGAGTTAAAGTAATTTACATTGATTCCATAGAATAGAGTAGTTTAGTTATAAAAAATAAATTAAAAATGATTTCCTTAGCAATCTATTAATTTTGATTAGGTAAATACTGAGTGCATACACCTTTACCTGAGGACGATATCCTTAATCAACGTAAGTTAGTCACACTACTACTATAATTAGTTGTTATACTTGCAGTCGTGATCATGTTTTTAGCGTCGTTGTTAGGGATCAAGTAGCCACTTAGATTTAGTTTAAAAACTTACTAAGTTTTATTTTTAAGTACTTTACTTTCGAGTTTATAAAAACAAAAAAAATTAAAAAATTAAAGGCGTAAGTTTCAAGTTTTACATATGCACTTGATATTTTGTGTTTTCTTTTTAAGGAGAATTAGTTCATGCATAGCAAAGGAAAGAAGGACTTAGTGGCTTATGCCCTAACATTGACAGAACCAATGAAGGAAAGAAAAAGAAAGGACTCAAGATGGCTGAGGATCAAGCACAAAACTAACAACAGTGCAGAGGGATTAACCAACCCGAAGATGATATAGTAGTGCAGGACAGAATGCAAGGATTGAGATGCCTTCATGACTACATCAAACTAGAATTTCAAGAGACTTATAACCGAGTGATAAGGCTTCCAACTAACTCACCAAGTTCGAACTGAGACCGTCTGTAATCAACATGGCGTAAAATAGCTTGCTCAACTGGCTAGCCAATGAAGACCTAGTTGCACATGTCGAGAATCTATTGGAGATGTGCGACACCGTGCATATTATCGGAGTTACAAAGGAGGTGATCAGGATGAGTTTTTTTCATTCTCATAGGGTGGAAAAGCCAAATCTTGGTTCCAAGGATAGAACTCATGTAGTATGACCACGTGGGCAAAAATTAATGAAAGATTTCTTAGAAAGTAATTTCCCTCAGGGAAGGTCAGTGAAAGGAAGTTGGAGATCAAACAATTCAATCAAGAAAATTCTGAGTCTCTTAGCAAGGCTTGGGAATGATTCAAGGAAATGTTGAGGAGATGTCCAAGACATAGATATGTGAAATGGGTACAACTCCAAAATTTGTACAATGGGATGAACCACGACATAAAAAAACTAGTAGATGTCGCAGTAGGTGTTTCTCTACTAATAAAATATGAGGATGGAGCATTGGATCTCCAAGATCTTGTGTCTCAAAATTGTATAGCTAGTAATCATTCCATAGTGAGGAAACTAGTGGGCATATATGCGATTGATTCGCAAGCAACAATCATGGCACAACTATCCAGCCCGAGCAATAAAATGGTGAAGCTTCAAATGGGACAACAAAGTCTGCAAGTATAGGCGATACAACAACCCATTAATCACTAAGCCATGGTGGTTAACCAAATGAACATGCAACAAGGAATGGAGTATGAGTACATTAACTTCTTGAACAGTCAAGGCTATGGAAACAGCTTTAGACCAAGAGGAATGGCACTTTAAAGGTTTTATTAAGGATACAACAACCCTAACTTCTTGTATGGAAATCTTGATAATGCACTAAAGTTACTTCCAGGCTTCGATCAAGAAGTCCAACAAGGGAAGCTGGGGCAAGCAAAGAGATGAATTCATTGAAGTCAATTGAGAAACTCATAGACAACATGGACATGATTAACAGGGAACACCATGAGAAGCACGAGAAAGATATGGAGAATGTGAATAAAGATATGAAGAGAATAGACTATAAGAGATCACAATCCATTAAGAACTTGGAGAGACACATTGGTTAGTTAGCCATTGCCTTGAGTTTAAGGAAGGAATGACAGTTTCCGAGTAACAATATCATAAATCCTATGGAGAATGTTAGTGTTATTCACATTATGATAACTATGGCAATGAATAAGACAAGACAAGAGCAAGTGATGTATAAGCTAGAAAGAGTCAACTCTTTGGCTACAAGGAAGCATGAAGTGATGCATGAGAATGGAACTGAAGTGAGGCAAGATGAACTTGAAGAATTCATGAAAAAAATAATCAATGCCTTGAAAAGTCACAAGAAAAGGAAGAAACAATGGAGAGCCTAGCAATAAGATGAAGGACCTTCTAAAAAAGCACCAAAAAGAAATAGTATCAAGGTGGTTCTAAGGAAATCGGAACCAAAGTCCAAGTTCATACCGAGACTTCAACCAATCAAGAGGAGAGATCTTGGAGACATATGCATACCAATAAGTATTGATTGGCACCAATTTAGAAATGTCTTATGTGATATGGGAGCCTTAGTCAATGTCATGCCAATAATGTACATGTTACACACAGATTTGAAAATCAATTATCTCGATACAACAAATTTGCAAGTAGTTGATGGAAACTTGGTACTAGCCATCAGGAAAGTCTTGAATGTGCTTGTGAATGTGGGTAGATTCACATTCATCGCGGTTTTTGAGGTTATTGATCATAACATGGATGATGGTGTTTCTATGATAATTAGGTGGCCATTCTTGAACAATGTTAATCTAAACTTGTACATAAGGAAGCAAAAGATCACAATGCGTATCGACGACGATGATGATGATGCCAAGAAGATTGTCTTTGTTGATGAGAAAGAAGTGCATCAAAATGGGAATGATATAATTATCTTTGATCTAGAAATGGAGTATCTCAATTTAGACTCAAACTAAACGAGTGAAAAGGCATCCTGCTAATGACGTTAAACTAAGCGCCACTGGGAGGTAGCCCAGGGGTTTTTAAATTTCAAGTTTTTAAAATTGTAGTAAGTCAAGTAGTTAGTTATTTAGTTTAGTCAAGGAAAATTCACTTAGTTTAGTTTCTAACTTTGGAGATTTTTGCTAAATGTGCAGGTAAGACCATTTGTCGGGTGACGATTCATCAAAATGTAAAAGTCTTGACAAACTCAATAAAGAGCATAAAAGAGCGAAGGTGCTAAGGCAGTAAAGGTGAAATACATGAGCAAATCACGGGTAATTTTTATGAAATTTTGTATATACATTGATTTCACACGGTCATGACATCTTGTGTTGTTATACACAAAGTCGAGAAAGCGCAAAAGAGGAATTAATTAAAAATATATGCAAAAAATGTGGACAGATGTGCCAGTAGGGTGCCAAGATGTGCACAAAAATCCCTCACATGATAGTCGAAGCCGTCACTGTGCTACCACGGCGTCGTGCCCTATAAGGGACGGCGTCAATGTCGATGAATTGGGTTTTAAACCCTATTTCACCAAGTCATGCACACTTGAAGCTAATTCCATTCACCACCCATCAAGCATACATCCCTTTAAAACCCAAAAGTGATCATTTTTAAGTGAGAAAAAAAAAAGAGTTCCTAGTGATTTAGAGTAAAAGGACTAAGGTTTAAGTTTGTAAGCAAAGTGAGAGGGCTTAGATTGATAGAGGCTTGGAGGAGTAGTTTACACTGGAAAATAGTCCAGTATTGAGTTAAATGTACAATTTCATTAGTTATGCATTAAGGTTTTTGAGATTTTGATGAAATTGCATGAACTGTGAATATGAGGTTATTGGATAGAATTTCCAATTCGTGTGAATGTTGGGATCAATGTGACTTATGGAGACCTAGCAAATGTGTTTTTGCATTATTTGGCATGCGAATGAACCTCGTGATATAAATTTTTGATTATAGGTGATTTTAAGACCTATATTACATTGTTGTGTGAATTTAAGAAAAATATCAAGAACAATGAGGCAAGCAAGTCATGATCAAATGACTTTGAGGCATCATCCTTAAGAGATCTCAATGAGGAGTAAGTCGAAGTACATTATTAGCAGAGAGGCCAAGGATAGATATAAGGTTATTGAGCATTGGGAATGCATTTGCGATAGAGGTATTAGTTTTTTGGCCAAATATGATAAACGAGTAAACAAATTCATTAGGCAACAAGTTTGGGAGCAGTTCTCTCAAGACTATAGGCAAAGTTAAAGGAGTGAGCGAAATTATGTACGAGTTTCACGCCAATGCTAAGTTTACTAGAAAAGGTGATCTAGTAAAGGCGAGAGGGGAGTTTGTTCCCTTTAATGTGTGTAAAATTAATAGCATTTATGGGTTAGAAACTTGAGTATGGTTGGAGCCAACCAAAGATTCCCAAATAATTTATATGATAAACCCTATAACATATATCATTTTAAAGTGAGTATTGGTTGTTCGAGAACAATAAGGATGGGTAATAGGAGCCGAGAATGTGCTGAAGCACATTAAGAAAATGAGTGTGAGATAATTCTATAGAATGTGGCAATACTTTCTTATTGCTTCATTTTAACCGACTATTCAATAGGGCGAGATCAACAAGCCAAATGCGTCTTGTTTAGTTGAGATTACAAAAATAGGGAAATCAAGGTCGATGAGATCATCTACAAGAATCTAAGGGAATCCATCATGTCAAAGAGAGACAATAAACTATTTTTTTCCATTTTGACTATTCGGTTAATGCTTGAAGGCTAGAGTGAGATTGTTTTAAGATGAAAATTGATATTAAGGCCCAACCTACCAAACATGAAGAGTTTATGCTCACAATAGAATTACCAACTAGTTACCAAGACTCAGAAGATGATAGAGAGAAATTCGAGGGCAACAAACTTGAGGCTGAGTTGTTGGTTAAATAGTAAAAAGATCACGGAGCAACAATAGCAGCAGCAATGGATTTAGCCCAAGAATTTGAAGACAAGGTTATGGAAAGGAAGATGAGCAATAATAGGGATTAGCTAGATGGCTACGACTTTGTAGACCTACTTATAGGAGAGCAGGACTTGGATGGTCTTGAGTTTTTTCCACTACCTCCTCCACCACAGCCACCAGTACCACCACCAGGGACTTAACTCTAGTGTAGCAAAGGCTATGGATTGCTAGAGATGAAGATATGATACCAAGAGAACCGAGCTCAATATCGTGAAACCTCGATGAGATATGAGCAAGATAGACTGAAAGGATAGTGGAACTTCAAGTTATTTGCAAATCATCAGAGGGACATAGCTAGATATGAGTGGAGCAGATGAAGGAAACTGACTGATAGGTCTTTTGGCTTTCTAGCAGCACCAAACTGTTGTTTGATTCTAATGTGGAGCAATGCAGGAGGGCAGGGCATCCTTTGACACCATCGTATGATGGAGCAGACGATGCTAATGATGATGATAACGCGCAGTCCTGATGTTAGAGTCTTAAGATTTCTTTAAACCTTAGAAGAGTTGAAATATACATTGATACTGATTTACTTTACATTTGGGATGTTTTTGTCATTTAAGTTGTTTAAATTTTAGATTTTATGTTTAGTTTACCGTATCTTGTGTTATTATATGTTTGTGTGCTAGTGTTTTCATGTTTCATATTTATTTTTAAACCTTAAGGACATGGTTTAGTTTAAGTTTGGGGGCATCAACTCTACACTATGGGAAGTGGTAAGAAAGGATGAATAAAGGATAAACACTGCAGGTATGATCGTTAAAATTTTATTTTTGAAGCGGTTAAAGAGGAAAGGACGATAGTGTATTTTTTCCATTTAACTCTATTTAAATGTGTTTAGGTAGTATAGATTAGGTTATATATGGTATTATATAATGAATAAGCAATTCATTTGCATGTTCATGCCTTTAATTGAGGATGAGTAAGATACAAGTATCTTGTTGATATGAAACTCAAGAGAGTGCGTTTTTAAATTTTTGAAGAAAATATGAAATGTAGCAACAATGGTATGATTTCAATATTAGAAACCTAGAGTTAGGGAAGACCATGAACTTGAAACAAAAGCAAGGAGAATAATAGAACACTTCTTACGGAAAAAGCAAGATCTTTAAAGAATTCTATAATAAGAGTGAATCTTACTTAATAATAAAAAGCAAATAAAGACTTAGTGCCAAGAGGGGAAGAAATATGCATGATTTTTAATGAAAAAAGTTGGAGTTAACTTGCTTGATAAAGTGAACGTGAGAAGTGCTAAAAAGAGTTTTAAAAATAGAGAATCCCACAAGTTTTACAGGAAATGGAGCAGAGAACTTGATGGTTGGAAAAGAGAGAAAAAATGGAATCCTTAGGAAAAAAAGGAAGGACTGTGCAATTAGAAAATATAAGGAGAAGAAGAAAAGGAAAGAGAGATATAAATAATGAAAAGAAGGTAGAAGTTAGAATAAAACTCTTCAAATAAAAGATTTAGCTCGAGTACTAGTAGTTTAATTGAGTTAAGTTTTCTTTTGAGTTGTGTTAAGTCCTACAGACTTTTGAAGTGTTAAAGTCTACCAAAAATTAGTTCGATCTATGTTTATTTGTGAATTCCTGAGCTTTACGAGAAATCATGAGATTGTAAGCTTGCTACTTGAGTGTCGAGATGAAACAAACTTGTGAGTAGTGATGGTTTTGGTTGTGATCTACTTTGGTATTTTGAAAGTGAATTATATGTGTTGTTAAAGCTACTTGTTTTAAAAATATAAGTTTTTGAAAGAAACTTCGATTGTAAACTTTAACTTATTTGAATTAAAGGATACTTCATGAACAATATATAATGAATATGAACTATAGTAATAAGAGTAGTTAGAATACTTAGTAAAATATACTTTTGCTCGGGATGTGCAAAATACTAAGTTTAGGGGTATTTGATAAGTGATTATTTAGACTTATGTACAGAATCAATTTACTAGTATAATTAGTATAAATATCCCAAAATGAGCTCTAACTAACTGTGTTTATGTGTTTTTAGGTTTATAAGGCATAAAAGAGGTAAATGGATGAATTCATGAAGAAATATAGCTAAAGTACACAAAATATGGTTTAACAACGTGACAAGGATGTTTGCCGCGATAGGAAGGAAAATGCACAACGTGGGAGAGCAAAATAAAGATAGAAAATAAGCAAGGATGGTGGCGCACTGGCAATGCCATGGAGCAAAAGGGACGACACCGGGGACAGACATGCAGGGCGCTGAGACCACTAAATAGAGAATTCACACACAAAGTGACCAAAGTTGTCACGGTGCCATGGGTTTGTACACACTGCGTCGAACCACTTTTAGACAGTGCCGAGTTTAGAGAAAATAGAAAGTTAGAGTTTCGTGTTAAATTATCTAGTAGGGTTTCTAATTGTTTTCAAATGTTTCTTAGGAATATAAATAGATATTAAAATGTAGTAAACATACGAGTTACCATATATTAGCAACCAATATTATAGAGTAGCATAGATTTACTTTATTCTAAGTATTAAGAAGATTTGTTGAAGATAAGACATTGAAGACTCATATGTGGTGATTTGGGTATTGTTTTCATTGATTTAATTGAAGTAAGTCGATTATATCTCTTATTTCAATGAATGACACTATGTGCATGTTTGTTTCAATGAAGTGTGAATAGTTCATTAATTTTAGGGATCAATGGATAAACATAAATAGATTGTCAAGATAACAAGTGCAATTTACTTTGACCGTATTGCTACGAACATTTTGATCACGTGTTTGTTGATAGGTTTTAGAAGTTATCATGGCCATTGAAGCTTTTAAGCCAGATATGGATACTACCACCGTAAAATACACAACATCGATAGATAGTTGTTGGTTAGGGAAGCACGCATAGTAAACTTAATTGGTTATGAATCTAAAGATTTGGAACATTAAAGCAATGTGGAGCTTAAGTTATTCACATCGATAGGTGGAGTTCTAGTTTGCACACTAGAATTTTTTTCGTTACGTCAGTGGGTTGAAATGGATTTGAAGGAAATTTGTCAATTCTAATTAGGCATTATGCACACATAATAAAGATGATAAAGTGAGTTGAAAAAGCATAGTATTTCATTACCTAAGTGAAGTTGTGAACTAAGGTATTCTTAATATAAGAGTTAAAGTAATTTACATTGATTTGATAGAATATAGTAGTTTAGTTATAATAACAAATTAAAAAGGATTTCCTTAGCAATCTAGTAATTTTGATTAGGTAAATACTAAGTGGATACACCTTTCCTTGAGGACGATATCCATAATCAATGTAAGTTGATCACACTATTACAACAATTAAGTCGTTATACATGTCACCATAATTAGAAACCAAATTAGATGTCCAACCTACAATCCAGGGAAGTCCCAACGACGTCCATTTAAATGTGATGATTCGGGGGAGTAGGTATCCCTTGCACAATAGGTGGAATCTATTCGAAAAACTTAATACTTGATTTCAGAGCATCTAACATGATGTCCTCAAATTTTCATAATACTGTAGGGATCAGTGAGTTGATTGAGACGAAGGCTCAAATTCATGCCATTAACGGCAAGGAAATCACCTCCAAAGGAGTAATCATGGGCTTTGTGTCCATTGAGCTTAAAGGAAGAGTAGTCAGTTTTAAAATTCCACATATCTTAGATTTTTTGACTTGCACATTATTTTCTTGTTCCATTATTATGCCAAATAGGATGATTAAGGATGTGTATGCATGGAGCGAGGAGGCCCCGAGAGAGATTAAGCCATAAATAGTCTCAAAAGGTAGGCCTCTGCAAAGTGGTGTGCACATCAGTGTTAGGCGTCCACATAACCTATAACTTGCGGAACGAGGGACTAAACGTGTGAGGATTGATAACAGTGAAGAGAAAAAGGATTGTACTCCTTGACATATTGCATTACCAATTTCAATCTGACATGAACCCTACGAATATTGTGCTCCCATGTAAGATTGGATACAAGAGGTTTCCTAGGGTGCTATATGACACGAGTGCTACAATAAATGGCATGTGTTCCTAGATCTCCAAACTGTGCAGACTATATCACAGGTGATGTGAAAACTAATGTGAGATATGCAAACGGGACAATGAAGAAACCCAGAGTGATGGCCGAGAATGTATATGTCCCCATAAAAGACTTCGTGTTTGTCACAGACTTTCATATGGTCAATATCCAATGCAAAAAACTTCAGTTGAGACTACTATTCTTAGCGACAACTGGAGCACTGATAGATGTGCAATTGTGATACATTAGTATCTAGGTAGGAAAGAGGACGAAGTTCTTTAAGGGTGAGATTGAGATCATACCTAACAAAGAGTGAGTTTTCACTCGATTCTCCGTATTGAAAATCAAGGTAATCAATTTGGACCCTAACTAGGGGGAGGTAAATTCGTTGAACCAACGATGTTAAACAAAAGCGCTACTGGGAGGCAGCCCATAAACAATTTTGTAGTTAGCAATCAGTTTTAATTTTTGTTTCACTATTTTTCCTAACCGTGCATGAAGTATTATACTAAATTTTATATATATATATATATATATATATATATATGTGTGTGTGTGTGTGTGTGTGTGTGTGTGTGTGTGTGTGTGTGTGTGTGTGTGTGTGTGTGTGTGTGTGTGTGTGTGTGTGTGTGTGTGTGTGTGTGTGTGTGTGTGTGTGTGTGTGTGTGTGTGTGTGTGTGTGTGTGTGTGTGTGTGTGTGTGTGTGTGTGTGTGCGTGTGTGTGTGTGTGTGTGTGTGTGTGTATTACTTATCTATTTCCACCATTTTTTATTTTTTGTTTGCCCAGCTTGTTTTGAACCTTGAGGAAAAGGTTCAGAATAAGTTTTAGGGTGTTTAGGTAAGTGGGCCGTTAGATGGAATCATTGGTTGAAGACCCGCAGGAATAAACTTTACATTTTTTAAAATTTCCTTACGCCTTTAATGGAATCATGATGGCATTTCTCCCTTTTCATCCCATTCCTTATCTCCCACTTTTTTCATCACTTAGAAATTAGTACAATAATGTATGCATGTCTTAAGTAGTTTAGTGTATTTACTATTTTATAGTCTTACCTATGAGTGAAACTTTATTATCGATTCTTGGAGTAAAAACTTGGTCAAACTGTTTGCCTTCAAACTTAAAAGAAGTAGAATAGCTTTTACACCTACTTGACAACATTAATAGATATTTGGAGTATTGATAAATCATGACTTGAGACGAAAGTGGCTAGGTGGTCAAATCAACTCTGCAGGATAATTTGAAATCTCTAAGATTCTGAAACTAGGATTAATCCACTTATAGTATAATTGTTAAAGATCTAGCATTTGTAAGAGGAAGAAGTAGGCTTATTCACTATAATATGGGCTTGATGATTCTACATTGGAGAACTAACTTAACTTTAGCTAAAGTGAGAAGTGCTGACAAGAGGTTTCTAAAAAATTAGAGAGTCTCACAAGTTCTACAAGAAATATAATAAGGAGCTTAATGGTTGAAAGAAACAATACAAAATCGGTATTCACAGAAAATGGAGTAGAGACCGTACACTAAAAACCATATAAGGAAGAAAGTGAGAACATCTAGTCGTATAAAAGGCGAAAGTTCATAAAACAACTCCTGTAAAGAAGTAAAAATTTAGCTCGATTGCTTGTAACTAGGTTAAGTGAGTATTTCCAATACCATGAACCAAATAATAGCCTGCCTCTAAATAAGCCATATGGACTCTCATAGGTGTGAAGATCTGCAAATAAACAAAAAGTGGTAATAAAGTCAATTTAAAAGAATATGTCTAATAAAAAGATTAATTTGGATTCATTGCTTTGATGAAGAGACCTAGAAAATATACAAGTCAAAGGTTATGGTTTTTAAATACTTTAAGCATTGAAAGAATGTTGTCTTGGAAAGGTGACTATATTTGATCAGCTTTCAAAAATTTTAAGTATCTTGTTTAGCAGATTAACCAAGTTTTGATTGAAAGGACTCCATTGTTTTGCAAATTAGGTATAAGGCTTTTAGGAAAGCATCACTCAATTTCGTCATAATATGTTTAATCGTTGTAGTCTGATAACCTTTTACTTGAGACGTGCAAAGGTATAAGTTTGGAGGTATTTGATGAATCTTTATTTATGCATTTTTTCATAGGTGTTTTGCTATGTAAATCAAGTCCAAAGTCAAGCTTTATGGCTCTTTTTGTTTACTTTGGAGATTTATAGAGTATTTGAGCTTTTATGCGTGAATTAGACAATTCCAGGAAAGAAGTCAACTATTGGTCAAAGGTAGCAGCTAGGTTAATGTTGTGCAGAAGAATGGACGACACTAGTAAAGGAGTTATGGTGCCACCAAGGCGCTAGGACGGATTAAAACATTGCACCAGATTTGAATAAATGGTACCATGATTTGAATGAATGACGTCACCTACATCGCTAGACTTAGAAATAAAAGTTTTAGACCGACTTGTAGCCCAATATTTTCTATATATCTTCACATTGCCACTAGGCGTCGTACCCACTTAACCACGACACCATGGACGACATCGACATCGTATAATAGAAGTTTGGGGATTTTTATAAGGTTTTTATTCTCGGGAGTTTCTATTCTTGTTGGGCATGTGCCCTAGGTCAGTCTATAAACATTATTTATCTTATAATTTTAGTTAATAAAATTAAGGTATTCATTTGCTATTTTATTATAAGTGATTGCATGTTTATCTTATAGTAAGATCTGTGGGTATTTGTTGAAATATCATTAATGTCCCTTGTTGATCATTATACTGGGAACTATAATGAGTTAAGATTAGTGTGAATCTTGATTGATGGTCATGTGGTGATCATGCGTATTGGGATATGATTTGAGATCATGAGTACGTGTTAGAGAATAAAGTATTAGAGTAACTCGTTATGAGAACACTACATAAATTAAGTAATAAGTGTTACTCATGCTAGGTATATCATTTAGTCCTTAAACTTGAGATTACCATAGACTTCAATATTAGGAGCACAGTAATTTGACACAATTAAACAATTTCTTTAACCAAATGATTATAAAGATTATGATTGGTTACCATGCGAATAATATGTAAAGGTGTGTAATTAAGATTGAACTTGTCACTCTCGTATAGCGAGAGATATCAGTGGACCCTCGATGTGATAGATTGATAATGGCCAAGTTCATACAAATTGATATGATCAATGTTACTTGGTTTTTTTCAGTTTCCCAAAAGATCAAGACTAGTACGATTGAACATTAAGGGTGACTTTCCATGCCTTATGTATAGTCAAAGGATATAGCATGACAAAATGATATAATATATATTATTCATTAGTTTGTATCGGTTTTGATATTCATGCTACTTGGGTAGTCATAATGCCTTGCTAGATACCGCTTATGACTTGTGTACCAAAATGATTTTGGTTCATTGCTAACTTCGTATGAACCTATTGGGTCGTACACAAAGAATGGCTTTGCACAATTTCAATTGGTCCAGAGTAATGAACTTTATATGATAAAATTCATGACATAAAAGCCTTACAATTTGTTATACGATAACTTATTAATAGGGGCGTATATTTAATTTGCTTAAACTGCCTAAATACAATAGTTCTAGTATTAAGTGAAGGCTTATCTACATAAATAAATAAAGGATGAAACCCTAAAACGAAATAAGATTTTCATTTTTACAAATTTCAAGTTCTCTGGATTTTGGGAGAGAAAGAAAAATATTTTCAATCTCTCTTGGGGCTAGCACTTCAAATTGTAGTCACCATTCATGTGTGGATTTCCGAAAGAGGTGCAAGCTTGAGCATCTTGGAGATCGAACAATCATAGAAGAAAATCATGGATTAAGGTATAGTTTACTTTTTAGATCTAGTTTAATAGAGTCTGTTTTTATCCTGTTGGGGTTTTTCAGTTTTTTTGAATTTTTTTACTGCGTATGAACCCCAAAACCCAATAGTGGTATCAGAGCCTTAGGCTCGATTCTATTAAACGTTTGCATGTTTTCTCCGATGTATATATGATATATGTGTGTGAAAACATGATCTTGATTTATGTATATGTATGGTGTATATATAGGTTTTGTGATAATTGTTATCAAGAATTGGTTTTAAAGCATGTTGTTAATTCATGCATATTGATACATATGAATGATTTGATTCATGATATTATTCATGTTTTGAATATTTCAATTAACATATGTTTTTGATTTGAACAATACGAATTTTGTATGTACATGGTAGAAGTCATGTTTAGGTTAATGTGATTCTAGTGTTGAATACATATTTTGTTTTTGTTCAATAATTATAAATGTCACCATGATAGAAATCATGATTAGGTTAATATGATTAATTTAATATGATTCTGGTGCTGAATGCATGATTAATATTTAAAAATTGATTTTGATCATATATCTCATTGTGGTTGTCCTTAATGTATTCTTATTAGATGGGAGATAAACGTGTAATTGGATAAGAATTATAAATCCTATAAGATAGGTGAGATATATAACAAATTCTAATTAGATAAGGATTCAAAGTATCTTAAATTCTAATTGGATAAGGATTCAAGGTATCTTTAAATCTAATTAGATTAAGATAAGATACTAAGTTAAAAGTGGGCCTGAGTTAATTAAAAATATTTTAATTAATATTTTTTGAAATTAAAATAAGCGGCAATTTTGGTTAATTAGATTTACTAAAATAATGATAAATTTTATGCGTTTTTCGATTTTCTGAATCGAAACTCGTTGTCTAATTCCTATGATAGTCAATATTAGTATAATTTACTAACTTGTTTAGTGATTGTTTATGCATTGTAATATATGATATTTATCTTGTTTAAATTATGATTATTAAAACAAATAAAAATCTCTCTTCTAAATTTTAATTCAAATTTCATCTATTCTCAAACACTTGTCAAAGCTTCGATCACATCAATATGGATCTGCCTTCGTAGAGTGTATTGTGTTATTTTAGTAAGGCAAGTTGAGTAATTGTTGCTCTATCGTTTGAAATGGCTAGACTTGATAAAGCTATCAAAATAGTTTTGAGCTTTAGTCACTAGATGAGATAAAACATATTAAGACATAAGATGTCATATTCTCATAAAAATAACTAAAAGTTACATATAATGTAATTGATAATTGGTATCTACCTAAATAACCTAATTCAAAGTGTCATGACTTAACTGTCTTGGAATTAGGTGAAACATGGATTTTAGTCCCTTAAATTAACATAACATTTTAAGGAGGGCTGTTAATTTAGTGGGAGTCTATTCCTCTATACTAAAATGAGCTTTTGCATAATCTTTGTTGTAGATCTATGGCCTTTTCACACACTAATCCTTGTCACTATGATCCATCTTTAAGAAGGATAAATTTTTCGATGTAAAGTTTCTTGACTGGTTCAAAAACTTAAGAATTGTTCTTAAGCGTAAACGCTAGTTGTATGTCCTAGATAATCTTATTCTTAAGGAACCAATAGAAAATGCTTTAAGAGCCATAAAGAATGCACATACTAAGCGTGTCAGCGACTCAACTGATGTTGCATGCATTATAATGGCAACCATAGTTCCTAAACTTCAGAAGGACATGAAGCTTACGACATGGCTACGATGCTAAGGGAAATGTTCCAACAGCAAGCTAGGCAAGAAAGGCTTGAGACAGTCAAGAACCTTCATTCTTGCAAAATGGTTGAGGGTGTGTCAATTAGCTCTCGCGTTCTGAAAATGAAGGGCTATATTAACCATCTTGTCATACTTGAATTTCCTATAAGCCAAGAGCTGGCTACGGATTTGATCCTGAATTCATTGCCTGATAGTTATTCACAATTTGTAATGAACTATAACATGAATAATATGAAGAAGTCTATCTCAGAGTTGCATTTGATGCTTAAAACTACTGAGCAAAATGTCAAGAAACTCATTGCTAATGTGTTGATAGTTCAGAAAGGAAAGGCTCTGAAGAAAAAGAGCAAAGGCAAGGCTAAAGTTGCCAAGGCTATTGTGACCGTCACAAAGCATATGGAACAAGTCAAGCCTCATGTTGCTTCTATTTCACAGTCTCAAAAGGAAAAAGAAAATGAAGGAAATTGTCATTTCTGCCATGCACCTGGGAATTGGTTCAGAAATTGCAAGCTCTATCTTGAAGATCTAAAGAAAAATGAGAGTAATGCGACTACTACTTCATGTATTTATGTTATTCAAGTTAACTTGTCTACTATTGATTCATGGGTATTGGATACCAGATGAAGATCTCACATTTATATTAATGTGCGGGGTCTCACCAAAAGTATAAGCTAAGGAAAAGAGAACTCATCCTATGAGTTGGAAATAAAGCAAAGGTTGTTGCGTTGGTTGTAGGATGCTATGAGTTAATTTTACCTAGTGGATTTGTTATAGTTTTAAATAATTGTTATTATGTCCCTACCTTGTGCAAAAATAACATTTCAGTTTCATGTTTGGATTTGGTTGGTTTTAATTTTATTATTGCCAATAATAAATGTTTCATTTCTCGTAAAAACATTTTCTATGCAAATGATAATTTGTGTGATGGTCTTTATATTCTAAACATTAAAAGGTGCACAGATACTCATATCCTTAATGTAAATAAAAAGAGATTAAAGTCAAATGATTTAAATCGAACCTACCTTTGGCATTTCGTCTTTGCCACATAAATGAGAAATGCATTTCTAAATTCCATAAAGATGGACTTTTAGATTCATTTGATTTTGAATCATATGAAACATGTGTATCTTGTTCACTAGGAAAGATGTCACTTTACCTGACACAGTGAAAGTGTAATGGCCCAAATTAATTAAACCAAGATTAGCGTTAATCTCGAGGATTAATGGTTGTAGTTCGAGCATTACAAGGACAACTCGGTTGGCTTGGACATGAGAACTTAGAAATATGTTATTTTATGGATGGTGGTTGCGTATATGTGGTGTTTAAAATTATTATTATTATTATTATTGCATTGCATGTGTGTATGTTGCTATCGGACGAGTTTGTATGACGGGCATTCGCCTCGAAAGGCGTGTCAATGCAGGTAATGAGCGAACTACGGGTACACTAGGAAACTAGACTACTCCATGTCATGATGACTAGTTAATCAATTAAAATGGGTAATGTGACCATAGGCCAAGTAAACTTCAATTAAAACAATAGGTTATGGCGTACCTCAAATTGCGTGCCAAGATGAGAGGCATCGAGTGTCGGGTAGTCGAGGGTTAGTGGGATCACAAGATTTTTCAATTTGGTGAATCAAAACACTAACCATATACTATAATGGGCCTAAGCTAATATAATTGAATCAAATAAATCAATGTCTATAGTTTGGTTATTTAAATTAGAAACCATAAGATTGTCCTAGAGATACGTGTTGACACATCTAGGAACAATGTGAGTAGCAAATTAGTGTCACTTTGATTGGGTCAGTGGGAGTTAATGGGATACATGTCAAGGTGTGGATCATTAGATGAGCTTCGAGATACGTAAAACATGGAGATCAATGGCTAGGAATCAATATTACCTTAATATATAAGATCAACACATGCAAGGAAACCATTTTCATTTTCAACTTATGAATCAATAGCACTTGTTGGAGAAGAAGAAGGTTGATGGAGAGAAGGAATCCATGGAAAGTTAGTGATAATCTCTCAAGCTAGGTTGTACATCAACTAGGTACACATCTATTTATGTACCAAAACCAAAATTTTTGAAGTTGCAAGACCAAAACTAGAATTCTACATGTTATATTAGGAATTAGCCTATGTAATTTGTTCATAACTTGCTCATTTTAGATCCAAATCGACCTAAACTGGTGGCATTTGAAACTTTACTCAAATGGTAACAACTTTGCTTAGCTAGAAATTTGTAATTCAATTATTTTCATGTCCAAAAGTACTCTACAAGTGGGTGTTGGAATTCAGAAGAAAAGTTTTGAAGCAAAATTTGTTAAAGGCATAACTCTCTAACTACTTATACAAATGAGCTGATTTTTTAGTATGTGTATTTGGGTATGTTTGCTGCTTTGTGATGAAAATTCACTTTTTTGGAAATATAGATTAGAAGGAATAAATTTTCTAAATTTGTTGGTCCGATTAGGTTCCAATTAGAGTTATGTTTAGTAGAATCATGATATCTCTTTCGTTTTAAATCGGAGTTTTGCAAACTAAACCTTTTCAAAAAGCTAAGATAGAGACTGTAGATCTTTGTATTAGTGGAAAATTTCGAGATTTGGACAATTTCATGCCTAAAAATGAGTTGTAACATAAGACTAAAATTGAGATTAGTCTTTAGGGCCGATTTGGGAAGATCAATTTGAAACATATTCAACCAATTTGAATACACAATAAACACACTTAACTGACTTCAGGGACTTAGGGGATCATAGCTCGCGTATCGAGGAGCTTGTCGGGTCGAATTTGGGTGTCCGAGGGAGTCAGAGCGTGTGTTGAGGTGCATGAACCCATTGGAATGCCTCATAGAATTTATCAATTTCGCTTTTCATGTGTGACTACTGGTGGGCACACATAGGGTTTTCACTCCTATTTTGATGTGCGTATATATTGGTTGTGGCTAAATCGCATGTACGTGTTACTAGTGATAATTCCCATATCGATGGCAGTAGAATATATCTACAACTGTCGGGAGGGATTAGGGGTCCTGATGTGTAACAGAGTCAGGAAGGGACCATGTCGTAAACTGAAGTTGGGATTTAGCCATTGTAAGCCTATAAGTATATATGTGGTTCCTACTGGATTTTTGCTGGTGTAGGTTAAGGTTTTCTCGTGATTATACGTATGTTTACTGATTAATGCTTTATTTTTTAGCTAGTTTAGTTGGTACATGATGTTTATTTATTTCACACTACTCCTTTTGCTTGTCATATGTTGCCTACATTCATGGGAATATGACTAACTATTGCCAAGTGTTATATTCGCATGTCTCATAGTTTGTCAGTTTTATTTCATGAATATTGTGTGGACTTCTCTTGGGATTTTATTCACTGGACTCGTCACTATATTTTTTGGGTGACTAAGTGCAGATCTTTCGATGAGCAAGGGTAAGGAGGCACTGGGCTACTACCTCTGTGATTGTGGAGACAACTCGTGTGTGATATCAATATGTATTTATTTTACTTTTGTTGAGTTTTGGGGACCATAGAACACTGATTACATGTATATGGAACTTTTGTTATACTTAAATTGCCTTGATATATACACGGTATCTTTTGTCGGGATTTTCACTATTTAGGATTGTTAAATATTGTATAACTTACTTAAATTAAGTCTTCCAATGTAAAACTTCATTATAACTTGATAAATTAATTAATAGGCTAATGAAATCATTAATAGTTATATGGAAATTAATTAGCCAAGTTAGGATTAAATGGAAAGTGTAGGTAGCCAGGTAAGTTGTGGAACGTCAAGGATAAACGGGCATGACGTGGCAAGGCTTAGTGACGTGGGATACGACATAGCAAGTAGCAAGGCAACCTAAAATTTGGGGCCGCCACAGAAAGGGCAAGTGATTTATTGGGTCTAATACATACTGATATGTGCGATCCTTGAAAATATAATGGCTAGAGGTAGTTATCAGTACTTCATTACATTCACTGATGATTTCAGCAAATATGGTTACTTGTATCTCATGAAACATAGAGGTGAACCATTTGAGATGTTTCGAACATTTTAGAATGAAATGCAAAATCAACTTGGTAAAACTATTAAAGCACTTCGATCAGATTGATGTGGTGAATATTTAAGCCAAAAATTTGATGATCTTGGGATTGTCTCACAGTTAACTCCCCCAGCAACTTCACAATTTAATGGCATTTTTATAGGAGAAATTAAACTTTATAGGATATGGCTCGCAATATGATGAGTCAGGCAGATCTTCCTATTTCCTTTTGGGGTTATACCTTAGAAATTGTTGCATACAAATTGAATTGTGTTCCTTCTAAAGCAGTTGATAAAACACCACATGAGATGTAGTTTGGGAAAAGACCAAGTTTTTATTTCCTTAAGATTTTGGGGCCGTGAGGTTAAGGTATGACAAAAAAATCTCAAAACAAATTATTAGCCAAATCTATCAAGTGTGTATTTGTTGGTTATCCTAAAGAAATAAGAGGATACTGTTTTTGTAATCCCATTAAGAACAAATTGTTTGTTGCTAGGAATGGTTTCTTTATAGAAAAATAGTTTATTTCAAAAGACAACAATGGGAATAAAGTAAGTCTTAAAGAAGTTCAAGAACAACAAATAAACACTCAACCATCAGTGTGAGATCAACAAATTCTTGAACTAGGTGAACCTGCACAAGTATCATAAGGCCCACATAGTGAGGTGTTGCTTATGGATCAAAATGAACCTACTATTTATCCAGAAGGTCGATGCCAATGTCTCATGGTATAAGTCTAAGCAAGACTTAATGTCCAAAGACTAATGATGAGCAAGAGCGCATGAATATTATTTCATATGCATCTGCTATTGGATCTGTCATGTTTGTCATGTTATGCACCTGACTTGATGTATCATATGCTTTGAGTGCAACAAGCATATATCAATCTGATCCCGGTGAGAGTCACTAGATAATAGTAAAGAATATTCTTACGTACTTGAGAAGGACTAAAGAAGTGTTATTGGTCTATGGAAGTTTGGAAGATGAGCTTGTTGTAAATGGTTATACATATGCAAGTTTTGAAACTAATATAAATGACTTGATATCGCAGTTTGGATATGTGTTTACTTTGAATGGAGGCTCAATGTGCTAGAAAGGTTCAAAGTAAGAAACTATGGTAGATTCTACAATAGAAACTGAGTATATTACATCGTCCGATAGAGCTAAGGAAGCAGTTTGGATCAAAACGTTCATCTTTGAACTTGGTGTGGTTCCTAGTATAGTTAACTCTATTTGTTTGTATTATGAGAACAATAAAGCGATAGCACAAACCAAGGAACCAATATCACACCAATGATCCAAATATATGCTTAGACGTTTCCATCTCATTCGAGGAATCATTGAGATGGGAGATGTGAAGATTAGCAGAGTTCTTACAGAAGATAATGTTGCAGATCCTTTGACAAAGGCTCTTCCACAAGCAAAACATGATTGTCATGTTAGGTCATTAGGTATTAGATACATGAATGATTGGCCCTAATGCAAGTGGGAGATGTTGGGTTATGTGCCCTAGGTCAATCTACAAACATTTTTTATCATACAATTTTAATTAATAAAATTGAGGTTTACATTTCATGTTTTATTATAAGTGATTGCATATTTACCTTATAGTAAGATTCATGGTATTTGTTGAAATATCTTAAATGTCCTTAGTCGATCATTATACTAGGAACTATAATGAATTAAGACTAGTGTGAATCTTGATTGATGGTCATGTGATGATCATGTGTATAGGGATACCAAAGAGATCGTGAGTACTTGTTAAGGAACAAGGTACTAGACAGACTCGTTATGAGAACACCATATGGATTAAGTATTAGGTGTTACTCATGATAGGTATATCATTTAGTCCTTCGAGTTGAGATTACAATAGACTTCAATATTAGGAGCACAGTAATTTGACACAATTAAACGTTGTCTTTAACCGGACGAGTATAAAGATTGTGATTAGTTTCCATGTGAATAATATTTTAAGGTGTGTTATTAAGATAGAATTTGTCACTGCCGTATAGAAAGAGAGATATTAGTGGATCCCTCGATAAGAGAGACTGATAATGGCTAAGTCCAAGTGAATTGATATCATCAATGTCATTTTGATGTTTTCAATTTACCTAAAGATCTAGATTAGTACGATTGACCATTAAGGGTGACTTTCCATGCCTTATGTTTAGTCAAATGATATCGCACGACAAAAGGATATGATATATGTTATTCATTAGGTTGTATCGATTTTGATATTCATGCTACTTGGGTAGTCATAATGCCTTGCTAGAGATTGTTTATGACTTGTGTATCAAAATGGTTTTGGTTCATTGTCAACGTCGCATGAACCTATTAGGTAACACATAAGGAATGGTTTTGCACAGTTTCAGTTTGTTCAAAGTAATGAATTTTATATGAAAAAATTCATAATATAAAGCCTTACGATTTGTTATATGATAACTTATTGATAGGGGCATATGTGTAATTTGCTTAAATTGCCTAAATACGATAGTTGTATTAAGAATAAGATTTTAAGTGGGGGCTTATCTATACATATAAGTAATGGGTGAAACCCTGAAATGAAACAAGATTTTTTTTTTGCAAATTTTGAGTTCTCTGGATTTCGAGAGAGAAAGGAAAACATTTCAATCTCTTTTGGGGCTAGCACTCCAAATTGTAGTTACCATTCATGTGTGGATTTTCGATAGAGGACGTGCTCTTGAACGTCTTGGAGATCGAATAATCACAGAAGAAAATCACATATTAAGGTATGGTTTACTTTTTAGATCTAGTTCAATGGAACCTATTTTCAATCTTGTTGGGATTTTTCAAGATTGTTTTGAGTTTTTTGCTATGTATGAACCCCAAAACCCAACAATTCTTATACCTAGGAACACCTATATAAAGGAGGCACCTCTAAGAACAAAAATACATTATATTCATAGTGATTTAAGAGTAAAGCAAGGTAAAGTAGCCATGTCCAGCTAGGTTCTTTAATACTAGGTCAGGGATGAAGCCATCTAGCTAGTAGTAGTTTATTTTCTATATGTTGTTAAGATTTTCTATAATAATAGTGTTTTATTTTAGTTCTCTATCTTTGTGTTATTGTTTTTAACGATGTCTCAATGGTTAGTTTAGAGTTCGTGTATTCATTGCAAATCTCTAGGCGTAAAATCCATTGATTTGCTATCAATCAGGTTGAGTTCGTGATACCAATCGGGTTAAGAAGTGGAAATCATTTAGAGTAAGAAACCCGACACACTCGTTGTTCTATGCGAGTAAGCTCATCACAGCTCAATTTCTAATCCTAGTTTAATTCCTTAACTAGGATCATAGAACCCACATCGAGATACGTGAACTGACCGAGTCATGTGGCCGAGATATATGTTAGATTTGATATGGTGTATGCCTAGAGTATTATATATTTGTAGACTACTAAGTCACTCTTACTTGTGAATAGATGTCGAGACGTGAGCGGGGATGCATCTCGAGATGTAAGCCGACTGGGATCGGGTTAAAGAGTGATGTGGTAAGTTAAATTAAGTTATTATGGATTAAATAGCTAAAGAGATATGGTTATAATTTGATTTACATTAAATGTAACCTGAGTTAGCTAAATAAAACATTAGTCATTGATATTCTTCAAGATACGTATGGGCACATCACAAGACCAATTGAGTTGCGATTGATGTTATCAAGAGTGAGTTATTGGAGAGTTAGTGGATTTGAAATCAAAATGTGAGCCATAAGATTAGCATCGAGATGCATGTATACATTAAGATCAATGGCTATGATTCAACCTTATATATGTATAGCATGAATATGATAAGCATGCAAATTCATTTCATTTGATCAAAACAAGGACAAAAGGAGATTTTGAGAAAGAGATCAAAGATTATGAAGGGTTTTGGTGAATTTATGAGGGATTAATCAAGATTGAAGTGATCTACAACTAGTTAAACTAATGTACACTATAAATTTGTAAAAGTTTGTTAAAAAACTTAGAGTTTTACTTCAATTCTAGTTTTTGCTTAATTTCATAAGGTAGATGAAATGATTTTAAAAATTAGTTGATATTTTTGAATTCCTCGTGAAAAATCAATAAATTTTCTATCAAGAAAATCCAAATTTCGATTTGAATTGACAAAGTTATGGGGTTTTGAAGTTGTAGGTGTTCTTGAAGGATTTTTGTAGCAAAAGCTGAGTTTGGGGTTTTTTTAATTGGTTTAATCTAACTTTGATAGTTTATATAAGTCCTAAAAACACTCTAATTAACCTCAGGAAACTAAAGAAGAGTCTCGAGATGTTGTTGGTGAGATACGGGGTGTCGGGAGGTTGGATTAACCTAGGAACTTTTAGTGGATTGTGAGTAAACTGATTGAGATATTTATTCCCATTTCTTTCCTACCAAGCTTTTCATTTACAGGCATTTGGACTGATTTACCTATTGTGCTATAGATGTCATGACTTTTTTGTTCTATCACATTTTCATGGGTTTGTTATCATCGCATTATCTGTTGTTTAATTGGTTTCATTGATTCCAAATTATGTGCTATGTCATTTTTTATTGTAGTAGAATTTATTCAAATGAAATAACATGCTATTAGGTAAATAATCTATGGTATTAAAAATATATTTTCATTTGTGCATTGGTTATGTAAATACATTGTTGGATTCCTAAACTGTGTCATTCCTTAAATTATGAAAGTAGTTATTGTATCTAGGACCATGACATGATAGAGATGAGTGCGGCAAACGAGGTCACTAGATTTATTGGGTTGTCGGGATCTCACCACTAGCTTATGCAGCACACGAGGTATGGGACCCAGGGTTGTTGACAAGTATACTACACATTTGAGGTGCATTTATGAGTATTTCTACATGTGTAATGGGCATTTGTAATGATGTGAAGGCAACTATAGGATAGATTATGCCCTAAAATAGTGGAAAAAGGCTGACGTGAAGTAATTCACGGCCGGTAGGCCCTATATCATTACTGCTTAGCCAAGTATCAGTTTCATTTTGTTTAACTAAAGTATCTCATATCGTGATTCTTTTTTAGCATATTTTCTATTGTTCTGCTTTCAAATACTTGTTGTATATTTGGAAATATGTATAAATGTCTCTCAGTTTTATTTTATACTTTCATGTACTCACCGTCTTTTTATGACGGTGGGTGCAGATCCATCAAGTAGCAGACCGGGCAAAGAGAATATAGGTGACTACCTCTGAGCCACTTGAGTGCTGCTACTTCTGACATTGTAGGTTGAGATTTTGTTGTATGACTTATATATGTCTTTTATATAATTTTTGGGTTATATATATAGGTTGAAAGATTGTATCCCGACCAGACACATGATGATATATTATTATCGTTGTTTTATTATTATTATTATTATTATTATTATTATTATTATTATTATTATTATTATTATTATATATTATTATTATGATTATATATGTGTGTATGTGCATGTGATCTTTGGTTCCTTATTTTCCACATACGTAGGATTTAAATTAATGGCTTCTGCTAATTTATTAAGAATTCCGCTAAAAAACTTTTAAATTGTATAAATTTTAGTTAACTCTGAATTATTAATTGACAAGAAGAAAAAAAAATATATATATATATAATGCTTATTTGAAAAGTTAACTAGTAAGGAGAAAAGTTTGGAGAGGCTGACTAATACGCCGTTAAGTCTTATAAGGTTGAGATTAAGGCTTAATTATAGGATTAGGTCTGGCGATGCCCTAGTTTTAAGAAGGGTCGTCACAATTGGTATAAGAGCCTAGGTTTATGGAGCCTAGTTAGTAGAGTATAGCTTATTATATAACGTGATACCAACATCACGGTTCTTATCAAAGCCAACTTTAGAAATAATCAACCTATAAATTTCCATAAAAGATATAAATTTTAGATGTGGAAATCAGATGATCCTTGCCTAGAAACAATTAGTTGGGAAGTAAGTGAAAGTGAGCTAGGGAATTCTTAAATGTACATGTTGGTTTCTTTATGTATATATATGTATGTGTATGTGTTTTATCTATGTGGTAGTTGATTTCATAGCTTTGATAACGGCACGTTTTGAACCACCAGCATAGACATCGGCCCCAACTACTACTCCTCCATTATCGGCACCTGAGCTTCCTAATATGACACCCATAGTTCCAGTAGTACATGTTTTTCTAGTAGTGATAGTTTCGGTGGTAGAGACAATTGATACACCATTTTCCACTCCCACATCTTCTAGTTTGTCAGTCGAGGCTCTGTTGATGAAAGATTTTATCAGATTGAAGCCAGTTTACTTTGTTGTACAAACAAATTTTATGACAATTAAGAAATGGATATTATCTCAGGAGAAGTTCATAGGATTTTAATGATCGAGGATAGACTTCGAGAGATTTCGTCATATAAGTTGCAGATAGATGTCGACATTTAGTGGCGTGCGATAATAGCTTCTTATAGCGATTTTGAGTCTTAGGACGCCTTCAAGAAGAAGTTTTATCAGCAGTACTTCCCACCTGCAGTGTTGAAGAGGTTGTGGAATAAGTTCATGAATCTGAGACAATGAACTGAAGAGTCATTGATGAGCTACACAGAAAGATATGGTTATCTGAGGCAATTTTTGGAGATCTAGTGAGAGATGAATTTGTGGATATGTATCACTTCAAAGATGGACTGAGGCTAGATATTAGGTTTTATGTGATTGGTTCAGGTGCATGGACCTTAGGTGAGATATATGGGCGTGCACTTTCTCAGCAGACTTACAATTTAAGTAGAGTAGCCGATGGGACACCATTGAAACCAACATTCTCATTTGCTCAGGTTGCAGAGCTTAAGAGGAGGAGACAAAGAGGCAAGAGATAAAGGAGATGGGAGCGAGGTTCTTTAGGATCGAGGACAGCAACATCAATTATGCCCTGTACATCACGCCCTACTCCACTTCAAAGTATACTAGGTAGACTTCCCTTTCCACCACTAATCCGATCTGCGTTATCAGCTCCTACTTTACCAGCACTTCCAACACCATCAGCGCCACGACACTAGCATTAGGGTCGTAGAGGTCGAGGTAGAGGTAAAGGTAGAGGCAGATATGGTTCCCGACAGGGATAGAGACAGGCACGGACCTAGGATCAGGCACAGGGTTAGCACAGGACAATCACTTGCTATAGGTGTGGCCAGGTTGCGCACATGGTGAGAGATTGTTAACAGACAGCATCTATATTTCCATGGCAGAGTCAAGAAGGGGTACACATGGTAGCACAGCTAGATGCCGACACCACACGAGGACTTATTGAAGGTACGATTTCTATTTGTAATAAAGATTTATATGTCTTGTTTGATTCTGGTTCTATAGTATCTTTCATTTTTTGTCACATAATAGGCATTTTAGGGGTGATACCGGTTAAAGTTAACATACATTTGATTTTAAGTACCACAACCAGGGGTGGTTTACCCTAATTATCATGTTGAGGGATGTACAGTAGAGATAAGCGGGGTAAAGTTACCTGCAGACTTTTGAGTGCTCGAGTTTTTAGATTTATATGATTAGCTAGGGATAGATTGGTTACCAACATATTATGCTCATATCGACTGTTTCAATAAGACAGTGACATTCAAGATCTTAAGGCGTCTGATGTTCACAAACAATTGTCGTACATCGAGAGCCGAGGGCATTAGAGGTCGGCTTGCGACTAGTGGAGAAATGGAGACTGTAGTATTATTATACACTGTAGCCAAGGGTACCCTAATTGTCTTATTGACAAGTATACTACATATTTGAAGGGCATGTGTGAGTATTTATACATGTGTAATGGGCCTGTGTAATGATGGAAGGCATCCATAAGATAGATTACGCTCTAAAATAGTAGAAATAGATCGATGTGATGTAACTTATAGCCGACAAGCCGTAGATCATTACTGATTAGCCGAGTGTTAGTTTCATATTGTTTAATTGAAGTATCTCATATCAATATTCTTTTTTACCATATTCGCTATTGTTATGCTTTCGAATACTTGTTGTATATTTGGAAATGTGGATAAATGTTTCTCAATGTTACTTTCTACTTTTATGTACTCACCGTCCTTTTTATGATAGTGGGTCCAGATCAATTTAGTAGCAAACCGCACAAGGAGAAGACCGATGATTACCTCAAAGCCACTGGAGTACTGCTACTTCTAATATTGTAGGCTCATATATTGTTATATGACTTATATCTGTCTTTTATATACTTTTGGGGTTGTATATATGGGTTGAGAGATAGTATCTCGACCAGACACATGATGATATATTATTATCGTTGTTTATATATATATATATGCATGTGATTCTTGGTTCATAGTTTTCTACATGCTTAAGATTTAAATTAATGGCTTCCCCTAATTTGTTAAGACTTCTCTAAAAATTCTTTAAATATAAATTTAAATTAACTCTAAATTATTAATTGACAAGAAAAAATATATATATATAATGCTTATTTGCAAACTTAACTAGTGAGGAGAAAAGTTTTAGATAGGCTAATTAATACATTGTTAAGTCTTTCAAGGTTGAGATTAAGACTTAATGACAGGATTAGGCCAGGCGATGCCCTAGTTTTGAGAAGGGGTCGTCATAGTAATAAAGATAACTAGGCTAAATCTTCAGAGCGGTTGCCCAAGTTTGTCTAGGGGTATGTGTTCCCACATAACTATTAATATTATTCACATGCTAATTCTTGAGAGCGGTTGCCTAAGGTTATACAGCGGAGTAAGAGAAGTATTTAAAGAGTGGTTGCCCTATCTATGGAAATAGGGGACTCGGTGCCAACACTTTTAGCCTATCTAGGGAAAACTATTTTGAAAGTCATCTTTTAAAGTCAATGATACAAGACATGGAGACAACACGAGGCTAGATTGTGGATTCCTAGGCTTGGGTATGTTTTTATTTCTCTACTTTGCAACAATTTTACTTTCTTAGTAGGCTTTTAGATAAAACTCTTTCAAAACCGCCCAAATTTACTTTTCTATTTGTCGAACTCGGTTTGACTAAATCTTATGGATTCAACCTATTTTTACCTTTGCTACATTCTTGTATAATTTGGTAACCTATAACGGGTTATATTTGACACGCACGACACGTAATCAGGAAATCAAGTAAAATTCTTAGTATTAAAAATTGACCAAACCATCGACACACCTCGAGATCCTAGTATGTATATTTTGATGCTAATGAACATGAATTAGTGGAGGTGGACTAAAAGATACACATTAGATCATTCTATAGATGTATAGATGAATAAATGATTAAATGATGAATGGTATGGATCTAAGCAAAAATGCGTATATATAGTGGTGTTCTTCTACACATGCACGTAACATGCAAATGTGATAAAGAAATTCGGAGCTTTACTTGTTGGTGTTTGCCGGAAATTGGGATTTTCAAGAGGCAAATTTATCATCTAGAGAAGAATTTAAGTGCTAGCATACTGCAACAACCCTAAGTAATGATCCCAACCCATCTCATATTAAATGTAGTGCAATTAGGGCTCTAATCATAAGGTTTTTGTCTAAAAATAAGGTTGGAGTTATAGTTGAAGATGTTTGTTCTATTATAAGTCCCAATTTGAAGTTTCAAGTCCCTATTTTTCAAAATTCATGTTTTTGGCCAAAAAGAGTTTAACACCAGTTCTGTTTTTTTTTTTTAGAAAGTAAATGATAAAGTTGTCAAAACTAGTTTACATATACAGATTCCTTGCAAAAAACCACTAAATTTGCTATAAAAAAAGTTATGAATTTGGATTTGAAATGGCAAAGTTATGCAACATTGAATTTGGCATATATTCTTGATGAGTTTTAAAATAATACCTTCATGTTTAGAGAATAACTCATTTAATTCTTATTAGATTGAGCTCATATTTTAGTATGATGTTCTTGGGATGTTTGTAGTCTTTAGCAAAAAAAATCATGGATTTTGGAGCTATTGTTTAGGAGAAATAAAATTTTCAATTTTTTCTGTAGGAATCATAAATCGTTTTGAGTGATTTATGTACAATTTCCATGTCTCCCTTATTTCTTATCAGAATCATGCATCCCTTATAGATTTGAAAATTTAAGACATAGCCCTAAAACTTCTATTTGGACTACAATACTGAATTTAAACATTTTGGTAATTGAAATCAACTCACAAATTGTTGCACACAAATTGTCTTTATTTTAATAAAGTAGATTTCAACTTAAACAAATTATTAAGGGGGTGATTTTAGAAATTAAATTTAAAGACCTCTTAAGTAGCCTAAACACTTTAAATTCAATTTTTAGGACACCTCATAACCTTAAGGAAGAGTCTCGTGGAGTTATAGGCGAGTTTCGGATGTCGAGAGGCCAGATTAGCTTATGACTTTGCATGCTTTGAGGTGAGTAAACATGTTTGGGCACTTCTCTCCATTTCATCCCAAGTTTTATTCTTATTTACAGACTATTTGATTGTTATAGCCTTTATGATCTCGATGCCATGACTTGTGTGTATTCTCTCACTTGAATGAGCTATTTTTTGTGGCATTGTGTTGTTTGACTACCTTCATTGATTTCAATCCTTGTGCTATGTTATTCTTTGTTGTTATGAATGTTGATGGAGTCTAAATAGCATGGTATTAGTGTAGATGAATTGCGGACTTGTATTTCCATTTTTTATGCTTTGTAAAACATTTAGCCTTGTCTTGAAATCTAAGTTTGAGTTATTCCTTGTGACTAGAAAGTTATTATTGCATCTAGGCTTTTTGACTTGATTGAGATAAATGGCACACATGGTCACTAGACTCTGAGGATGTCGGTACTCACCATTAGTATTGAGCGACACACGAGTCAGTGATACTTGGTGTGGTCAAAAAAGTTTATTGGGCATATGTGAGAGAGCTCGCGACCATTGAGAGTGGAATAATAGGCAGATGTGATGTAACTCACGACCGACCAGATCTAAATCATTACTACTTAGCCTCGAGTCAGTCTTATTTTGTTTAATTGTGGTGTCTTCTACCATATTCTTATTTTAGCATTTCTTCGCTATTTATATGCTTTTAGATACCTTTCGATTATATTTGGAAATGCAGACAAGTGGCTTCTCAGGATTTACTTACTAGACTTGTCGCCTTGTTTTAGTTATGATGGAGTGCAGATCCCTCAGTTATTAGGCCTAGCAAGGAAAAGATCGATGACTATCTCTGAGCCTCTAGCGTGCTACTTCACCTCATTTTTTGTAAGTTTTGATATTTTGATGATCTTATATATTTTATGTCTTTCATATGCGTTTGGGTTATATATGTTGGGTTGAGCGACTAGTTCCCTAACTTGACACATGTTTATTACACTGTTTTATCGTCTTACATATATATATACTTGTGATCATTGTTTCATGGTTTCTACACTTATAAATCACTAATTAAGCTTTCACAATTTGTTTAAGGCTTACACTAAAATAAAATAAACTATTAAAAAGTTTTAATTAACTCTATAAATTACAAATATCGAGATATAAATAATACTTATCTTGAACATGAATTACGAGATGAATAAGATAAAAGATGACTAATACATTATCAAGTGCTACGTGGCTCATATTAGGGTTTAATGATGGGATTACGCTGCGCGGTGCCTTGTTAGAGGAATCAAGCGATCACAGATAGTATCATGAGAAAAAGGGAAACAATATATTTAATAGATATCAATAAACGCAACAAATAGAATATAATAATCTTTTCATTTTTATTAGACCTTATTTTACTATGTTTAGGTCGATCTATCTTGGTTGCCAGTATATTGTCAAAACAAAAGATAAGTTAGTTAGGTAATAAAGATTACAATATTAAGGTCAGAGTCGAAGACAAAGACAAATCTAAAGTTGAAGAAGAAATTGAATAAGAGTTGGATACTACAACAGAGCAACTGTCACTATTCGTCTACAACAGTAAAGAAGTTCGATCCTGCAAGGAAAGAACTTCGAGATGGAATACAACTACAAAATTCAAAAGATGCGTACGTAAAGGACTAAAGAACTTTATGGAAATGATGAGCTAAAATTCTTAAAAGGAATAGAAGACTTAGTTATTGAACGTTAGATAATTCCAAAAAAAAATTACAATAGGAGATCAAGGAGGTTTTTCAAATTGTATTTTATTTAGGACTAAATTTCTAGATAGAGTACATAGACTAAGGCTATAAATACTCAAGATCGACCTTGTGTAGATCATCGTTCATTACTTGATTTTTATGAGAATGAGAGATCATTATAGTAATTTTACACATTATCAATTCGATTAATTGATTGTTTCAGCTGAGCCTACGAAGAGAAACACATTCAATTCTATTGTGACATAAATTATGCATTTTGTTTTGATGTGTGTTTATTAGTTCATCACTGATTCGATAATGTCATCAGTTCCTCTTACTATTTCTACTAGCATAGAAGAGTGAGATTCTATAGAGTTTTATCGCCATGGGATCAATTGATAAGTTGCTACGATAACGAACTAGTGAAGGACTTGAAGGTGGATCAATAACCCGACCATCATTACTGGAAGGAACCAACTATGCCTACTAGAAGGTATGGATGGTTCACTTTGTCTCTACCATTGATGAAATTACTGGAAAACTACTTAAGAGATCATACACTTCTCCAACTCAACCACATACGGATGGTAAAACTATTCCAAACCCAGCATTTGTATGGACAAATGCCAATAAAAAAGAGAAAGTAGCCAATCATATGGCAATCGATTCAATCTTCAGTGCAGTTAATGCTCAACGCTTCAAACTGATTGCAAATTGCACTACTGCAAAGTAGCATGAGATGTTCGAAAGACAATCTTTAAAGGTATGAATTCTATCAAAATTTCCAAGTTACGACAATTAATATCTATGCTTAATCGTCTTGAAATGAAAGAGGAAGAAGATATCGTCTCTTTTAATGGTCGTTTACAAGACATTGCTAATCAAGCTTTTCAACTTGGAGAAAAGTATGCTGACGAACAGTTAGTATGACATGTTCTTCGTGCTTTCACTTTACGATTTGACTCAAAGATTACTACAATCAAAGAGTGTCGAGGTATTACTAAGATGTCTCTTGATAAATTAATAGGTTCTTTGCAAATATACGAGATGAATATGTTTAAAAAGCACGGTTCTTCCAATAATGCTTATCATATTGAGACTACTATTTTTGATGACTCTATAGGAGATGTTTTTGCTATGATGGCAAAGAAGTTCTTAAAATCTCTCAAAAACTATAAGAAACGTTCTGCTACAATTAATTACAAAAAAGGTAATGACAGCAATAAGCCTTCTAATGATAATAATAATAAGGCATATGCTAAGAATAAACTCAATGGCATCAAGTGTCAAGAGTACGAAGGAGTTGGACATATTCAGATTGAATGTCCTACTTACAAGAAGAATAAGTCTTGCAATGTTTCTTGGAGTGATAATGACTTATAAGATAGAGATAAAGAGTTGAATGGTTCTACTACTGCACACACTTCTATATTAACAGAATCAAGTACTCTTGATGCTTCTCCATCAGTTGTTGTGATTCTAAACATGATTATATAGTGTCTGACACAGAAAATAGTAAGTAAAAGGCCGAGAATATATGTATTAATGTCAATGATAAGGATTCTGTAAAGGATCTTTAGGCTTCTTATAATCTATTGTTCACTAAATGGGCATCTTTTTATGATCAAAATCTTGACTTGAAAATAAAATTGTTCTTTGTTAAATTATATTATAAAACCCTTGAAAGTGAACACGTGACCTATCATGCATTATTAAAAGAGCGTGAGGTTAAAATCTCTATATTAATGAAAGCTTTTTCTGATTCTGAGGATGTTAGAGCAAAGTTACATTCTGGTTCTCAAGAATTAAACAAAATGTTGCAAAGTGGTCAATTATCGCAAGTTAAGCATGTTATTGGTTGTACTAAGGGATCTGCAAATGCTTCTGCTATCTTTGTCAAATGCATTATAATCAATGAGAGTCAATCAAATAAGACTCAAGTTGATACGAAAAAGCAAAGAAAATTGTGCCATAGAAGGTTGCTACAAGCGCAAAGAAAAAGGTGATTGTTGTTGCTGACAACAAACTTTTTCCTACATGTCATTATTATGGAGTTATTGGTCATTTTTTGACCAAGATGCTATTGGATGTTTAAATATCTTAGTACACTTCAGAAGAAGAAAACATCTAAGAAGGTTGGGAGAGTTAAATCTCATAAGGCAATGCTAGAGTATCTTCAACTCTCAACAACTACGACTGAGTTATAATATTTGCATAGTGGTTGTTCCAGACACATGACTGGTAACAAAAGCTTTCTTAAAAATTATGAATCATTTAAGGAAGTCGTTGTTACATTAGGTGATGGAAAGAAAAGCAAGGTTGTTGGCAAATAAACTCTTAATGTCATGGGACTGCCTAATCTCAATGGAGTTCTACATGTTGATGGGTTAAAATCCAGCTTGATCAGTATAAACCAACTATGTGATTAAGGTCTACTTGTCAACTTCACTAAAGATCATTGTCAGATAATCAATAAAGAAAGACAATGCATCATGTATGGGATCCGGATATCAAACAACCTCTATGTTGCTTCAATTTTCTATATAGTCTTACAAGCTACAAGTTATATGCAACTCTATTTTTCTAACTAATATAGATCTTTGGCATAGAAGGCTAGGTCATCTTAATTTCAAGCAAATTTAGAAATTTCTCTCTCATAATGTTGTAGAGGTATTCCTAAACTATCCTCTAAGCCTGATTCTATTTGTGAGCTATGTCGAAGGTATAAATAACGTTCACTTTCACATGTTGGCCTCGATGACATACTAACCTCACATGTGTTAGAATTACTACATATGGACTTATTTGGTCCAATACAAGTTGAATGTCTTAGGAGAAAGAAGTATTTTTTTTCATTAATGACTACTTAAGATTCATATGGGTTCATTTATTACATGATAAAGCAAAAACGTTTGATGAGTTTAAGAAGTTAACTTTTTGATTTCTGAATGAAAAAATTGATGAGGATGTATCCATTGATCGAATTCATAGTGATCATGGAAGAGAGTTTGAAAATCGACAATTTGCTTATTACTATGTTGAATTTGGGATTATGCATGAATTTGCTGCTCCTAAGACACCAAAATAAAATAATGTTGTGGAAAGAAAAAATCACACAATTCAGGAGATGACAAGGGTCATACTAGCTAAGAAAAATCTGCATATAAAGTTTAGGGGGAAGCAGTAAATACTACTACCTATATAATCAACAGAATTTATTTCATGCTACTGGCTACAAAAACTCCGTATGAAATATGAAAAAAAATATAAAACCATCTCTCAAACATCTTAATGTTTTGGCAGTATCTGCTTCATATTGAATAATAGAGATCACCTGGAAAAGTTTGATTCCAAAAGTGATGTCAGGATTTTTCTTGGATATTCTAAGAATAGTAAAGCTTATAGAGTCTACAATAAGCGAACTATGATTGTGATGGAATCCACTAAGGTTATGGTTAATGATTATGCAAGAACAAAACAATTGTCCTTTCAAAACGATGATGATGATGATGATGGCTCAGCACCTCAACCCACTACTAAACCATCTAATTGATATATCACTACTCAATCTGATGATGAAGATGATAATGTTGATAATGATAATGATCCAAAATCACATGCTACTATAGTACCCGATTCTACATCTGTTGCTCCGCAGTCAAGGATGCTGAAAGATCATATAATTAAGCAAATTATCGGCTCAGTTAATGATCCACAACAAACTAGATATATTCTTCCTATTGACTATAGGAATATGATTTTTTTTGCATGTTTTACATCTCATATTGGGCCTAAAAATTTCATGGAGGCTTTAATGGATGAATATTGGGTGAATGATAGGCAAGTGTGACGTGCGCCGAACACGTCAATAAAATAAAGTACCTAAACCAACTATTTTGTAGAATAATGGCAACAGGTCGATCCCACAGAGATTTGTGGTCTTTCTATGGTTAAAAACAACAAAAAGGAAATCACGGGCGTTAAAATAAATTAATTCAATTAACTAAACTAAAATAAACTAAATAAATAAAATAATGAAAATAACTTTCCAAACAATTAATGGATACCTAGGTAACATCCAGGTCTGCAGTTCCATAAATCAGGATCAAGATTCAATGGCACATCTTGGTCTTCAATCCTTCCCTAAAAGTTATTAATTTAAATTCTCCTATATTAGCTATAGAAAATCGACATCCGTCAGAAATTCCTCATTCCCCTAATCTCGATAGTCAGGATGTCTACCACTAACTATTTCCCTAATTAATGCATAACCCTAGACATCCGCCAATCGGGTTTAACACACTAACCGCAGTAATATGGGTATGTGGGAACACTAATCTTAAATAACGGGATTTCGTTCATTTCAGATTTAACCTAGATTCAATTGTTGCATACTCAAGAACTGAAAGGTTTTTATGGCAAACGGGTGAGTGTTCGTCACTTTATTGGTTCAAAGTACAATTACAAGGATACTATCGGTCTAAATAAATATAGATTGTCCATCTAAGAGCCACTAGCCACATACACACCCTAGATCTAAACCATATTTATTAAAATCAACAACAATGAAATAGGAGAAATCAAACTAAATGAAATAATAAAATAAAAGATCTTACATAATATGCCATAAATCCATAATCCCAACTTGTTTCCCCTCCGACCTAGGCAAGGATTTTATTTAGCCGAACATAGTGTCGAGAGCCTCTGGCATTCCAAAATAATGAAATCGATCCCTAATTAATAAAACTCGATCTCCAAATATAAAAGTCGATGTTCAAATATAAATGTTGGTGATATCAAATAATACCCTAGGTTCCTAATATATAAAACCACTAAACAATGGTCTCGGGAAGTGAGAGAAACTAATTTTCGGGGTAGGACTTGTGATTCGTGCGCCGAGGGGCATCTAAAGGTTGCTGGGTGTTCAAATTTGGAGTTAGGACACATGTCCATAGCCGATTCTTGCGTTTTCTATAGCTTGATTATGTATTGGCTAGTTATTAGCTGAAATCGGGTACAATGACGTGCTGGTGATGGAGCAACAGACACATGTAGCTGGACGGGTTGATTGGTTAAGATGCACGACTTTGTGCGAAGTCCTTGGCGACTGTGCAAAACGCATCCCAAGGCTGAACTCACAGCAGCTGAACGAGATGAGAAATGTGGTTTGTGCTGCGATGATGTGTTGGTGGTGACGTGGCATCTGGTGATTGGCGGAGGAGATGTTGCACGCCACCTGTCGCACTATGATAAGAGGAGAGAACTTAAGTGACGTGATGTGTTGCTGCCGACCAATGGGAAGCTTCCACGTGTCAGCTGTCTCCTATTCTACCCACTGCGCAACACGTAACTCGTGGCAAATTGTCTTGCATCCGATCACTATGAGTAAATACTCCATTTTGAATATTTTTCCTCCCCGGATTCAATCGTGCACTCCGATTCTCTTGAAAATGACCAAAAATATAATTAAATATAAATTTTAGAGTCTTTCTATATTTAAATATATATTAAAATAAAGTACTAAAAATCTATAAATACTGACTTATCAAATACCTCCAAACTTAAGACTTTGCACGTCCCGAGCAAAGGTGTAGATAACAACACAAACTAAACTAGACTCCTAATATAGTAATGCACTAATTCATCTAATCCTATACCCGACTCAAAATTCATGGAGATCCTTTGGTTTACATAGCTGCCAAGTTAACAAGCCACTCTAGAAATTCCGTACTTATGATATGTCAAGACTCACAACCCAAAAATAATTAAGATCACACTTTGAAGACATAGATTCATTAAAACAAAGGTCATCGACTACTCACGAGTTTTCTTGGTCTATACATTTAAGCACGCAAGTTTAAAATCTTACTTAATCTAGCTAGTGAAAGCACTAGAGCTAAATCTTTTATTTGAGGAGTTTTCACAACTTCTTCCTTTATTCAATTTATATTCTCTATTTTTTCTCATTTTTTCTCCAAATTGTTTTTCAAATAATACGGTCCCTGCTCCATTTCCTATGGACCAATTTTCTCACTTTTTTCCACCACAAGTTTCCCTGGTCTATTTTCTATGGAAACTAGTGGGACTCTCTACGCTAAGAAAACTCATGTTAGCCCTTCTCACTTTCACTATAATTATTATAACTTGCACAATATTTATCGTCTACTCACTTTTGTTATCTATCACAAAGCCTAACCACAACTAAGTCCCTAATCATGAAATCATAAAAATGAAGGGTACGGACTCGATTGAGTGTTCCTCCCAATTTTTCCTAAGTTTCAAATCAAAAAGGCAACTATAATGTACTCATCCACACCCAAAGGCATGAAACAAAATTTCGGGTGACTCTAAACAATAAAATCAAAATCAAAAGCTATACTAAATACATGCATGAAAGTGTATCAACTACTAATGAAGTGAGAAAGAAATATGAAGGGACAGGAAATAAAAGAAATGATATAAAACACCACCATTATCATCCGATAACCGCATAAAAAACTAAACGATCTAACATGCGGTCTTTCGTAAAGAATCTATCCAAACTCAATCCACGAATCCTAAAATACCCCCAAACTTATTCTGAACATTGTCCTTAAGGTTCAAAACAAGTCAAGGAATCCATGAACAAGAAAAGATGGTGGTGAAAAAGAACATGGATAAATAAATAAGAAGATGATACAAATGTATTCATAACAAAAGTCTCTAAAAATTAATGAATGCACAAAATCTCTCATGTCTAGGTGACTAAGGAAAGTATGAAAGAAATATCATAACAAGGCCAGAACTAGTAAACATAGGAGTTAACTAAAATGATTCCTACCGAATCTTGCGAGCCCGAAGTTTGTCAACTAACGGTGAAATCAACAAGATGATGGAATGAAATCTAAGGTTTTGGATCTACTCAAGACCCGCCACTAATGCGGCAACTTAAGTCGGATTTGTCCCAACCAAGTTTTAAAACACCTAAAATCCTATAAAAATGTTAATTCCAAAAAACGCTCAAATTATGCTAAAAATGTAATCCAAAGTCAAACTTTAAAAACTCAAGAGGTGCTCCAATTTATTAAAATAAATACATAAATAATAAATAATAGTAATAATATAAATAATAAAAAATACCAAATAAAGAAAACCAAATCCCGGCAACGGCGCCAAAAATTGACGCGCACCGAACGCGTCAATAAAATAAATTCATAAACCAACTATTTTGTAGAATAGTGGCAAAGGGTCGATCCCATAGAGATTTGTGGTCTTTCTATGGTTAAAAACAACAAAAAAGAAATCGAGAGTTTTAAAATAAATTAATTCAATTAACTAAACTAAAATAAAGGAAATAAATAACAAAATGAAAATAACTTTCTAAACAATTAATGGATACCTAGGTAACACCTAGGTCTACGGTTCCACAAATCAAGATCAAGATTCAATGGCACATCAAGGTCTTCAATCCTTCCCTAAAAGTTATTAATTTAAATTCTCCTAGATTAGCTATAAAAAATCGACATCTGCCAGAAATTCCTCATTCCCCTAATCTCGATAGCCTGGACGTCTGCCACTAACTACTTCCCTAATTAATGCATAACCCTAGACATCCGTCAATCGAATTTAACACACTAACTGCAATAATATGGGTCAGTGGGAACACTAATCCTAAATAATCGGATCGCATCCGCTTCCGATTTAACCTAGATTCAATTGTTGCACACTCAAGAACCGAAAAGTTTTTACGATAAATTGGTGAGTGTTCATCATCTTATTGGTCCAAAAGTACAATTACACGGATATTATTGGTCCAAATAACTATAGATTGTTCATCTAAAAGCATGCGCTGACCACATACACACCTTAGATCTAAACCACATTCCTTCAAATCAACAACAATGAAATAGGAGAAATCAAACTAAATTAAATAATAAAATAAAAGATCTCACACAATATGCCATGAATTCATAATCCCGACTTGTTTCCCATCCGACCTAGGTAAAGATTTTATTTAGCCGAACAAAGTGTCGAGGGCCTTTGGCATCCCAAAATAATGAAATCGATCCCTAATTAATAGAATTTGATCTCCAAATATAAATGTCGATGTTCAAATATAAATGTCAGTGATATCAAATAATACACTAGGTTCTTAATATATGAAACTTTGGGAAAGGATAATTGACAATAGGCTAAGGAGAGAAACAATAATATCAGAGAACCAATTTTGCTTCATGCCCGGGAAGTCGACTATGGAGGCGATTTTACTTGTAAGATGATTGTTAGAAAAAATATAGAGAAAAGAAAAAATATCTTCATATGGTATTCATAGATTTAGAAAAAACATATGATAGGGTCCCTAGAGATGTTCTTTTGTAGGTTCTAGAAAGAAAATGAGTGCATGCTAGATACATAGACACTATTAAGGATATGTATGATGGAGTAGTAACGAGTATAAAGACATTTGAAGGAGCTACAAAATAATTTATCATTACGATAGGACTACATTAAGGATCGGCTTTAAGCTCATCTCTATTTACTTTAGTTATAGATGAACTAATTAGGCATATTCAAGAGGATATACCATGGTGTATGCTATTTGCATATGATATTGTCTTAGTAGATGAAACAAAAGATGGAGTGAATAGAAAATTAGAACTCTTGAGGAATACATTAAAATCTAAAGAATTTAAGTTAAGTAGGGCGAAAACTGAATACACACACTGTGAGTTTAGAAACACTAGACATCAAGATAATGGAGTGGTAACATTAGGGGAAGTAGAAGTTCCTAAGGTGAACCACTTTAGGTACTTAGGATCAATTATACAAAATGATTGTAATATTAAGAATGATGTCACACATAAAATTCAAGCTGGATGGAAGAAATGGCGGAGTGCAATAGGGGTGATTTGTGATCGAAATGTTCCTACTAAGTTAAAAAGAAGATTTTATAGGACCACAATTATGCCTTATGGACATGAATGTTGGGCGGTAAAGCAACAACAATTACATAAAATGAACGTAGCAGAAATGAGGATGCTTAGGTGGAAGTGTGGTAAAACTCGTAAAGATAGAATAAGAAATATAGAAATTCAAATACAAGTAGAAGTAACACTAATTTATACAAAGATTAGGGAAGGGCGGTTGCGGTGGTTCGGTCACTTGCAAAGACGGCCTAGAAATGGCCCACTAGAAAAGTGAATAAAAATTATAGAAATCCGACGAGGTAAGGGTAGGCCAAAGTTAACATGGGATGCATTAATTAGGAGGGTGTTGAATGGTTTGAAAAGCTTACCATCAATTGCACTTAATCGAGCCCAATGAAAAAGTTTGATCCATGTAGCTGACCCCAATTAATTAGGGACTGAGGCTATGTTGTTGTTGTTGTTGCTGTTGTTGTTGTTGTTGTTGTTGTTGTTGTTGTTGTTGTTGTTGTTGTTGTTGTTGTTGTTGTTGTTGTTGTTGTTGTTGTTGTTGTTGTTGTTGTTGTTGTTGTTGTATTAGCACCGAGTGGTTATTCCGCAACAAGACATATGAGAATGGTGTTAGTGTTTGCAGCAAAGCCAAATTGGTTGCACGAGGATACACACAGGTTGAAGGTATTGGTTTTGATGAGGCATTTACTTCAGTTACCATATTAGAATCTATTCGTCTACTGCTAGCCATTGCTTGTAATAAAGGTTTCGAGTTATAGCAAATGCATGTTAAAGTGCTTTCCTAAATGGTTATTTCCAAGAAAAAGTATATGTTGCACAACCTAAAGGATTTGAGGTTCATGATAAACATAATGATGTCTATCATCTAAAAAAAGGCACTTTATGGACTGAAGCAAGCACCATGGGCATGGTATGAAAGATTGACTACTTATTTGATGTAGAAAGGTCACAACATAGGGTCTACCACTAAGACTATGTTTCTTAAAAGGTAGAATAAATAGTTTTTGGTTGCGTTGGTTTATGTCGATGATATTATATTCGGAGCTACATCTGGAAAGATAGTTTCATAGTTTGTTGATTTAATGAAAGAATTTGAGATGAGCATGGTTGAAGATCTTACATATTTCTTGAGTCTACAAATCACACAGTCTTAAGATAGTATATTCATATCTCATAATAAATATGCTAAATCTCTTGTTAAGTGTTTCGGATTAGACATTGCTAAGTCTATTCAAACACATATGAGCTCAGTGAGAAGATTCATAAAGATGACAAAGGTGTTGATGTCAATCATACAATATACATAGGCATGATTGGTTGTTTATTACATCTTACTACAAATGGACCAGATATTGCTTTCAGTGTTGGGGTTTGTACTCTCTATCAAGCATGTCCAAAAGAGTCTCATTTCATTGCTATAAAAAGGATTTTGTGTTATGTGAACATAACAACTGACTTTAGTATACTATTTACTAAGGGAGATGTCAATGACCTAATCAGGTATAATGATCTGATTGGGCTAGAAATATTGATGAAAAAAAAGTATTAAAGGTGGATGTTACTATATAGGTTCTAATCTTGTTGTATGGAATAGCAAAAAGTAGAACCGCATTTCGTTATCTACTGCCAAAACAGAATATATTGATGCAAGCAGTTGTTGTACGCAGTTAATATGGATGCAGCAAATGCTCAAAGACTATACTATTACTTTATCTCAGTTAACAATTTATTGTGATAATAAGAGTGTCATTGATATTTCAAAGAATCCAATTCAACACTCTAGGACGAAGCATATTGATATCTGTTATCATTATATCAAGGATCTAATAGAAAAATGACTAATTTATATTCAACATGTTGCTACCGAAAGACAATTAGCTGATATATTTACAAAGGCTATTGACACACACATTTTTGAGAGGTTGCGCCATTACGTTGACATGTGCTCTCACTAGCAATGGTTCTTATTGCAACCTGGCAGTTATGTGCATTCATGCAAATATCTGTGTGTTTGACATTTCACTGTGAGCTGCTTTCATGTTTGACCAAGAAACAACAACTTGGAATTACCTACAACATGTGTCATTCTTATTAAGTCAGCTGTAAAACTAGCTATTATGAACTGGTTTAGGGAGGGAGAGTTTTGTTCCATCAGACACAATGGAATAATTTTAGGGGATTTATGGAAGATTTCTAAACTGATATGTTAATCTTTTCTAATTTTGTGATAATACTTAATTTTCACAATTTGGTCTTCCCTATTCAAGTTATTCTCTCTCGATGTGGCCTCATTTCCTTTACTGCCATTTTCTCATCTTTCTTGTTTCGAGTTACTGCAAGAAGGTCTCGACAGTCTTCTTCAACCTCTTGTGGTGACTCTGCTTCGGTTCTTGATCTTCTAACGTTAGAGACAAAGGGCATTTACTATCATGCTCCAACAAATAAACTCTGCATTTTCATATCCTAGAATTGCTACAAAGAGTACACGGGTGAAATCAGGGGCTATCTAACAACGACAATAAGTCAGGCACACTGGTTCTTTTAAGAGAGCTAGAACTACCAAGGGAAAGAAGAAGGTTGGTGACAATGAGAAGGTTTCCTCTATCTCTTTAGAAAGGATTCTTAACTAAGTTAAGGCCATCAGCAAGGCCTCTGACCAGACAAAGATCGTGTTCATTTCTCAGTATTTTATTATGTCTGGCCCCTCTACTTTTGGTCATTTCAATTCATTGAAGTGCATGAAGAAACATAAAGATATTCTGACGAGGAAGTATTGGTTTGATCAACTGATCAATTTGTCACATTTTCATGAAATTGGCCTTGAGAGGTTACTGGTTCAGACAGGCATATATAGGTTAGTGTCTCATGAAGGCTTCTACAATGACTCCATTGTCGAGGAATTCTACAGCAACCTTCTTGAGAATCTTGGAGATGCTTTTGCAAACAAGGTATTTGTTCGTAGTTTCTATATTCCATTTAGTCCTTCTCCGATCAATAGTATGCAAGGACTTTTTGGATTGGAGACACCTGCAAATAAGTTGATTTCAACACTTAAACTTGATGATGTTGTCTCTTTGTTGACTAGAGGCTTACGAAGTGCCTATAAAAGAAGTCGTCATTTGTATCAGCTTTAAGATCTTAATCTACTGCTATAATAGCTACTCCAACTTCTAATACTATCAAGGCTACTACTGATGCACTTGTTCCTACCCCTACTACAAAGCCACTACGAAAGTCTAGACGGATTATGAAATGAAAAATTATTAAGGTTTCTTTATCTGACAAATATGAAGATGCTAAGGACACCAGTCTTATCGAAGTGCAATCTCCGGGTGATGAAATTGCAAGAGCGAAAGAATCTTTTCCTTCTGCTGCAGGACAGACTGGACTATCACGTGCTTCAACACAAGGTGCAAGTTCCATTGCTCTACTTCTGGATTACAAAATGGAAATTATTTCCCCTGTTGAGTTTCATATTGAAGAATTTGAAGTTGATCAAGGTAGTTTTACAAATTTAGACTTTAATCTAAATATTGTAACTCATATTGTTGCTGCTGGGAAAAATGTTCTAGAGTTCCTTTAAACGAATTATGGAACTGATGGTGAAGATGCTATAACACCAAGTGAGTTTCCTAATGCGAATGTTAGTGAACAAGTTGAGTCTCTAACAACATTAGAGATTCCTCCTGATAAGGACTTGACTGCTGCTAACTTTAAAGGCATTATGCTACCTTCGGTTACTGCGACTATAGTACATATTGTTGAGGCTCTAATAAATAATTTTTTACAACCAAAGCCAACTATGTCAATCCATTCTCTTACTCACATCGAGCATGAGGATTCTAATGTCAATCAAGCCATTGCTACCACTTTAGCCGAGCCAACAACTCCGGTTAATGTTACTGCTACTGCACTAATGGAGACTGCTCCTGAAACTGATGTTTTCGTATTTGCACATTCTATTACTCCTGCTGCTGCAACGATACAAATAGAAGTTGCTGAAGACGATTCTGCTCCAACTAAGGATAAGCCTTTGCAAGAACCAAGTTCTCCGATGGTGATGAAACCACACCTGTCGTTGTCCAACTAAAGATGAGCCTTTGCATTGCATTTCTGACAACATACATAGATGGTGTTGATGCACAAATGCAACCACTACAAGAAGAGCTAGACATTGCTAACCCTAAGCTTCGATGATTGAGGAGGCTAATTACCACTCAGGTATAATATTTTTTACATAGTTTGTCAAAAAGAGGGAGTGATGAGTGAGCAAGAGCTAAGTTAAGTTTGTTTTGGTAGTTTGTGGTTGTAAGTACGTAAGATTTTGTGTTTATAAAATTGTATTTCATTTATGTACTTATTGGCTATTAACTATAATTTTCTTGGGGTTTTACTTTTGTGTGATGTTACTTTAACCATCGGTAAAAGTATATTTTATGAAGTTCCTCAAAAATTTGGTTATCTTGCTATTTACTATTTTTGTCCAATCTACGCCAAAGGGGGATATTGTTAGACCCTAGTTTACTATGTTTGGGTCGGTCTATCCTTATTGGCAATATATTGTCAAAATAAAAGACAAGTTAGTTAGGTAAATGCTGCAATGAAGATATAAGCCTGACTCAGCAAAATGTCCGAGTGTAAATACAACTCTGAGATATACTACAATGCAAATTCTAATGAACATTATCGTATCAAGGTCAGATTCGAAGAAGAAGACAAAACTGATGTCGAATAAGGAATTGAATAAGAATTGGATACTGCAATAGAGGGGTTATCTGTATTTGTCTACAATAGTTAAAACGTTTGATACGCCAAGGAAAGAACTTCATGATGGATTACCAATACAAAATTCGAGAAATAGTGTGGCGATCCTTGCCGCCCCGGGGTAACGTGTCTCCGGTACTCCTTGCTAGTTGGCCCTACTACACGTGTACGACACCAGCCCATCCTATTTCTGTCTCAAAATTCGTATCCACTTGTGTGTACAACGTATAAATGACATATTCAGCAAAAGTCGTTCTTAAATGCAAGAAATATTAATAATCAATTTAACAAATCCTATTATGGAAAAACCCTGAAAAGTACGAGGTAGACAACTGTACCATATAAGGTATAGGCATTTACAAGGTCATAATACTCCTCGGTTCCCAAAAGAATCAAAATATCAAAATAAAACACACGTACAAGTAATCCTCAATGGTAGGCAGTCATAGGTAGTCGCTTAAGATCCCCTTGCCCTTACTTGTACTCAAATCTGCACTTAGTCATCACAGAAGAAAATGGATGACGAGTCTAGTCAGTAAAACCCCAAAGAACTCCTCCGAGCATTCAAATAAACAAGTTAAATGCAATAAATACTGTTAAATAAACATGCGGAATGCAAACAGACAACTGTAAGTAGGGCATCACATGCATAAATAACAATAAAGTACAAATGTACGTGCCTATTCCAGTCAGACTAAACCATACTTTAAGATTTCCTTACAGAGGCCCACTAGTGGGCACACCTAACTAGCTATCACTTGATCCCTCTCGGTGGCCGACGTAGACCTACGACGCACCGACGCATGTAGCAGTTCATTAGCTCGGGTCGTTATCCATCGAGAACTCCTAATACACATGTTATGGTCTAGAATGCATAGACAAACAATAAGAAATCTGGTAGGAGTAACTCAACCAACCATCTAAACAATGAAAAAATATATATGTAATAAAGACCACAAGGAATACTGGAAATGAATGGAAATACAAAGCGAAATAAATACTCAGAGTTTTTCAATCGGGTTTTACAAACCTCACGATGCACTCCAATACCCCGTAATCAATCCATAAGTCCACGTCCACTTGGTCCTTGGTCGCCAATTGATCACCCGTGTCCACCTATGTCCATTTATCAGTAATTTCGATTTAGTATGACAATTTACTACCAGTTTCTAAAAATTTAAGCAAAATTGCCCATTTCACGCTTTTTGATGTAAAAACCTCGCGAAAGTCGCGTCTGAAATATCTAAATATTTTATTTTTCATAGAAACTCATAAATTTCTATTTATTTTATTGACATATAATTTCTCATAATTTTTTCCAATTTTTTCAAAAAATTTCCAAATTTTTCTTTTCTTTTCTTCTTTTCTTTTTCTTTTTTTTTTAAGTTTGGTTTGGGTCGGGTCGACCCAAACGGGTCGGACCCGACCCTGGACCAGAACAGGTCCAGGCTCGGCCCTTGAAAGGGGTGCACACGCTCGCGGTTGTGCATCTTCCTCATCCGATCGAACCAGTGAAACTTGTTCGATCGAGAAAAAAAACAAAATTTCTCCCTCTTTTGTTTGGGTTGGGGTTGCTCTCCACCCCAACCACGGTGGAACCGATGGCAGGGGAGACACTCTTGCCATCTCCACCTTGACCCGGTTCAGCCTCCATGGTCGAACCTCACTCTTGGCCACCATGGCCAACTACCAAAACCCACAACAACCAACGAGAACTCACCTCGATCGTGACGTTTCGCCCTCTCTTCTCTCGTTCCCGGCTTCTTCTTCTCTGATAAGTCAGTATTTATAAGTTTTTAGTAGTTTATTTTAGTATATTTAATTATTAAAAGAATTTAAAATATATATTTAATTATATTTTTGATCAATTTTAGGTGAAACATAGTGCGCGATTGAATTCGTAGCGGAAAAATACTCAAAATGGAGTATTTACTTGCAGTGATCGGATGCTGGACAATTTGCCTCAAAATATGCATTGCGCAGTAGGTCGAATAGCTGACAGTATGTTTCGACCAATTAGAAGATGACACGTCAGCGGTTCGCAACACGGTAGGTGCCACTTGTCACGCACATATTAGTCCATGTAGCATCAACATCCAGGGCGACCAATCACGAGCCGCCGCGTCAGCACCACAAGGCCACGTCACATACCGCCTTATTTTCTCATCGTTTCAGCTACCATCGATCGGCATCGAGATTCGTTCCCACACAAACTCCCAAAAATTTGCAAGAGTCGCGTGATTTTTCTTCCGCCAGCAAGCGTCCACGTGGCGCTCTACCATTGGTCAAACGCATCACATTGAGGTGTCTCCGCGAATCAGATCAAGTCACGTGGCGTTGACTCAGCGAGACACAATGAAATCTCCAGATTTTGGGCTAATCGCACGGCGAAAAATCAGCGAGTCGTCAGCGGCGGTCCAATCCCGTTGAGACACGTGGCTTGGCCGTTATAAAACAGCGAATCACGATGTGACACATGGCAAAGTTCGATTTTTGATGTAAAAACACCCCTGCGATGCTCCTCGACGCACGAGTCACCTCCCCAACCCCTAATATTAGTATCCGAGTCCAATTTGGAGTACTTTTATATATTATGAACATATGTATTATTAAAGGAGGAATTAATTAATGTTTTTAGAGATCAATTATTAGTTTTTAGTAATGATTTTCTACGATGATGTCCGGGTAGTTAATTTCTTGCCTAAGTCGAAGGGGAAGCAAGTCGAAATTATGGGTTCATAGCACATTATGTGAGATATTTTATTTTATTATTTAATTAACTTAATTTCTCCTTTTCATTGTTGTTGATTTTAATGATTATGATTTAGATCTATGATATGTATGAGGCCTATGCTTGCTTTTAGATTGACAATCTACTGTTATTTGGAATATTAGTATCCGTGTAATTGTGCTTTTAGACCAATGAAGTAACAAACATTCACCCGTTTGCCGTAAAACCCTTTCGGTTTTTGAATGTGCAACAATTGAATTTAGGTTAAATCGGTAGCGACGCGACCCGGTTATTTAGGATTAGTGTTCCTACGATCCATATTAATGCGGTTAATGTGTTAAACCTGATTGGCGGATGTCTATGGTTATACATTAATTAGGGAAGTAGTTAGTGGCAGACGTCCTGAATATTGGAATTAGGGGAATTAAGAAGTTATGGCGGATGTCGATTTTCTATAGCTAATCTAGGAGAATTTAAATTAATTACTTTTTGGGAAAGATTAAAGACCATGATTGCTATTGAACCTTGATTCCGATTTGTGGAACTGGAGATTTAGGTGTTATTTAGGTGTTAATTAATTATTAATTAATTGTTTTAGAAATTAGAATAGTTAATTTATTTATTTAGTTTAGTTAAATTATTTAGTTCAATTAATATTTATTTTAAAATCCCCGATTTTCCTTTTTTGTTGTTTCAACCTAAGAAAGACAACCGGTCTCAGTGGGACATACCATTTGCCACTATTCTACAAAATAGTTGATTTAGGAAACTTTACTTTATTGACGTGTTCGGCGTGCGTCAATTTTTGGCGCCGTTGTCGGGGACTGGTATATTTCTTTCTTTGGTTTATTGTTATTTTTATTTTTATTTTTTATTTTGCCTATCTAGTCCCTTGCTCTTAACATGTATCCAAGCAATATCTCGAGTTCCACTGACCAGAAACTTAACCGACTAATCTCTATGATGGAACATCTCCTCTCCTCTGGTGAAGTGCAAGTCAACCCCACGATTGACTCCTCCTACCCCCATAATTATGGTCGATACGAAGACTCGCATTATTATAATGTGAATGGGGTAGGTATGCCACATAATAGATATCAATATTTTAACATGAATTCTTTTGTGCAACAGGTCGAGGTTTGCGAAATTTGTGGAGACTATTCTCATTCCGTACATGTCCATATCATCCATAGTATGAGAATTATCACTATTCTAACTATGCATCACCACAACCCGACTTCTATGGATTCACGTCACACTCACAGGTTCCTCAACATGAAGGAAATCAACAGTTTCATCAAAGCCTCTCCTTTGAAGATATATTGATGCGAATGATAGAAAGTGTGCAAGATTATCGACGAGTTTGTCATAACATACGAAAACTTGATTTTAGTTGTCCAGGCTCGAAGGACTTGGTAACTGACTTAGATCAATATATTGCCAGTCGTCAAAAAAAATTGATGAAGCAGAGTGGTGTAGTACACAACCAACTTTTAACCCAGAGGAGGATGTGAGCGTTGATACGTTGACGAATCTTGAGGTGAAGGAGGATACACAGATGGAAGACTATTTGATAGACACATCCGAAGAATGTGAAGTCTTTCAAATAGAGCTAGAGATTGTCATTGCATTAAATGGGGGAGAAGATGAGATGAAATTTGATGTCAATTTAGACAAGTCCGAGAAGCCGCAGATAGAAAGCCAAGAATACCAACCTCTGGTGTTGGTGCAACCACCCACCCTCCCATGCACATTTGGTACACCTTATAAAGGGGTGGAATTAAGGGAGTGTTTGCAGATCTTCTACAATGCCGACACCTTTATGTTGGACGAGCCTGATACGATAGATTATTTTGTATTGGAAGTCCCGAATGAGCTTCTAAATCTGAAAGAGGGCGTGCATGTTTCATCGCCCAAATACGTAGATGTGTCATTCATTGTTGACATCTCTAAAGGAGAGGGCATCACGTAACCAATCGTGTTAAGTCTAGCCAAAGACTTAAAAGAAAGACGGCTCGTTGGGAGGCAGCCCAACTTTATTTTTCTTTTATTTTATTTATTTCTTGCATTTATTTTAGTTTTAGTTCAGTTTTAGTTTTTTATTATTTTTAACAACACTCTAATTTGGTTTCTTTATTTTTACAGGTGATGGAAGGTTAGAGCGCTAAGTTTTGTAGGTTTGACTTTGGATTACATTTTTAACATAATTTGAGCATTATTATTTTTTAAGGAATTAACATGTTTATAGGATTTTAGGTGTTTTGAGACTTGGTTGGGACATACCTAACTTAAGTCGCTGCATTAGAGGCAGGTTTTTGAGTAGACCCAAAACCCTAAATTTCATTCCATCATCTTGTTGATTTCACCCTTAGTTGAAAGACTTCGGGCTCGCAAGACTTGATTGAAATCTTTTTAGTTAACTCCTATGTTTACTAGTTCTTGCTTTTGTTATGATTGTTATTTCATAGTTTCCTTAGTCACCCACACATGAGAGATTTTGTGCGTTCACTAGTTTTTAGAGACTTTTTGTTATGCATGCATTTGTATCATTTCTTATCCATGTCTTTCTTCACCACTATCTTTTTCTTTTTTTCATATGGATGCCTTGACTTGTTTTAAACTTTGAGGACAAGGTTCAGAATAAATTTGGGGGTGTTTTAAGGATTGTCGATTGATTTGGAGGGATTCTTTTGCGAAAGACAGCATGTGAGATCGTTTTAATTTTTTTTATGCGGTTATATGTGGATATTGGATGGTAATGGTGGTGTTTTATATCATTTCTTCTATTTCTTTCATTTCTTTTCCATTCATATTCCTTTCTCATTTCATTAGGAATTGATACACTTTCATGTATATATTTAGTATGTTTTATTTATTTTAGAGTCACCCGAAACTTTGTTCATGCCTTTGGTTGTGGATGAGTAAACTATAGTTGCCTTTTTAACTTGAAACTTAGAGAAAATTAGGAGAAACACTTAATCAAGTTCGTAGCTCCGCATTTTTATGATTTCATGATTAGAGACTTAGATGATGGTTAAATTTAGTGCTAGATAACGAAAATGAGTAAATGGTCAAATTTATGCAAGTCATATTATTTTAACCCACATTGGGGGATTTGCTTGATTATAGTGAAAGTGAGAAGTACTAACGGGAGTTTTTTTTTAATAAATAAAAAATAGAGAGTCCTAAAAATTTCCACAGGAAATGGAGCGGGGAAATTTGTGGTGGGAAAAAGTGTGAAAAGCGGTCCACAAGAAATGTAGTAGGGATCGTACTATTTGAAAAAAAAAGGTTGATGAAAAATGACGAAAAAAAAAGAGAAAAGAAGAAAAAGGTGGAAGTTTTGAAAACTCCTCAAATAAAAGATTTAGTTCGAGTGCTTTCACTATATTAAGTAAGATTTTGAACTTGCGTGCTTTAATGTATAGTCCAAGAAAACTCGAGTAAATGATGGCCTTTGTTTTAACCGAGTCTATGTTTTGAAAGTGAGATCTTAATTGTGTTTGACTTGCGAGACTTGACATATCATAACTCTAAATTTTCTGAGTTATTTGTTAATTTGGTGACTATGTAAACCAAAGGAACTCCATGAATTTGGGTCGGGTATAGGATTAGTTAAGTCAATACATTATTATATTTGGACTCTAGTTTAGTTTCTGTTGTCATTTACACCTTTGCTCGGGACGTGCAAAGTCTTAAGTTTGGGGTATTTGATAAGTCAGTATTTATAAGTTTTTAGTAGTTTATTTTAGTATATTTAATTATTAAAACTATTTAAGATATATATTTAATTATATTTTTGGTAAATTTTAGGTGAAATAGAGTGCGGTTGAATTCGTGGCAGAAAAATACTCAAAATGGAGTATTTACTTTCAGTGATCGGATGCCGGACAGTTTGCCTCAAAATACGCATTGCGCGGTAGGTCGAATAGCCGACGGTATGTTTCAACCAATCAAAAAATGACACGTCAGCGGTTCGCAACACAGGAGGTGCCACGTGTCACGCGCGTATTAGTCCACGTAGCGTTAACAGCCAGCGCGACCAATCACTAGCAGGCGCATCAGCACCGCAAGGCCACGTCACACACCGCCTTATTTTCTCATCGTTTCAGCTACAATTGATCGGCATCGAGATGCGTTCCCACACAAACTCCTAGAAATTCGCAAAGTTGCGTGATTTTTCTTCCGCCAGCGTGCGTCCACGTGGCGCTCTACCATTGGTCAGACGTGTCACATTGAGGTGTCTCCGCGAATCAGATCAAGTCACGTGGCGCTGACTCAGCCAGACACAACGAAATCTCCAAATTTTTGGCGAATCGCATGGCGACAAATCAGCGAGTCGTCAACGGCGGTCAAATCCCGTTGAGACACGTGGCTTAGCGGTTATAAAACAGCGAGTCACGATGTGACACATAGCGAGTCCGATTTTTGATGTAAAAACACCCCTATGATGCTCCTCGACACACGAGTCGCCTCTCAAACCCCTAAAATTAGTATCCGAGTCCAATTTGGAGTATTTTTATATATTATGAACATAGGTATTATTAAAGGAGGAATTAATTAATGTTTTTAGAGATCAATTATTAGTTTTTAGTAATGATTTTCTACGATGATGTCCGGGTAGTTAATTTCTTGCCTAAGTCGAAGGGGAAGCAAGTCGAAATTATGGGTTCATAGCACATTATGTGAGATATTTTATTTTATTATTTAATTAATTTAATTTCTCATATTTCGTTGTTGTTGATTTTAATGATTATGATTTAGATCTATGGTATGTAGTGGCGGACGTCCTGACTATCAGAATTATGGGAATTATGAATTTCTGGCGGATGACGATTTTCTATAGCTAATCTAGGAGAATTTAAATTAATAACTTTTTGGGAAAGATTGAAGACCATGATTGCTATTGAATCTTGATTCTGATTTGTGGAACTGGAGATTTAGGTGTTATTTAAGTGTTAATTAATTATTAATTAATTGTTTTAGAAATTAGTTTAGTTAATTTATTTATTTAGTTTAGTTTAATTAATATTTATTTTAAAACCCCCGATTTTCCTTTTTTGTTGTTTTAACCTAAGAAAGACAACCAGTCTCTGTGGAATCGACCATTTGCCACTATTCTAAAAAATAGTTGGTTTAGGAGACTTTACTTTATTGACGTGTTCGGCGCGCTTCATTCTCCTCCCCCTCCGTGTTCTTTCTTCTCCAATTCTCGTCCTCCCGATTCCGAGTGTGTGTGTGTGTGTGTGTGTGTGTGTGTGTGTGTGTGTGTGTGTGTGTGTGTGTGTGTGTGTGTGTGTGTGTGTGTGTGTGTGTGGGGGGGTGGGGGTGGGTGTGTGTGGTGTGTGTGTGTGAAATTGTTGAGAGAAAAGGTGGTGAAGTGTGGATAAGCATGTCGACTTTGTGTCTTGACTCCAAAGTGTGACACAGCTGGGACACTCACCCATGTTTTTTGGCGTTTGAACGCTCGATTTCCGTCCGAACCGCGATATACGTGTATCGCCACGTCACTAGCCACGTAATACCCGATTCATATTAGTTACTTGGCCACTTTTTATGTAATTTGTGTGTTTTAGTTTCCCTGGCCTACTATTCAGTCCCGTCAACTACCCGATATTAGCGTCGACACGCATATCGAGTTGAATATAGTTCACACAATCTTGCACGTATTGTTATAAAACATACGCGCATGCGATGTATTTCAATAAATTTCATCACAAATAAGCATCCAACACACAATAACTACCATACATAAGTCTTCATATGTCCTAACCTACCACGGCGTCCACGTAAATCTAAGCTGGCGTCCTCGTCAATAAATTCAAGATAATTAATGACATTAATAAAATGGATCGTTATAGTTCTTCCCAACTAAATAAAATATCATCCTGAAATTTAATTGTAACTAAAGTCCCATACCAGAGAATAGTTGTGGGTATCGAGTCATCATCGTTGACTTGAGCTCCCAGATGAGTCCCTCCGTCCTATGATGCTGCCAACGAACTAGGACCTTCGTGAGTTCTCTGTTTCGGAGAATCTGTACTCGACCATCAAGAATCTCTATCGGTATCTCCTCATAGGTCACGTCAGACTGTATCTCCACTTGTCCCAACTCGATCGTTGGTCTCGGCCCTGACCTAGCGAGTCTCAACATTGAAATAACATTGAAATGAGAAATGTCGGATGAACCCCAGCTAACTCGGCAGGTAACTCCAACCGATATGCAACAGTGCCTACTCTCTATGCAATCCGGTATGTCCCGATGTATCTCGGTTCCAGTTTCCCCTTAATGCCAAATCTCTGTTGACCTTTCCAAGGAGAAACCTTCAGAAACATCATATCGCCCTCATCATAACTCAGACCCTCGCGATACCTATCCGCTTGTTTTTTCTGTCTATCATGTGCAGCTTGTAGCTTCTAACGAATTTATCGGATTTTCTCTGTGTGATCAACAACTATCTCAGGCCCTACTGTCATTGTATCTTCCGACTTTGCCCAATACGCAAGTGATCTATAGGGCCTCCCATACATTGCCTCAAATGGTGGCATGCCAATGCTCGGCTGATAGCTGTTATTGTATGCAAACTCACATAGAGGCAAATAATCCTCTCACGAACCCCAAATTGTGATATACAAGCCCTGAGCATATCCTCCAAAATCTGGATCAATCGTTTTGACTATCCGTCGATCTGAAAATGATAAGCCGTATTAAACTGCAACCTGGTGCCAAACTGTTCCTACATTGCCTCCCACATTTTCGAGTTCAATCTGGGATATCTGTTTGACACAATGGAAACTGTCACCCCATGAAGTCTAATAATCTCCTGCTCAAACAATATGCTCAACTGGGGAAACGTGTATTTTATAGAGAATGGAATGAAGTGAGTCGACTTCGTCAGTCTATCAATCACTACCCAAACTGCATCGTGACGCCTCGATGTCTATGGTAGCCCACTAACGAAATTCATAGTGAAATGTTCAAATTTTCACTGTGGAATGGGCAACGGCTGTAATAATCTATCAAGTTTCATGTGCTTAGCATTCACCTGCTGGTAAATGTGACAACTCCTAACGTACGCACCTATGTCAGCCTTCATCCCTGACCACCAAAATAGTCACCTCAAATCATGGTACATCTTGGTCCGACCTGGATGAACTGTGTAACGAGACCGATGTGCAACTTTCAAAATCTCGTTCCGTATCTTCTGATTCGCAGGTATCAACAATCTTCATCGGTAAATCAAACATCGATCTGTGGTTTCTGCCTAATCAGTGCATTCCGGATTCCGTGACAGGCCACTAACCCGCTCATAGAGCCCATTAGCCCTCTAACACTCGGCAACCCATTCAATCGATATGTTATGTTTCACCGTAGTCGACAACTCGGCCATACACATAACTGATCCTGCCTGTAATAAGTCATGCTCATATGTTATCCTCTATAGAACAGTCTGACTATCGAGTCCACTCCTGCTCAATACGTCTACTACGACGTTCGCTTTGCCAAAGTGATACTTAATAGCGAAGTCGTGGTCCTTCAACAACTCCAGCCATCTTCGCTGACGCATATTCAGATCCCTTTGAGTGAAGATGTAGCGTAAACTCTGGTGATCTGTATACAACACGAATCGCTCTCAATAAAAATAGTGTCTTCAAGCCTTCAATGCGAAGACGATCGCTGCAAGCTCCAAGTCGTGCATTAGGCAATTCCCCTCGTGGGGTCTCAACCGTCTAGAAAGATAGGCAACTGGACTACCATTCCGCATTAACACACATCCAAGACCAATGCCCGATGCATCTGTATATACTATCAAGGTCTTGCCCGGCTCTGGCAATGTCAATACTGGTGCAGATGTCAATCTTCATTAGAATTCACAAAAGGCATGCTCACACTCATCTGACCAGTCAAATCTGACATCTTTCTTAGTCAGTCTCGTCATCGGCGCTGTAATCGAAGAAAAATCCTACACAAATCGTCGGTAGTATCCGGCCATCAAGGAAACTCCGTATATCAGCCACAGACTCAGGCGTCTTCCAATCAATGATCGGCCAAATCATTTTTGAATCCACCGAGATACCCTGCTCACTGATGACATGGCCTAAAAATCTCACCACACTTAGCCAAAAGTCACACTTACTAAACTTGGCATACAGTCGATGCTCTCTCAGTGTCGTCAAAACTGTCATGAGATGTCCCTCGTGATCCTCATGAGTTCTGTTATAGATTAAGATATCGTTGATAAACACGATGACGAATTTTTCCAAATATGGCCTCATGACCCTGTGCATCAGGTCCATGAAAATCGCTAGAGTATTTGTCAGCCCAAACGACATGACAGTGAATTCAAATAACCCGTATCTCATGTTGAAAACAGTTTTCTAAATATCCTCTTCTCCAATCCTCAATTGGTGATAACCTGAGCTAAGGTCAATCTTCGAGAAGAATCTGGCACCTATCAGCTGATCAAACAGATCGTCAATCTTAGGAAGTAGGTAACGGTTCCTCACAGTTACCTGATTCAGCTTCCTATAGTCGATGCACATCCTCATTGTACCATATTTCTTCTTCACAAACATTACTGGAGGTCCCCAAGGTAACATACTAGGGAGAATGAAACACTTCTCCAACAGCTCATCCAACTTTCGTCTCATCTCCTTATGCTCTGATGGTGTTATATAATAAGGTCGACTGACAATCAGTTGCGTCCTTGGTATCAAATCGATTATGAACTCACCAGCTCATGGCGGTGGTAATCCGGGTAAATCATCTGGAAATACATCAATAAAGTCCTTAACCACCGGGACGTCCTCAAGGCGTACCCCCGTCCGAACCTCTGGCTCAACTATTGCCGCAAACGCCTCCATCTCCTACGCTGTAACTAGTCGACCTCCATTGATGGGTAAGTCAGTTGTTGATCCAAGTAATATGAACTCCGGTATTTCGGGGATACAAAACTCTATCCTTTTGTCGTAACAATCTATCTATGCCATGATAGGATGCTAACCAATCCATCCCGAGTAGCATGTCAAACTCTAAGTACTGCAATACTCGAAGATCAGCTGGTAGTTGATGTCCCTCCACCTCTATCATCACGTCCTTACATATTCGGTTAGGGTATATCTTATCCCCAGCAATCGTACTGAGGATAAGATGTGGGTCTAGTGTCTGTGTAACTAACCCTAACAATCTAACAATACGTCCAGCAAGAAACGATAAAGTACTACCAGAATCAAACGTAGCATGCATATGGCGACCAAATATAAATAATGTACATTCAATAAGTTGTCTAGTCGCCTTGCTATCTGGTTGTACTAACGCATGCGCTCTATCTTTGGCCTAGTCTGACTCTCGCTGTGACAATAGTGGTACCCGGTAGTCAGCCCTCAAGTGTCCCCTCTACCCACACAAGTGACATTTACTGCTCTCCGGTCTACCCGTTTGTCCATCTCTAGATCTCGGACCCTGACCCCGGTCTACCTGACCCCTGTTATGTCCCTCATGATCTCGACCCTAACGGTACCCCTGTGGCTGAGACCTCTGCCGATCCACTAGTGCTGAGGTGATAGCATCTGAACTGACTGCCTTAATAATCGTCCCATCGGCCCATCTCATGTCTATCATCTCTCTGGCCTCTATCCGAATGATCCATCGGTCTCTTCTGCCTCTGATTCAACCAAGAACTCTGCCCCGACTGTACCTCCCTACCAGCCACACGTTTGCCAGCCTTTTGCAGTATGTATTTCTCATGAGCCAATGTCCGATCAAAGATCTCCTGTAGAGTCGTGGCTCCGGTCGAGACAATTGCTGACGCAATCCTATCATCAACCCCTCTAGTGAAATAATAAATCTGTAAGTGCTCTATCCCAGCGACATCTAGAGAGAACTGAAGCAAATGTCATAACCTCTCCATATACTACATCAAGGTCCTATTACCCTGTCTCAGGGCCAAGAACTCCTCCCTCAGTCTCAACCTAACCTCCATAGGCATGTACTGATCGTAGAATAGCTCCCTAAACTCAGCCCATGTCGTCGGTTAAGGATGAGTATCCATATATGTCGTCCACTAGACTATCGCACGCCTCTCAAATAGGCTCCCGAAAGTCGTGCTTGTACAGTCTCGTCGTTCCTCATCAGCTTATGAAAATGCTGATGGGACACTACTCATCTCCTACAGCCTCAGGGTCACCGCCTCCGTAAAAGAATCCAGGCTGGAACTTCAAAAAATCCCCCAATAACTTCGCCTCTGGTGCTAAGACGAATGTTGATGTAGTAGTCATATCAGCAGTGGGGTGGCAGTAACCTAGTCCGCCGTCGTGAGTGGAGGCATAAGAGTCGATTTCTCTAAAGGAAGGACAACTACAGTAGTAGTCTCTGTGGGTGCCTCTACTACTACCCCCTAAATTGGTGTCTGGATTACCACCAGAACAACAGATGTCCCCACCGGTACGGTCACAACTACTGGCTCTCTAGTTGAAGTGAGTGCCGCCAGTACCGCGATCTGCTCTCGTAATAGCAATAATACCTCGACCATCTATGTATCCTGGGTCAAGAGTCTATCCTCCATACTCGCCATAACTAGGATATCCCTAGCCGCGTCGGTAGTTTGTCCAGTCTCAAAAGGTGTACCAGACTGTACGTCCATAATCTCGATCGAGAACGTGCTCCAGAATAGTCTCGAAGTATATACGTATATCATATAATAAAATAAAAATATAACACACATATAAGTTCTAACTTTACCTGCCTCACATCACTTCCCAACTAAAGTTCTAAGGCAATAACTTCAGGTTTCCACATCTAAGTTCATTAATTAAGTTTTATTGTCTTACGACTTCCTCTTTGCTATAATACCAACTATGGCGGCCATCGCCGCCCCGTGGTGACGTGTCTCCGTGTACTCCTTGCCAGCTGGCCCTACTACACGTATACGGCACCTGCCCATCCTATTTCTGTCTTGAAATTCATATCCACTTGTGTGTAGAGCATATAAATGACATATTCATCTGAAGTCGTTCTTAAATGCAAGAAATATTAATAATCAATTTAACAAATCCTATTGTGGAAAAACCCTAAAAAGTACTAGGTAGACAACTGTACCATATAAGGTATAGGCATGTACTAGGTCATAATACTCTCTGATTCCCAAAAGAATCAAAATATCAAAATAAAACACACGTACAAGTAATCCTCAACGGTAGGCAGTCAGAGGTAGTCGCTTAAGATCCCCTTGCCCTTACTTGTACTCGGATATACACTAAATCATCACAAAAGAAAATGGATGACGAGTCTAGTCAGTAAAATCCCAAGGAACTCCTTCGAGCATTCAAATAAACAAGTGAAAGACAATAAATATTGTTAAATAAACATGCATAATGTAAACAGAAAACTCTAAGTAGGGCATCGCATGCATAGATAACAATAAAGTGCAAATGTGTGTGCCTATTTCAGTCAGACTAAATCATACTTCGGATTTCCTTCCAGGATCCTACTAGTGGGCGCACCCAACTAGCTATCACCTGGTCTCTCTCAATGGCCGGCGTAGACCTACGATGCACCGACACATGTAGCAATTCATTAGCTCGGGTCGTTATCCACCGAGAGCTCCTGATACACATGCTATGGTCTAGAATGCATAGACACACAACAAAAAATCTGGTGGGAGTAACTCAACCAACTGTCTAAGCAATGACAAGATATATATGTAATAAAGACCACAAGGAATACTGGATATGAATGGAAATACAAAGCGAAATAAATACTCAGAATTTTTCAATTAGGTTTTACAAATCTCACAACGCACTTCAATACCCCGTAATCAATCCCTAATTCCAAGTCCACTGGGTCCTTGGTCGCCAATCGATCACCCGTGTCCACCTATGTCCATTTGTCAATAATTCCGATTTAGCATGACAATTTACGACCAATTTCTAAAATTTTAGGTCAAATTGCCCATTTCGGCTTTTCGAGGCAAAAACCCCACGAAAGTCGCGTCAGGAATATCCAAATATTTTATTTTTCATAGCAATTCATAAATTTCTATTTCTTTTAATTTTTCAAAATTTTCCCATTTTTTTCGAAATTCTTCCCTATTTTTCTTTCCTTTTCTTCTTTTCTTTTTCTTTTTTTTTTTAAAGTTTGGTTTGGGTCGGGTCGATCCAAATGGTTCGGACACGACCCTGGACCAGAATAGGTCCAGGCTCGACCCTGGCCCGTTCTGGGCCCCACGAGCGTGTGCATCTTCCTTATCCGATTGAACCACTTTTACTAGTTCGGTCAGGAAAAAAAATTTCTCCCTCTGTTGTTTGGGTTGGGGTTGCTCTCCACCCCAACCCCGGTGGAATCGATGGCAGGTGAGACACGTCTGCCATCTCCACCTTGACCCGGTTCGGCCTCCATGGTCGAACCCCACTCTCGGCCACCATGGCCAGCCATCGAAACCCACAACAACCAACGAGAACTCACCTCAATCGTGACATTTCGCCCTCTCTTCTCTCATTCTCGGCTTCTTCTTCTCCTTCCCCTCCGCGTTCTTTCTTCTTGTCTCTTGGCCTCCCGATTCCGGAGTGTGTGTGTATGTATGTATGTGTGTGTGTGTGTGTGTGTGTGTGTGTGTGAGAGAGAGAGAGAGCGAGGTGTGTGTATGTGAAAGTGGTGAGAGAAAAGGTGGTGAAGTGTGGATAAGCTTGTTGACTTTGTGTCTTGACTCCAAAGTGTGACACAACTGGGACACTTGCCCATGTTTTCTTGCGTTTAAACGCCCGATTTCGCATCCGAACCGCGATATACATGTACCGCTGCGTCACTAGCCACCTAATACCCATTTCATATTCGGGTATATTCAAGTCAGATCAACTACCTGGTATCCGCGTTGACACGCATATCGAGGTGAATACAGTTTACACAATCTCGCACGTATTGTTATGCAACATACACACATGCGATGTATTTCAACAAATTGCACCACAAATAAGCATCTAACATATAATAACTGCCATACCTAAGTCCCCGTGTGTCCTAGCCTACCACGGCATCCACGTAAGTCTGAGCTGGCGTCCACGTCCGTAAATTCAAGATAATTAACGACATTAATAAAATGGGTCGTTACAAATAGGTGCATAAAGGACTGAAGAACGTTAAGAAAATGACGAGTCAAAGTTTTTGAAGAAAATAAGACTTAGTTGTTGAATGTTGGATTATTCTAAGAAAAATTACACTTGGAGACCGCCAAGGTTTTCTGAGTTGTATTTTATTTAGGATTTAATTTATAGATTAAGTAAATAGATTGAGTCCATAAATACTCAAGATCGCCATTGTGATATCATAGTTCAATAGTTGAGTTTTGTGTGAACGAGAGATCATTATAGTCATTGTATACATTATCAATTTGACTAATTGATTGTTAAAGTTGAGCCTATGCAGAGGAAGACATTCAAGTCTTACTCCGATATAAATTATGTGTTTAGTTTTGATGTGTATTTATTAGTCATTACTGATTTGTTAATCTCCTCAGTTCATCTGGTTTTCAAAACTTTAACAATTTTCATTTCCCCTCAAAACCACGATAAAAGTTTTTATCAAGTCATAAGTTCTTTCACAACTCAAGACGAATCTCCAATTTTATGAACTTAGGTTTTCATACTAATTATAGCATCCTTTATCACAATTAAGGTGATACCCGACCTAAAACCCTAATTAAGCCTTGTACACTAGTCAGACTTAACTAGAGTAACAACACCCTATTGTCAGTACCAGATAAACATATTATGTATATCTTGAATATCGAAATAATAAATGAAAACATAATAAAAATTAAAAAATTTGATAGGTTTACAATATCTACTTGTTGGGTTTTGAGGAGCACAACGAAAATTTTTAATTTTAATTTTGAAACCCCAACAAGATCAAATCTAAATTCCATTAAACTGATTAACAAAAGTAAATCGTATCTCAATTGCTAGTTTGTTTCTCTTTGTTGATTGATGTTTATGATACTGCCAAAGACGAACGCCTTCTATCAAAAATCTATACATGAATGTCGGTCAAGATTTCGAGTGTTAGCCCTAAAGAGAACACGAAAATAAATTTCAATTCTCCCTAAAAACTTAAGAACAACGAGAAATCTAACTTTTTTTCTAAAAACGAAAATTAGATTTCAACCCTAATTTCTCTCATAATGTGAATTCATTTAACACGCTTATTTATACAACTCTTGTATAAAGCTGGGTAAGTGAAAATTATCATTATATCCTTGGTATTAATATTAAACAACATAGGGACTTTTATGTTACAAATTTGTATCATATAAATTCATTGTTCTGAGTCAATTAAAACTCTGTAAAACTATTTTTTGTGTGCAACACAATAGGTTTATGCAACGTTGGGGGTTATGACTACACAAGTTGCACAAAGATCAAAATTGATACAACTTAATTAATCGATAGTGTATATCATATCCTATTGTCATACGCTATCCTTTGATTAAACATAAGGCACGAAAAAGTCACCCTTAATGTTTAATCGTTCTAGTCTCGAACTCTAGGTAGGCTGAAAACATCCAAGTGAAATTGATCAAATCAATCCACATGGACTTGGCCATTTTTAGTTTAACATATTAAGGAATCGCATGAAGGCCCCAGCTCCCCACAAACTGGGCCTCGCTCCGCCTAAGCCTACATGGACCCCCGAGTTAGTCTCCGCGAGATCACCAATCTATCATCATTAGATAATTTGAAATTTTAAGTTGATTTATTAATATTTTTCAAGTTTTACAAGTTAGCATAAGCAATTAATAATTAAGATAACTCAACAATAAAGTAAAGGAGATGGATAACCTATTTGTATAACCCTATATATATATCAAACATGTATATCAAGTGAGAAGTGTAAAGTGTATGCAAAAGTGACATACAAGTCATATATGTCACTCAAACCCCAAAAAATGTCCCACGTGTAATAACACGACACATATATGTAATACAAACAGCCAAAAACCTATAAAAGTAAGTAAGGGAGGGTCGGTCCGACGTCCTCAAAGTATATCACCTAGTACTGGCGCCTTTCCATTGCTCGACTGAGGATATGCTCTTAGTCAAACACAAGAACGACGAGTCTAGTAAATAAAAGCCAGACGGATCTATATAGTAGTTCAAAAACAAAAATAAAGTAGTCTAAAATTCATGAAAATATAAAAAATCTATAAGGAATGCATGATAATAAGAACGAATAATGAAAGTACAACGAGAAATGAGTGTCAAAAGAAGCAATAGAGAGGTGTCTAAGTAGTCCGAGACCATCGAGTGTGGGTGTCACAGGGTCAAGGTCATAGAGTCGCGACAATGCCAAACAGACACGGGTCCTAGGATAAGGCAACACCTGTTGTACCATGACCATCATGAATGAGGAATATCAATAGTGCCCCGGATAAAACACATCTCATCCTTACCAAACAATCTAGTGAATCGAGGTCATGGCTCTGGTAGCTAGCCGACAACCACTCTATCAAAGACACCTTCTTGACTCACTTGGCCCTCGGATACTCATATGGGAGTATGAATTCCTAGGAATGATAACAGTGCAATAACAATAACATGTAAAGCTCAATGAATTACTACGCATTTCCTAGCTAGTTTTACTTACCTCGAATCGCACAACTACGCTTCCGCGGCCCTAACACGACCCCAAACTAATCCCTCGATGTCTGACTCTAGCTTGTTAAGTCCCTAACATCCATTTTAGATAAGTTTTAAGTGTGTTAGAGTCTTGTTTATTCATTTACTATCTATGCATTCACATTAATCTATAATTGATTTACTAGTATTTTATCCTAAGTAATGGAGTCTTAAAATGACTATTCTTAGCTTAAGTATATCCTTGAACAATCCAAAAAGGACTTGGGTCACTTATTCGGCATTATTGGTTTTGATTTGGTGATAAAATGCCTAACACAAACTTGATTTAATGACTTTTAAGTCTCATTCTTATGGACTTATTCAAACATAAGTTCTATGTTAATACAAGTCCTCATTATAATTTAGTTTACATTATTCTCAACTTTCACTTATTAAAAGTGGACTTGAATATACCCGAAATCGATCCAAAAGGGTCTCGAGTTCCAACTCCGACATTTATAAGAGTAAACTAACAAATTAAACTTATTTAGAAATCATTTATGTTGTTTGATATTCTATTTACAAAAATTCAGTCCAATATGGACTTGTTTGAAAAAACATAACTTAGTCAAATAATAGGCATTTAAAGAAGTGGGTTAGAAAGCTTTGAATGTCTTGAGAATCTTTGGGCACTTATTTCATTATATAGAACTCTGATCTAGACATTTTGGTTGGGTTCTAAGGTCGTTTGACCCTCGGAATGAACATGTTCAAAAATCAACTCAATTTAAGTTCAATGGAAAATGGTTGAAAAACTTAGTCGAAAAACCCGGTTAGACAAGTTGGAATAGCGTAAAGATCGATGGAGAACTTCTTTATAATGAAAATGTAAAATCTGGAAAAGATGAGCTAAGTTCGATGAGTAGAAGGCTTCAAAATATCGAACATCCAAAATCAGCTCAAAAAGTTACAAAAAGACTATTCTCGAGGATTAACTCTAATTTTCAAGCCCTTTTTGACAAATTAAATGACTTTATTTTTGAAATGTTATCATCCTAGGTTGTTCCTCTCTGTCTTAGCTTTCCAACGATATACGGAGCGCTAAGATCCGACTTAAAATGAGAAAGTTATGGTCGTTTTACGAAAATAGGTAAATATGTCATGTCTACTGAATGAATAGAAGTGTTGCTGACTACATTTCTGCAATCGGAATTAAGAGTTTTTGACCTCGAATCCCACTTAGGTCATCTCCATTGCCAAAATTTCCAAGAGGGACATCCACCACATCAATATCATCAACAACAATAGGTATTCAACACATTTTCACAATCATTCATCATAAAAACTCAATTCCCAAACACGCATAAACAAGAATACAACTTTTTGTTTCAAAACTGAAAACCCCATGAAATTCCAACAAAATTCATAAAATCAGAGTAGAATGGCTTGCATTGAAACTATAAATCACATTACAAACTCTAAATTTCATCACATACCCTCAAAAGCCCTAATTTAAATTTTGAAAACACTAGAACTTACTCACTTAGGGTTGGTTCTTGAATAATATTGTTTCTCCTAGCTTTAATGACCCTTCAATGTAATCGACTTCTCTCCATTTCACCAAGTTTTTCAGCAGCGCATTTTTTATTCCTTCATGCATTTTCCTCTCTCTACTTCTTCAAACAAAGTGGTTGTTGTTTTGTGAATTAAAACACAAAGATTCATCTAAAGGTTTTACGCATACTCCTAATGAGTTAATTCATGAGCATAGGATTCACTTCTAATCTCTCATCAACTCAAGATTCTAGACTCTTCCAAGGTCATGATTTGGGCTGTGCATGAGCTTGTTTTCCACTAATAAGTGTACATACATATATTCCTATAAGGTGTGTACATCCCTTATACATATAGGTACACATGTATACTTATATGCATATGTATATGTAAGTGAAAATGTATGGTATGTGTATGGTTTAGATCATTATTTATTTTCCTACGACTTAGTAGCGCTCGTGCACACACATATGTATATACTTAATTGAATCTTTCCAAATTTTCAATCTTTTTATAAAAGCCCATAACTTAGGTTTATTCTCTTTAATTTAGCATAATTTTAATACTATGGGGAAATTTATCAATTCGATAGTTTAGTCCATAGTTTATTTATAAGTAATTAGAACATCACATTTTAATCGAACCCTTACCTAATCCGACTACCCGACACCATCGCGCATCTCGAGGGTCTTTACTCGCATCTTCGACAAAATCAAATCACTAATTAAATTATAAAACTGACATTCTTTGCTATAAGGTCGGTACTACACACACCAAACACAAAATAATATACCTCAGTGTCGACCCCCGAGGGTTGACCACGCTCGCCATATCGGGTTAAGGACACGTCACAATCCTATACTTGACACGTGGCACAAATTAGATTATTCGGGTCGTTATAGATCCACTGATATCTCTCTCTAAACGAGAGTGAGAAATTATATCTCGATTACACACCTCCACTCGTTATTCACATAGTAACCAATCACATCCTTTATAATCGCTTGGTTAAAGACAACGTTTTGTTGTTTCAAATCATTATGATTCTAATGTTGAATTCTCTGGTAATCTCTAGTTAAAGGACTAAATGATATACCTAATAAGTCAATAATTAGACAATATTTATTAGTGTATTTTAGAGTATTTGTATATGTAAAAGGCTATATTACACGGTGTTTTCTCATGTTTTTGTTAGCTCGGGTAATAATTGAATATTTGAAGAAATGGATGAAAAAGAGAAGAAAATGAAGGATTTGATCGAAGTATAAAGATTGCACAACAATTTACCAACGGATCAAGGAAGAACTGGATTTTATCGCTGGCAGTTCCTAAGCGATTTGGCATTTACACTATGAATTGCTACCCAAATTAATAGAGCACTAAAGCAATTTTTCAAGGATTTTCTTAGCAATTTAGTTATAATAGGAATCACTCGTCGGTTTCATAGATTTTATATTACAACGAGGATTTTAAGTTGGTTTGGGATATTTACTACCTAAGATACTATATATATATATATATATATATATATATATGAACCTTAGACTAAGAAATTAAGGGCCTTTGAAAGTTTAACACTTTTTACTTTAGTTTGGAGGCCATTTTTTATTGTTTTTATTGCTTTTGGACAAGATTGGAAGACTCAATCTTTCAATAAGATACTTTTAATTATGTCTTTCAATTATTTTGTTTTGATGTTATTTATGATTATGAGTGAGTGGTTTGTTAATCTAAATAAACTATGAATATGAACTTGATCCATTTTTCAATATAGTTAGATGAGATGATTTTGTGCTTAATTTTTTAAACCAATCATATTCTTTAATTTACTGATTTATAGGTTGTTATTTGTTGATTGCAATAATGAATCTATATGTTACATTCATAGTGGCCAATGTGTATTGTGATGTTTTGATGTTATATCTAGTTTAAAGTAGTAACTAGGATTGTTTAAAAGGTCTATTACCGCTTAGATGTTTTAGTTGAATTTGATATCTAAATTTAATATTGAAGTGGCTTTCCAAAGGTATTAGATTTAGTAGTTTGAGTTTTTCACGAAGTTGTATTGCGGTTTCATTGCCTAAAGTCAATTTCTTTGAGTATTTAAAGGGTTAGCTCAATAAAATTAGAACGTGGTTTTTCCACTGGTATAAAGAGAATAGATGTTCGCCAAGGGCTGTCTACTTATGATTAGAGTTTAATGATCTATAATACTTTATAAAGTATGTTCATGACTATATAATTTAAATGACATGTTTTGATGCAAAATAGATTGATGTTTTATTGTTTAGGAAGTTTGTTTAGATGTTTATTTTATATTGATTTTCATTGAGTTGAATTTTGTTGGGTTTTGGGGTTCATACGCGTAGAAAATCCAAAACAATTTTGAAAAATCCCAACATGATTGAAAATAGGTTCCATTAAACTAAATCTGCAAAAGTAAATCATACCTTAATTCGTGATTTCCTTCTCTGATTGTTCGATCTCCAAGACGTTCAAGCGTTCGTCCTTTATCAGAAATCCACATACGAACGGTGACCACAATTTGAAGTACTAGCCCCGATAGAGATTGAAAACGTTTTTCTCTCTCCCAAAATCCAAAGAAATTGAAATTTGCAAAAATGAAAATCTTATTTCGTTTTAGGGTTTCACCCTTTATTTATATATATAGATAAGTCATCATTTAAAATCTTATTCGTAATACAACTATTGTATTTAAGAAGTTTAAACAAATTACACATACGCCCCTATTAATAAGTTATCATATAACAAATCGTAAAGGCTTTTTATGTCATGAATTTTATTATGTAAAACTCATTACTTTAGACCAATTAAAATTGTGCAAAGTCATTCTTTGTGTGGGCCCTAATAGGTTCATGCGATGTTGGTAGTAAACTAAAAATATTTTGGTACACAAGTAATAAGCGGTCTCTAGCAAGGCATTATGACTACCCAAGTAGCATGAATATCAAAATCGATACAACTTAATGAATAACATATTTCATATCTTTTTGTCGTGCGATATCCTTTGATTAAACATAAGGCATGGAAAAAACCCTTAATGTTCGATCATACTAGTCTCGATCTTTAGGTAAATTGAAAAAATTCAAGTGACATTGATCATATCAATTTACATGGACTAGGTCATTATTAGTCTATCATATCGAGGGATCCACTGATATCTCTATATACAAGAGTGACAAATTATATATTAATTACACACCTTCACTATTATTCACATGGTAACCAATTACAATCTTTATAATCGTCTGGTTAAAGACAACGTTTGATTGTGTCAAATTACCATGCTCTTAATATTGAAGTTTATGGTAATAACAAGTCGAATGACTAAATGATACACTATCGTGAGTAACACATATGACTTAATTCATGTGTTGTTCTCATAGCGGGTCGGTCCAATACTTTGTTCCCTAACAAGTACTCATGATCTCAATTCGTATCCCTATACACATGATCATTACATTACCATCAATCAAGATTCACACTAGTCTTAATTCATAATAGTTCCAGTATAATGATTGACTAATGACATTTAGGATATTTCAACAAATACCTATGGATCTTACTATAAGTTAAACATGTAATCACTTATAATAAAACAATATATGAAAGCCTACATTTTATTAACTAAAATTATAAGATAAATAATGTTTGTAAATTAACCTAGGCCACAGCCCCAACAAATTACTTTGAATTTAGTTACTTTGACTTGTGTTAATTAAGTTAGTTTATTTGATTTATATATTTAAATATTATTAATTTAAATTTTGGTTTTAATTAAATTAAATGAGTGTAAAAATAATAAAAATAATAAAACCTCTCTTCTTAAGGAATTTGCAAAATTTCTCTGGAGACGGTACTACTTACTACTACTAAAAATTTAAAAGTATAATAAAGGTGAGGAATTTATTGTACACGCTCGACACGTGCCAATACTTATTATGAGTAACACCTATGACTTAATCCATGTTATGTTCTCATAGCAGTTTGATCTAGTACCTTGCTCCCTCATAGGTACTAATGATCTTGATTTATATCCTTATACACGTGACCATCAATCAAGACTTACACCAGTCTTAATTCATTATAATTCTTAGTATAATGACCGGCTAAGGACATTTAGGATGTTTCAGTAAACATTCATGGATCCTATTATAATGTAATCATGCAAACCAATTATAATAATGAACATCAAATGAAATCTTCTATTTTGTTAACCAAAATAACAATGTTTATAAGATTGACCTAAGGCACATGCCCTATCAATTCTAAAATCAGAGTAAACTGGGATAAACCTCGGTTACAAAACTATATCCCTAACCCTAAGATATTATAATAATGTAATTCAAATAGTATATATAACACAAAATGGACTAATTACACCACGGAGAAGACCCTAAAACTTATAAGCTTTCCATTTCCCTTTGTTTGAATCCCTGCACTGATTACTTAAAATGCTAAGTTGGGATGAACATTCTAACTTGCTCAGTAAGTTATATTCGTAAACACATCAATTATCAACTAATAATCAATGAATAATGATATAAATCAAACAATATCTATTTCGTGCATTGAAGTCAATATAAACAAAACACAACTGAATGCAAATTAAATAGTAAAGTATGTGATAAGTCAATAATTAGATAGTGTTTATAGAATATTTTAGTATTATTCTAAGTGAAAAGGGCTATATTCGCTGGGTTTTCTCTTGTTTTTGCAATTTCATGTTAAAATAAAGAATAATGAAAAAATGAAGGAAAGTGGAGAAGAAAATAGAAACATTTGATCAATAGTGAAAAAGTCCTAGCGATATACGAACGTGGTAGATTTACACATAAATCACCAGTTAAATCAATAACAGAAAGGGATGTGTCAGCGAAGTACAAAATATATAAAAATCATCACTTGAATCGTTGAGCAACTAAGAGATGTTTTATAGAAGACTCAACACTTACCCAATGATTTGCATTTTAAACCCAAATCTTTGAGGAATCACCGAGGTCAAAGGACTAGGAATTTGAGTTTGATTATGATATGTATTAGTACTTAATGCTTTAAACCAATATTATATTCTATAATTCATCGTTTTAATTAATTATTTTCGTGTATTACAATCTACGAAACTAGACTTTGCTTGCATAGTGCGCCATATCTATTGTGAATGATAGGTTCTAAATCTAGAATTTATATAAGTAGCAACTAAGATTTATTCAAAAGGTTTATGAACCGTTTGGAAAGTTTTAGGTGAATTATATTGTAAGTTAAGTTTATAATAACATATTATCATTAATTTTTACTTAGTAGTAAGTGTTTTCATGGAACTAAATCTTATTTTGTTATTATTAGACATTTTAAGCATTTAATAGTGATACGATTATGCTATGAATATGAATCACATGAATCTACGATTAATAAAAGGAAAACTAGGTGGTTTGAAAGAATTACTATAACTTACTTATGATGAAGGTGTAATGATCTCGTAAAAAAACTTGCGACTATGTTATGACTATGGTTATGATAATTATATCATGTGCTTAAATGCAATTTGGTTTAAGTTTTATTATCTTCTTTTTTGTTTAAGATCTGAATTTGTTATCTTTAATTTATATTTGGTTAGGATTGATTGATTGATTTGAATTAGTGATTAGATTATTTTAATTAGTTAGTTTAAGAGTTAATTTAATTAGTTAATTGCTTTAATTAGTGATAAAATAAAATAAAATCCCTAAAAAATACGACCTAATAAGTTTGCTAAATCCCTATGGAGACGATCCCACTTATCGCTACTACAAATTAAAAGTATAATATTAGGTGTGTAATTTATTGTACACGCTCGACACTTGTCAATTTCTTGGTGTTGTTGCCAGTGATTTGACATAATTTTTTAACATTTTTCGATATTGTATGGTCTACGCACTTTGTCATTCTAATTCCACGAAATTACTACAACCGTACGTTCCTGAAGTAGAAAGAACTTTTAATCATAGCCTGAGAGAACAACATAGGGGACAAAATAAAAAAAAGCTCTCACAATAACTACTAATGAAAATAGAGAACTTACTTTTAGGCAAGCCAATCAAAATGTCAAGGCTTACGAGCCAATATGCATAGCCCTTCCCGAAGGATTCCCTTACTTTGAACTAAATTTTAGATTCATTAATGCTTTGCCTAACTACTGTCGTAAGGATAAAGAAGATCCCCAAAAAATTATAAGGGAATACAAACACAAAGTCAATGGATAAAACTCAAAGGCGTTACTTTATAACAAGACAAGCTAAAAGCTTTTTCTTTCTCACTGAAAAATCAAGCAAAAAATTGGTTATTCTATTTTCCTAAAAATTCAATTACTATTTGGAGTCAAACGTTAGAAGCTTTCTTAGATAAATACTTGCCTGTAATAAAGATTAGTTCTTATAGGAAATAAATCACCATTGCAAAGATGAAATATGAAGAAAACTTTAATGGATTTTTGGGATAGATGTCAAAGACTTATTTCTTCTTGTCCACAACACGAGTATACTGAAAAACATTATTGTTGTACTTCTATGAAAGACTCAATCAATTTGAACTAAGACTATTAGATGTTATTTTATGGTGAATCTTTATTTGAAACAACACCGACACTAAAAAAATAAGCTATCAACAAAATGATAAACACAATCTAAACAATATGGTAAAAAGAATGAAACCACAATGAAGAAAATTTATGAAGTCAATAATAGACAAATAACCCTATCGAGGACAAATTTAATGAGTTAACAAGTATGATTAAGTTAAAACTAAAAGGCAGAGCAACTCAAGTTAAACTATGCAGATTTTGTATTGAAGTTACACATCCTACGGATGAGTGTCATACTTTATATGAAAAAATACTGAAGAGGTTAATGCGGCAATGAATCGATTTTTGGGAAATCCAATGAATCAATATAATAATGGTAACAACAATAGTTATTATATAGGTAAACCTAACCTGAATCTTAGTTATGGACCACATAACAAGAATTATATGACTTATAGGCCACGAGCACAAACACAATCTGCACTAAGTCAGCAACCGCAAAAAATAGTTCAACCTATGTATCCAAACTTAAAGAAAATCCTAAATAATTTTATGACCGAAAGTCATCAAAACTTTACACAAATTTTTCAAAATCAAGTTAAGACCGACATTTCCATCATTTAGTTAAAAAAATCAATTAAGTAGAAAGAATTTGCAAATTTATAGATTAAGCAATCAAAATAAAACACCCACTTAACCTGTAACTACTAATCAGGCATAAGTATATGTTTTGTTTTGTGAACTTAATGAAGGGACACACATACCTGATAAGATACCCAAAAAAATGTAAAAAGAAAAATAAAATAAAAAATAATAGAAGAAGAAGAAGAGGAGGAGATGATGACCAATGTCATTCCCATTACAGAATGAATGACAAAACAATTAAGGTTTATGCCCTGGCTTGAATGACTATACACATAGTACCTAGAGAAAGTAGAAGCTCATAAAAGATCTTTAAGAACTTCTAAGGAAGAAATAAATGAAAATATGAAAGAAGAAAAATTCCTCATAACCTGACACAAGAGGTGTACTCTACTTCTTCCATTCCACAACAATTAGCTACTACTAAGAAGGAAAAGGAGAACGAAGATATCTTTGAAACATTTAGGAAAGTAGAGATTAATAAACCTTTAATGAAATTAATAATGCAATTATCTAAATATGACGAAGTTTTGAAGGAACTTATCGAGTGAAAAGACAAGTTTCTAGATGAATAGAAAGAAAACTTAGGAGAAAAAAGTTAGCCTTGATAAATAAGAAAATATCAGAGAAATGCTCCAATTCAGGAATGTTTGGGATTTCCATAACAATATGGACTATTGAATTAGCTATGTGTGATCTAAGTGCGTCAATTAACGTGATGTCCCTTTCCTTATATAAATCATTAAAAATAGGTTCATTGACAGATACACCTATCAATCTTACTTTAGTGGATAGGACAATAGTTATACCAAACGGATTGTTAGAAGGCATTTTAGTAAAAGTATTCTTTGTACCACAAAGAATTATTGCATCTATTGTCTTTCCCTTCTCCTTAATAACAAATGACTTTATTTGCAGTACTCATTGACGACTTCGCATTCTTATTGTTGCGGTTTTGAGTCTCATTTTTTCGCTTTGAGATATTCCTTTGCTACCAGATGGGTTGGGCCTAAAAGGAGGCCTATTTCATTTTTAGAAGATGGTAATGACACCCCAAAATTAGTCATACGCTGGTGACGTGACGTGTGTGCCCCATGTGAAAATGAATGTACAGAAATAATTTTCGGTGCATAACATGTGGGGTGTGTAACTCAAGGCGCACACCAACCACTTCCAAAATGTAGGCTTGCACGCCAGGTTAAGAGGTGTGACTTCGGGGTGTTATTGTAGCATTTTTCAAAAAAAAAAAAAAACTCTCTTTATCTATTATTATAAGTTGTTTTGGAAAATGAACCCTTTCAAAATTATAAGTCGGTTTAGGAATTTGAGAGATTATTTATTGCTATTTTACCCATTATACCCTTACACAACTCAAATATTTATAACAATTAAATATTTCTTTTCATCAACTCATTATGGGTCAAAAGGTAGATATGTAAATCAAATTAATTATTGAAACTACCTTAATTAATGTGCTAAAGCCAAAACGACTTATAATTTTGGAGGAAGGGAGTATATGTAACTTAAAAATCTTTTTCCTTTTTTTAGTGCCAAATGTGTTAATTTTCTATGGAAAATGCTATTATAATCTACTAACCCACGAAAGACATCTATCTATGCCCATCCATTTTGTGCACACGCACCCCCAAGCATATCATGGTGCCATACGAGTGTGCCTTTACTACACCGATTTTCCTAGGTTAATTTATGAATTACAACAACATTTTCCATTTTTCATTTATATGTTCTCTTTCGAGCCTTGGCTATATGCACTCCACCATTTCATAAGGGCACCCAAATTTTGAGTTCGCCCCAAATTCAAATGTCAATTTACGAGGACACCCCAACATTTTTACCAATATACCTCTTCATCCAAATCAAAGCACCCAACTTTAAGAATTTGGTTGAGACATCTACTGTAAGTTCGACAACATGTGACCAAGGCTTATTTTTTAAGTGCAGGGTTGTCCAACCGAACCTCTTTCGTGGAATTTGGTTAACAACTGTTGACTTAAAGGTTCGGTGGGTTCCGACATATTATCCAATTAAAAGTTCGGTAGGCTTTGATCGACTCTCCAACTAGAGGTTCGGTAGGCGCTGACCTACTCTTCAACTAGCTAGATATTTAGATTTACGAAGCGGGCCACTTGATGACGCCCTATGAATCACAAGAAGATAGTGTGTTGAGAGATAATAGTATGGTGCATAAAACAAGAAGGAATGGGTGTACTAATCGCGGTGAGGGGCATAAAAGTCATTTTGTAGTAGAATTGACTTTGTTAAGGTTGACTTTTCTACTGGGGTGCCTTAAGTAAATGTTGAGCTGCGGATAGCTATTTTTTTTTTCATTGGTTAAGAGTGTTGTAAATTGGATGACCCTTTAACCAAGCTTATGAATGATCACATTGTCAAGCATGACTCTCACATTGAATTGTAACATCAAGCATGACTTCTACATTGAGTGTAACTTGTACACTCTACATAACTTGTATTCAACTCCAATGTATAATCATTTATCCATGTATTGTCATGTAACTTGTAATCCTCTCCAATGTACACCAACTCTTCCATGTATTGTCTATGTTGCTTGTGATGTGTTCTATGACTCGTGGTGTATATATAACTTGTACACATTGTATAAGTACAATTATCATCATCACCAAATGACCTATATAAAAGGTGTCAACCCCATTGTAATTTACACACCAAGTTGAATGAAAACTTCTCATTCCAATTATTTCATTTCTTCTCTTCTCATTTGTAGTAGTAGTTTGTAGTAGCAGAAGTTCTTAGTCTTCTATTTTCCTTCTCTAGTTCTTAGCAAGTTCCAACTTAATATACAACATGTTATCAGCACGAAGTTGCTCTACAAGAGGAGGTCTTGAAGATCAAGAAGCTTTTCAAAGATATAAAACTAAGAAGGTATAATTTTTATTAATTTAAATAAGTTCAATTTATTTCCATGTTGTCATGGTTAATTTCTTTTTTGTTACATGCATATTTAATTATATAAATGTACTTTATTCATACATTATGCATTGTAATGTCACCGACTACGAAAATATGCTCTTTAGTTGCGTTTTGTATGATCTTCTACATCAGAAATCAAAAGTCAATGTGTGACATATAGTTTTTTTCTTAAAACTACAAACGATTAGTTATTGTTCTATTCTTAATTTTATAATACAAATAATGTTATAAGTTTGAGTTGATAGTGGGTAAGCCTTGTCCCTGGTAAAGCTAAACATTGAAAGGAAAACGGGTTATCCCGTTCGAGGAGGTATGGTATTAAGTAGACTATGTCTTGCCACCCAACCTGGAGGTTGTCCCATCAACTCATATGAATAGTATATTTTGTTTATTAATGAACAAGTTGTGAACATATATTTAATCATATGTTATGTTTTTACATAAAAAAGGGAAAACTATTTTATATTAAATTTATTTTCAAAATATTATTCAACCATAGTTGAACTTATTGCCTTATTATATTACCGACAAGAATTACTTGTCATGACAATTAGATACTACAATTTTTGAATAAAATATATATGCAAAACTGTGTGTTATACATAATCATTCACAAATTTCTCTTTAGAGATTTGGAAAGTGAATATTTCACTTTATATATCTTTTTAACTTATGGAGTTTAAAAGGGTAATGCTCCAAAAGCTCAAAATGAGCGGCTGAATCTCATGCTACAAAATTTAATCAGTCAAATATTAATTATAATTTCACAATTTTAATTGCCTCTATGTTGAGGCTATGTGGAAATATGACTGATGAGACAATAAAAATAAGGTCACGTGGCCCTCCTCGATTTATTGTTGCAACAAATATCGAGCGTGCACGTCAATCCAATAAATATTAAGGATTGATTTCTTGTCTCATGGTAGCTGAGTAAAATAATGAGATATTATAAATATAATATCGCTCCCGTCCAATTAGTTCGGCTTCAAATTAAGAAGCATATGTTGTATATAATGATCATGATCGCAATAATAAATTTATGGACGTGGAAAATGTGAAAATATCAGGTAAATGTCGTATTGACAATTCCACCAAAAATTGGAACAAAAGTGGTGCACCACTATAAAGGGTAAATAATTATTGACAATGAGCGCTCATAATTGTGACATTTTTTTGGTCATATATGAAAGGCTATTTTGCCTAAATATTGTCATATATATATATATACCCGAATATTTTTGTGACCTTTATCATGCCTTCAAAATCAAAGGCAAAATATTATGAATTTTATCATTGAAAATTGTTCGATAAAATAGGCACATCGAGATGCGTTTTAATCGTGACCTAAATATGGGCGATGAGTTTATGTCTTATGTATCGTGCTACATACATGTACAAAAGTGAATATTTCTCGAATTCGAACTTAGCAGAGGCTAATGTTCAAGCAATATCTAATGCAACAATTTTATTGTTAATGTCTTGTTCAGAAGAAGTCTACTCAGAATAATGAAAAATTTATCTATATGATTTAATCTGAGTATAATATTTCCGGCTTTAACTTCTGGAATATATAAGACACATTAAAACGAATGTCGTCATAAATCAAATGACATTCATAATGTGGAAAAATCTATTTGATTATCCATAATCATCAATAATGCGAAAATATCATAAATTCGCACGGACATCCTTTATCGAACTGAATTTTTTTCAGCTGGAGATTATCTCAATGCAAATCAATAAGAGACGTATATTGATTTACTCTCTATTAATCGATTATAAGATGCCTTGAATCCCTAATAGAGAAATTATTTATAGCAAGTTTTGCTAATTGTCACTTTGATGAAGCAGTTTTCCCACCATTATGGGGAGATATAAGCCAATTCAAAAGGAATGACGTGAAATTGCTTGAAACACATCAAATTGCATTGAATTTGTTGTATTATGATCTATGTATAAATTAATATGAACTCGAAGTTCAAATGATCATTCAGTAGTAACAAAGTTATGAATCAATAACTTGATGCAAGTACTATATGCAAAAAGTGACAATCATATGCTTCAGCATTAAATGTTTCATATAGAAAATGATGTCCATGTGCAACAAAATGCACAAAATGTCTCACCCATGTGAACATGAGGGGAGAATCAAAATGAGTTATTGGTTAGTGTATTGCACTCTTTTTCCTTTTGTTATGGTTTTATCCCACCGGATTTTCTTTGCAAAGGTTTTTAATAAGGCAATTCTAACAATATTAAAACTTTTTATCAAAGTTGATTAGTGTATTGCACCATTTTCCTTTTACTATCGGTTTGATCCCACTGGATTTGGTTTTGTCCCACCGGGTTTTCCTAGCAAGGTTTTTAATGAGGCAATCAATAATATTATGCTGTAAATCAAGATTGACGAGAACATTGTACTCTTTTTCCTATACTAGATTTTTTTCCACATGGTTTTTTTAGTACATGTTTTAACGATGCATATTCTCTCAACAAGCGTCATCCAAGGGGGAGTCATCCAAGGGGGAGTGTTGTAAATTGGATGACTCTTTAACCAAGCTTATAAATGATCACATTGTCAAGCATGACTCTCACATTGAATTGTAACATCAAGCATGACTTCTACATTGAATGTAACTTGTACACTCTACATAACTTGTATTCAACTCCAATGTATAATCACTTATCCATGTATTGTCATGTAACTTGTTATCCTCTCCAATGTACACCAACTATTCCATGTATTGTCTATGTTGCTTGTGATGTGTTCTATGACTTGTGGTGTATGTATAACTTGTACACATTATATAAGTACAATTATCATCATCACCAAATGACCTATATAAAGGGTGTCAACCCCATTGTAATTTACACACCAAGTTGAATGAAAACTTTTCATTCCAACTATTTCATTTCTTCTATTCTCATTTGTAGTAATAGAAGTTCTTAGTCTTCTATTTTCATTCTCTAGTTCTTAGCAAATTCCAATTTAATTTAGGGGGTGTATTCAATTGAGATGTTAATAGACTTTTGCAGGGGTGTATTCAATTGAGATTTCAATTGACTTTTGGTTACTTTTATCGACTAAAAAAGTTTAGGGGTATTCAATTAAAACTTTTAGAGAGTCTCTAAAAGTAAGGTGTATTCAATGTGAACTTTTATAGACTTTTAAAAAATCTCTAAAAGTTTTGGGGTATTCAATTTAAACTTTTGTAAACTCTCTAATTGTAAGGGGTATTCAATTTTTTAAGAAGTTTTGTGGATTTGTGGGTTTGGATGACTTTTCAAGACTTTCCACCTAACCTTATAGATGTTGACATTCTTCTCCATCTCTTTAGCCTCACGAGAAACTTTTGTGAACTTCTTTCTTCCCTCCCCTATAGCCGAATACAACCAAAGCCAACCTCCCCCCTAGTCAAGTCATCTTCTTCCTTTCTCTCTGGTTCGACTGTCTCGGTCTCTTCTATTTTTTTTTTCTTGATTACTTTTTCCTTCCTCCCTCTCCCTTAATCACACAAACACCCACACATACACGATCCCTAAAATCAAAATTAAATTCCCGTCTTCTTATTTTCTTCTTTATCCATCATAGGGGCGAAATTGAGAGAGAACGAGAGAAGGGATTGAGAGAGAGAGATTCAACCAGACAATGAGGAGAGACGAAGGAAGAACGAAGCAAATGTTGAAGATGGTAACCCCTGTTCGATTTCGAGATTTACATGGATGTTTATAAAAATCATCAAAATGAAAGTTTATCAAAGTCTATCAAAGTCCTTACAAAAGTCCATCAAAATTAATAAAAATCATTAAAAATAAAGTTTATCAAAGTCTATCAAAGTTTTAAAAAGTCTATAAAAATCTACAAGTCACTAAAAGTCATTCACTTATAAAAGTAACAATTGATTTTCATGTGATGACTGCTTTCTATTCTACAATAAAGACGGAGAGAGGGAGAGAGGGAGCGCGATCTTAACTCGTACCTCCTTGGTTGGATCGGACCGGCCAAATATCTCTCCCCTCAACCACAAAACCTCTCTCCACATTGAAATTCTCTCCAAATTCTTCGCTTCCGATTCAATACTTCTTCAATAGATCCACTGCAGAATCTCGATCTCCCCTTCTCGATCGGTAAATCCACTAGTTCTCACCCTCTCAGTTTCAACAGCCGATTCGATTTTAGGATTACCGTGTTTCTTACGATCTTCAATTTTGGGAAAACTGCATAAACGAAGGACCGCCGAGGGCAGTCATGTCCAGGAGCTCCTTCAAGATGGAAAAGCCTCTCGGTTTGTGTCTTACGACCAATTCTTTATTTTTCAGGCTAAATTGAAAGGATTATTTGAAATTGATGACTCGTGCGCTGAGAAATTTATGTTACTGTATTAATATTTTGGATAGTGTGTTCATCTATTCTGCTTGAATTTTTAGGTTACATTTATTATTTGTTGGTGATTAATTACCAAAAGCGTCGTTGTGATAGAGAATTTCTGTCGTCGTTGCTCTTCTCGTAGCTTCAGATGTTGTTTGTGTTTACTTTTTTAGTGCAGTTTTGCTTCTGTTTACTCAATCGTGGCAAAATGCTTGTGATCCTTGTGATTCTGGTTTCTTACCAATGCATTTGGTGGAGATGTATTAATGCAGTGGAAGAGTTAAGAAATCAAGGGAGGGGGACGAACATTTTAAGTAATTAAAAAAGTTGCCAAATAAGAAATATATTATATGATTGAAAATTCAAAATTTAGGGTGTGTTTGATAGCAAAAAAAATCTTCAATGAGAAATTTTTTTTTTTTAGCAAATCTTCTTAAGAGAATTTTATAAAGAAAATTTTCTCATAGTTGTTTGATTGCATGAGAAAAAATTTTCTTTTATTGTTCAATCCGCGTGCGATCTAAATCATCGTCGATGTCTGGCGGCTCGACGATGATGTTGGTGGCGGAGCCGGAGACGAAGAGAGAAAGAAATAATGTATATCCGCGAAAGAGTAGCAGATGTCAAGTTTGTTTGGGTGGAAGAAATGATCAGTTCGTGAGAGAGATGGAGAGATTTTCAATTTTCCACACTAAAAGATGAGAAAATAAATGAGGAAAATAGGGGAATGTGGTTTTTTTTCTCAGTGCAGTTACAAAGCTATCAAACAATGGAAAAAACGGTTACACAATAAAAGTAGACAATTTTCTATAATTTTTTTCATTTTCTTTGCTATCAAACACACCCTTAGAGTAATTCAACTGCTAGCCGTAAGAGCTTTTAGAACCCAGGTTCTAACTTCATTCTCTAAATGCCTTTACTTTGAAAGGACATTAATCGACATTATTAACTTGTTAGGCAGTCTGGATCCATCAAAACGTATTGCTATCATTGCATATTTGGGAACAAGGTTAGCTCCATATAGGTGGGAACATTGATCTAGTCCAAGAATTCAAAAGGAAAACCTAACTGTATGTATAAATGCTCATTCTTTAGAAGAGTATGCGTGGAAGGGTGGCATAAGAACAAATGTACATTAAGGAGACCCAATAAAAAGTGAAGAAAAAAGTAAAAACTAGAGTTGAACAAGAAGTAAGATCCACATGAGAAATAAAAGATAAGCATGCATGTTAAAGCCTATCAACACCAGCCAAAATGGGTGGGTGATCACTTGCCGAGCGTGCCTAAAATAACCCAAATGGTTACCGATTCCTACAACGATTTGTAGTATCAGTAAGTACGGGGTCGATCCAAAAGACTTGGGTTAATCTGAGTCTAGCTAAACTAAAAAGGAAAATTGGGGGTTTTAAAGAGTTTAAGAAAATAATTAATTAAAATTACTAGAAATTAAAATCAAGCAAAAGTGAATTCAATGAGAGAAAGTACCTAGGTCTACGGTTCCACAAGTCCAAATCAAGGTTCAATAGCATGTCATGGTCATCGATCTTTTTCAAAATATTATTAATTCAATTCCTCCTAGATAAGTTATAGGAAATCGACATCCGCCAAAAATCCCAAATTTTCCTATTCCCGATAGCTAGAATGTCAGCCACTAACTACTTCCCTAGTTAACACATAACCCTAGACGTCCGCCAATAAGGTTTAACGAGTCAACCTTATAAAAATCCGTGGGAATACCAATCCTAGATAACAGGATGGCGTCCGCTCCCGATTTAACCTAGATCTATTTGTTGCACACTTAAGAACCCAAAGGTTTTGAATCAACTGGGAAAGTTTTTTCACTTGTACTTATCTAACCATACAATTAAGGATATGATTGTCTAGACTAGCTATTGGTCTTCCATCTAAAAGCATACAATGGTCATATACATACCCTAAGCTTGTACCACAATCATGGAAACAACAAAGAATAAAATAGAAAGAATTAAATAAATTAAATTATAAATAAAATATCTCACAATCATGCTATAACCAAGATTAGGCTTGCTTCGCCTGTGACCTAGGAAAAGAATGCTTAGTTGGACATATTCTTGAAGAACACAAAAATTTGGAGTTTCTTTGCTAATGCCTGAAATCGATCCCACTCCCTCTCCTTTCTTGCGATCTCTCTTCTCTATATATATGCATTTATCTACGTATATCTTATACTAAATAATAGCTATTAAATATATTCTAATAAAGTCCTTATCTAAATCAAATAACAATTGTATTCATCTCCATTTTGTCTCATGCTCTTCTTAGCTTTTTAGTGGGCCCCACACATGCACATCAATAACTAAAACACGTTGTTTTCTCACACATATTAGTAGTGACATCATGATGATGTCACCATCCACTAATTCACTTTTTCCATGTATGATGGAATGCATGCATGCATGCCATATCAATTCATGCTTGTCATCTAATCTTGCATGGCCATGCAAATCATTCCTTTAATCTTTGTGGGCCCACAACTGCCTCGTGATGCGTGCAACACGCTTTTCGAACCAACTCATCATCGGCATTCAATCTATATCTAATTTCTACCGAATTCAACCAAATCGCATAAAACGTCTCCAAAACACTAAAAAATATAAGTAAAAGAGAATTAATAAATAATTAAAGACTTCGAGATCTAAAACACACACAAAATAGAAACCTAAAATATATTGCTATTACCGACTTATTAGTGGGCCATATAACATAGTATTTGACAAAGAAGAATGATGATGAGTAAGTTAGATAGAGAGTTGAAAGAGAGAGATCAATAATTGGCATAGCTATTCTTGTTCACTGTGTATGTATTATGGCATCTTTGTTCGTAGGTTTCAGCTTTCGGAGGCAAGGACATGATTGGCCAAAAGAATATGAATCAATATTCTCATTTTCTCATTTTATCCTAGTTGTAGTGTTGGTATTACATAGAAACAAATTAGTGAATGAAGAAGAAAGAAAAAAGAATTCGGAATTACTTGTAGTTATCGTGTTTTTGTTGACAAAATAGATAAGCTGATTGCTGTTGGTTCATGAGAAGATTGAGACTTAAGTATTTGGTATTAACATAATTGGCGAGGCCTATTTTCAATTAGGAATAAGAAGGGAAGCTTCACTTGTTCCCTTTGCAAATTATAACAAAAAAGACAATTATTTTTGACTAGCAAGTAACAAGTAATGATAACCCTACTGTGCTCATTGATATGCTCTCTCGCTAATTATTTTATCGCACTTTAGCTCAAGAAACGATCCATGAAAAATTCTCTCATTGGGAGAAAATGATGTACATTCTGTTGTACTCTTGCTACAACCCATGGTAGTAATCAAATGCGAAAAAAAGAGGATTCAATTTATTACATAGTTTACTAATGAGCAAATATTGAAGGAAAAATGGGAATTGTGATCTCACTTCATAGTTTTTATTCTATGATGGAATCCTTTCTTGTGTTCTGAATAAGGAGGAGGCTTAGCCTATACAATATATGAATTATCATCAAAAGTACATATGTTTTTCACATGTGTTATTGGTATGAAGAATTTTGTATAATATCTTAATCGCATTTGATGAAGGTTCTCATTGTGGTTTTGCATTGTGCCCCGTGGGGTAGTTCCCATGCTGCTTGTTCTTGATTGACCATGAAGGGGTTCAACAAATACGAAGGTGGCCCTCCACTATGTAGGTAACTATCGCAGCGAGAATCTTTCAAAACTGATTGATCGACTCTACAAACAATGCAATCTAAGGTAAGAACTTAGAAAATTTCAAAATTTTCTTTATTCAATAAAAATTGACTCTAAAAGGAAAGTAGGGCGCCTTATATAGGAAAAGCCTAGAGTTACCAAAAATAGAAAAATACCAAACAACCCTAAAAACTCCTAAAATATAAACTAGATGAAAAATAGAAGAAAATGCCACAAACGGCAAAACAAAATCAGAAACTCCTAGTCAAGTTCTGGCAATTATAAAACTTACTAAAAATAGAAAAACATGAAAACAAATGCGTTAGGGCCAAATTGTCATCATCCGACAAACCTGTGAAACCTTGCAAGAGTTACGAAACTGCCACTAGATCATATTTATCCAAGAAAGTGCAAGCTATTTCTTGTACTGCATCATTCTCCCCAGGGTGGACATAATTTGCGTTCGAATTGTCATCATCTAATGAATCCCCATAATAAGGAACTAAATGCTTCACGTTAAACACGTTAGCCTTACGAATATGGCTCGGTAGCTTCAACCTGTAGGCATTATGATTAATCTTCTCATTAATTTCCATGTGATCAATATTCCTAGCTGACAACTTGTTATAATCATCCACGGAGAACCGATCCTTTGTAAGGACTGCCGAAACAAAGTCCCCATCCTCGAACTCCACATGGCGCTTCTTCAGATCTGCAAGTTTTTTATATTTGTCGCCAGCCTCCTTTAAGTTATCTTGGACATCTTGATGAAATTAAATTTATGTTGTCCACTCACATAATCTTCCGTCTTGCCATGCAATCCGCCTTACTAGGTAGTGGCATCAAATCAAGAGGGCTCTGAGGAACTAAGGAATAAACCACCTAAAAAGGACGGATTCCCATACTCCGGTTGACGACATGGTTATGCATAAACTCCCTTGGCTCAACTTCAAATCCTAGATTCGCACATTCTCACCTATTAACTTCTCAATAGGTTGCCCCACGAACGGTAGACAACTTCAATCTACCTGTATGTCTATAGATGATAAGCACTACTAAGCTTTAGTAGTGTGTTCACCATCTTCTATAGGTTTTTCGCCAGAAATAACTAAGAAACTACGTATCTCGATCATATTTATCCAAGAAATTGTAGGTTATTTCTTGGAGTGCATCAGTAACTATAACTCTATGGGTAACTTAAGTTCATCGGTTTTTATTTTTGATTATTTGCTGGTAATACTGTTTTTATTAGATGAAACAAGAGATGAAGCGAATAGGAAATTAGAACTTTGGAGGATACATTAAAATTTAAAGGCTTTATATTGAGTAGGATTAAAATCGAATGCATGCGTGAATTTATAAATGTTAGACATCAATATTATAGAGTTGTAAATTAGGGAAAATAAAAGTTCCTAATTTTGACACTAAGATCCATTTTTTGTCAAAACACATTAACGACGCATTTTAGAAACCTCCAAAGACGTCCTACAAATGTCCCCTTTAGAAAACTCAATTTAATATTAATTGAAGAAACTCAATGATGTAGGGGTAGACTAAAGCTAACTTGGGAGTTGGGACGCATTGATTAGGAGGGATTTGGAAAGCACACCATCAATTGTTGTATTACCTAATATAATAAGGATTTTAAGTACAATTTTAATGGGTTTTGATCCGTTTGTTATGTTCTTTTTCTTTTTAGCAAAACAAGTTGGTTCAAATTTTGTAGGAGTTTCTCTTAATACAATTGCATTCGCTATAATCCATTTTCTTACAAGCTGGCATTAATTGCAAATCATGTGTTTTTTCTTCAACATGAATTATTGCATAATTTTGTTTGCATGTAATTGTTAATTTGATGTTTGAGAGTAATCTACATAATATGCGGAACTTCAGAGAATGGTCATACCGTGGTCTTAGCTTCATTTAGATAATTTTAATTGTTATAAATGTTGTCATTTTAGGAATCTGCCTTTTAGATGTAATCTAGGGAATATGTTAAGCCTGATACATATCTCCTCTCTTTAACTTAATTTTTTTGTTCTAATAAAGGAAAGATAAAATTTTGTGAGAAATGAGAGAAAATGAGAAGAGAGGAGAGCTGCCAAAGGGAACAATCTGAAATTAAATTACAACTTACATGCTCACCGTTTGGTGATGTTATAAAAACAACCTTCTTTCCACTTGACCATTTTGGTAATTTGTATTTGTTTATTTTTAATTTGCGTCAATATCTGCACAGTGGGGGAGGGTTTGGTAAGTAGTAAAGTGTGCAGTTCTGTGTGTGTGTCGATTTTTAATTGGGCCACGTGTTTAGCTGATAAAAATTATAAAAACAACCTTCTTTCCACTTGACCATTTTGCCTTCGTCTTCTTCCGTATGCCTCTCGCCATCTTCTTGAATTTTTTTCGGACAAGAATTGAAGTCCAAAAACTTCTACTCTTTTATTGAGGGAAAAAAATTCTTTCTTTCAAATGATTTAACAATTATTTTTACCATGAATTTGATTGTAGTTTCACTTTTTTTTTTTTTTCAAAGTGGGTGTTCTAGAGAAAACTATTGAGAAGTGTTTTTTCCGTGAAAGTTGTCTTTTATATATGCTCACCACCGCTTATGTGATTCAAACTGAAAAACTCAATCAAAGATTGAAGATCTCCGAGGTCATGTTTCACAATATGTGATAGATGAAATAGGGCTTGCCCCCATTCAATAAAAAATAAAATCAAACATGCCAGGGCAAAATTCTATCGAATCGCTATTTCTTGCAGATCTTCTACTTCATATAGATCTAAACATAGATACATGGAAGGAACAAATATTAATAAACCTAAGTAAATTAGTACGAAAGCCAAAGAATTAAAAACCATTCAAACATCTCGCTCCATTCTCAAATACATTCCCTATCATCCGTCATAGTTTTTTCTAATGATCCCATTAAGATCTAGTTTTTTAGAATTTTGAATCGACTTTGAAGCATTCTCATATGCAAACAACAAATCTGTCATCAAAAACCCTATCATCCGCCCTATCATCCGCCCTAGTTTTTTTAGTGATCCTCTAAACAAGACAAGGGCGAAACGGTCAAGTTGAAAGAAGTTTGTTTTTCTAATTTCTCAGCTGAACACGTGGCCCAATTGAAAATCACTATTACTACACTAAGCACTTTACTACTATACTAAAATCTCCACGGTTCTGTTCTTTAATATCAACACTTGGTGATGCTTTTTATTAATAATTTTATAATAAAATGATGCAACAATTTATGTTATTATATTATAGGCTAGTATTTCTTTTGATAGTTTCATTTTTACATTTATTTTCAATTCCATTCCTTTATGTAAAACTGATATGCTTCCGCTATTTTGGTTTTATATGGTTCTCTTTATTAGATAGTTGTTTAAGGGAAACCTCTATTGTCGTTGTCACACTGGAGACAAGTGAGGTGTATGTAATAGCAAGCTTGTCCACGAGGAATGACACTCAAGTGATATATGTTGATCCAACAACTGGTGGGCTTAGTTATAAGGGAAGATAGGGCATGATATATTTACTTGTGAAGACGAAGCTCTAAATTACGTGACAAATGGATCAAGGTGGCTGTGTAAGAGTATTTGTGCAAAAGCTATACTGGGTTATTCGTCATTAGGGAGCGTTGGTTTACTTTTAATTGCCACTAAATTGATTGCCACAATTCCTAACTTGCCCGGTGGAGTTTGCGTGTACACAGTGACTGAGAGCCAATGGATCAAGATTCCTCTTCAAAATCCTCAACCTCAGGGTAAAGGAGAGCTAAAGAATATTCAAGAATTGGCTGAACTAGATATTGATGGAAAACATTACTTTTGTGAAACAAGAGATATTACCCGGCCTTTTCCAAGCCGTAAGCCATTGCAAGAGCCTGATGAGGAATTCGTTTGGAATGGATGGTTTTCAAGGCCTTTCAAAGAAATCGGACTTCCACATCATTGTGTCATTCTTCTACAGGTTGTCTCAATATTTAATATTTTAGTGATAGTAACTGAGCTCATGCATTGCTTTTAATAAATGAACACTAAAGGCTTATTTTGTTTGTTATACATCATTGCAATCCAATTCCAATTTCTATCAGTCTCATCAATTTAACATGTCCCTTTGAACGTTTCTTAGGATTGTTTTCTCGAAGTATTTCTTAATAGTTCTTGATTGTTATATTAGTTTATATATGCATACATGTGCATGCGTGTGCGTATGCACATCTGCGTTGAGATTATTTTGTCATTATATTCAAGGAAAACCCTATATATTGTTGCTATGATATTGTACTCTTAGTTGGTCTAGTTTGCAAAATTCTCTTTATAGCTGAGTTTAGAGAAGTTCATAAAGCCTGTGTGGAAAACTGGATGCAAATTCTCTAGTTGATGTTAAAGACTGTTTAAAGAAGTCTTATCAAGTGAGCTAATTATTTTACTTTATTGTCATTCAAAAAAGAATTTGGCCTTTTTTGGTAACTGTACTATAAAACATGACCTTATGAGCACAAAAAGCATGGTTTAAAAAATCGACAAACTTCGCCGAAGTTCAGGCGAAGTTTGTCCATGTTGAGGTGAGCCAAGCGTAGTTCAAGGGCAGTTGAAAAATTGCAAAACTTCGACTCAACTTCGGCTAACTTCGACCGAACTTCGGCTAACTTCGACCGAACTTCGAAAGCATTGATGGAAGTTCATAAAACATGAAGTAAAATTGTTATGTTTCGTGGAAGCTAAGCAAACTTTGACTGAAACTTCGGAAACTTCGCGTATGCTAAAAATATACTTAAAATTCGGAATATCCTCCGCTGACATGAGTTTTATGCATTATTGTTGTATGATTAAATATATTCCTAGCATCTCTACGAAGAAACTTGAGTTTTCTAACTTTAAAGTGAAATTCCGTAAACTTTCGTATACCGGCGAATTTTTATCAAAGTTCCATCGTCGAAGTTAACTTTCTCGAATTAATTCCGAATTTTAAGTTAGTGAAGTCATAGGAGAAGTCGAAGTTTCAAACCTTGCAAAAAAGAAGACCTTATAAGCACCAGAAAAAAACGTGACCTTATTATTTCATACTTCGAGGAATAGAGGTTTTTTTTTTCCCCCTTAAAAGAATGACCATCGATATTTTTTTGAACGTGGTAAGGAAGTCCTACGCATTAGGAAAGAAAAGGCTAATCGAAACCATTATTTTTGCATAAAGTTGAAAATTTTTTGTCTCTAGAAGTTTAGAATGAAAACCTTGTTCTTTTTAAAAGAATGTGTATTTGACAAGGTTTATTATACCATTATTGATTATTAAATAAGCAATAGGTTGTACCAAGTGTTGTATTATTATAATTATAATAATAATTATTGTTATTATTATTATTATTATTATTTTTAACAAGAAACCAACTTATTCACAACGCCCTTGACTCCAACATGAGTCGAACCCCCAACCTTGCCTTTGTAAAGTAATGCCTCGTCCATCTCACAAGAGCTGATTTTGGCACCAAATAGTGTATTATCAATGCAAATTGTTGGATAACATAACCATGTATTTTCATATCATTTTGTATAACTTTATAATCACAACCTCTTAGTTAAACATGCATTGACTCTTTGATCAACTTGGTAAACAATGGTAAGGTGTTTATCGTTATGCAATTTCTTCATGGTAATTTAAGCAGTTAGACACATTTTTGTCGCTCATTGCATTTGAAGTTGAACATAGTGATGTTTGTCTAGCAGGGGTTTGCAGAGTGTCGGATATTTGGAAGCTCAGGCCAGCAAGAAGGGGTTGTTGCTTTAACAGCTCGTCGTAGTAGACTGCATCCTGGGACTCGCTACTTGGCTAGAGGGTTGAATGCTTGTTTTAGCACTGGTAATACAACTTTTACTCCGTACTCTAACTTTAAATCACCACGTGCTGTTTATTTTTATAATGGTTGTGGTTAGCTGATAGTAACATCTGAAGGGGCCATTGCAAGTTGTGTAAAAAGATAATATTTATGGTTCAATATTGCAATAATGTTGCTTGAAGCGTAGTACTAAATTCTCCGAACAACTCCAAACTTCCCGAATCATTTAGTTTTTTTTAAAATATCGAACCAAAATTACACTATTCAAATATTCATATTGAAGGGAAATAATGACATGATTTGCAAGTTTGATTGGTAACTTGTAAAAAAATATTACACATAAATGTCAATTTTTTAAAAAGATACTCTTACTGAACAGAAGCACATTCAATAATGCAAAATTTGAAAATAATGTCAAGTATGATGAGGGAAACTCTTACTTTTTGCTAACAAAAATAAAGAAATACTATCTAAAAGGATAAAAACTATTTAAATTGAACTTAAAAAACTTTTTATCACATGTAATAAGAGATCATGCTTCGTTAATGACAAAATTATAATCATCCTGGCACTTAGATAAATTTATTTTCAATCTCTTTAGTGCTAACATTTTACAAAAATTCCCTACATCGAGTTAGAATTCTCGAATTACTTGCGAATTTTAAGCAACCAAAGTCATAAGTGAAGTCAATTTTTTTATCCTTGGCTTGAAGTGTGGTTTCATAAGTTCATGCCTTTCATCATGTAGAAATTCTCCAACTTTGAATTCTTATACATGCATTTTCCAGTTGATTATGAATTTTTGTTGACGCTGAAACTTACAAATAATTTGCATGTGACAGGAAATGAAGTGGAATGTGAGCAATTAGTGTGGATTCCTAGGAGAAGTGGTGAAAGTGTTCCATTCAACACGTATATTTGGAGAAGAGGCACAATTCCAATCTGGTGGGGAGCAGAGCTAAAGATCACTGCTGCAGAAGCAGAAATTTATGTTTCTGCTCGTGATCCCTACAAAGGAAGCTCTGAGTATTACCAAAGATTAAGTAATAGATATGGAGCTTGTAATATAGATACAACTAGAGTCAATCAGCAAAATTATCCATTAGTACCTTTAGTTTGTGTTAATTTACTCAGAAATGGGGAGGGAAAATCTGAATGTATTTTAGTTCAACATTTCGTGGAATCACTAAACTACGTGAAATCAACTGGAAAACTTCCACATACACGAATTCATTTGATAAATTATGATTGGCATGCCAGTACAAGATTAAAAGGTGAGCAACAAACGATTGAGGGACTGTGGAGACTGCTCAAGTCACCAACAATAACTGTGGGCATGTGTGAAGGAGATTACCTCTTGTCTAGGCGTCGGCTTAAGGATTGCAAAGGAGAAGTAATCTGTGTTGATGACTTTGAAGGTGCCTTTTGCTTAAGGTCGCATCAAAATGGTGTTATTAGGTTCAATTGTGCAGATTCTTTGGATAGAACCAATGCTGCTAGTTATTTTGGATCTCTCCAAGTTTTTGTTGAGCAATGTAGAAGGTTAGGAGTGTCTCTTGAAAGTGACTTTGCTCTTGGTTACTCTTTCTCCAACAACAATGGTGGATACACTGCTCCATTACCACCCGGCTGGGAAAAGCGTTCTGATGCAGTAACAGGGAAGACTTATTACATTGATCATAATACTAGGACCACTACTTGGTCACATCCTTGCCCAGACAGACCATGGAAGAGACTTGATATGACATTTGATGAATTCAAGAGATCAACTATATTGTCGCCAATATCACAACTTGCTGACTTGTTTCTCCTTGCCGGTGATATCCATGCTACTCTTTATACTGGTTCAAAAGCTATGCATAGTCAAATTCTTAGTATATTTAGTGAAGAAACGGGCAAGTTCAAGCAATTTTCTGCGGCACAAAATGTAAAGATTACGTTGCAGAGAAGATATAAAAATGCTATGGTTGATAGCTCTCGTCAGAAGCAACTAGAAATGTTTCTTGGGATGAGGCTGTTTAAGCATCTCCCATCGATTTCAATTCATCCTTTAGAGGTATTTCTTGGTGGGGGCTTTATTAGTGACCATCAATAGTACCGCCGCTATTCTGTTTAAACAATTCCCTTCTTTTAACAGTAGCACTCCCTGTTTTATTATTATTATTATTATTATTATTATTATTATTATTATTATTATTATTATTATATTTAAAGAAATAGTCTTTTTTCTTAGTGTTATGATCATATTTGCTTTCTGAAGATTGACAGTTTTGGCTGTTGTAAATTGTTTCACAATTACATTTCAATTGATGCAGGTTTTATCTCGCCCACCTGCGTGCTTTCTAAAGCCGATTGCGAACATGTTACCAAGTTTTAATGGGGGATTTCATCTTCGTAGTTTCAAGGGGAAAGATCTAACATGGGTAATGCCTTCCCTGATCTTCTATTGACGAAACATGTACTGATTTTTGAAGTTTATCTTGGTAGTCAATAGGTCCATTTGATCTCATTGAACAAGATTGCATATGAATCTCATTTCGTAACTTATTATTTTCCTGAGAAAGGAAAACAGAATTTATATTAAAATTTCAAATCCTACACAATTTTAATAGTGTTAGAAGACTTGCAGTCCTTTATACATAATCTCTTCCTTTATGTAACCATAAACCACCCCATTCTCCTACCAACTCCGAAGTTTAAAACCGATTACCCATTTGGAGTTCACTATCCAAAGGGAAGCTAGACATTTTGTTGACTCAAACACTACACAAGTCCTAACATTTTGATACGGTCTTTGGAAATCTTAGGAATTATTAGTAGTTTCTATTTTTTAGGAAGTTTATAGTTTTAGCAGGTTTCTTATTCTTATCAACTTCCTAAGTAGCAGTTGCTATTCATTAGTTTCTATTTTAATTATATAAGGAGTTTATATATACAAATATTAAGAATCAATAAAGTCGACTATTGTATTGGAGAAAAAAAAAAGAATTGAAAGAAGAGAAAGAGGCGAGTCAAGAACTTTCTCACAATTTTAATCTCTCCCTCTCTCCCTCTCCCTCCCTCCCTCTCGCCTATTATCTATTCCCCCCTCTTTGCTATTGTTCTCCATCTCTTTTCCTTATTTTACACCTTTGACAAGATAGGTAGAAACACAAGTTCAATTGTGTTTAGAACCTTGACTAGATCCAAAATCAAGGTACATAAAAATGTGGTAGCCAAGCGCTTGTCATGGGAGTAACAAAAGCTTTGGCTGTGAAGTCGGAGACCCTTATGGAGCATATGAACGCTCGACAAGCCGTGAAGTTGGAAAACTTTTTGGAGAAGATGACTGCTTGGCAAAGGGCTCTAGTAGAACATATGGCGGACCTCTCAACGATAATGCGAGGAGCACCAAAACATCCTTCAACTATGTCGGAGGACAATCCAGCGGCTCCGTTGTGCACTGCAACCGGTTGGAAGGGAGAACTGTCCACCCTTATAGAGGGCAAATGATTCCCTGGTCAAAAATAGAGTTTCCTATGTACGAAGACACCGAAGATGCCTTGAGATGGTTGAAGAGATGTGAGAAATTTCTTCTCAACATGATTGCACTAGCGGCGTTCCACCTTTCGGGTGAGGCACAATTTGGTTTGATCAGGTAGAGTAGAAGGTGCAGACATCGATTGGGACTGTTTCAAGGACCTATGCCACGTTCGATTCGGACTGCCGATGAGCAACTATCTAGTGGGAGACTTGATCAATCTAACGCTGACCGGACTATATAAAAGTACCAAAGTCAGGTATGGTTTTGTTGGCTAGTACATTGACCACAAAACTATGACAACACGCGGACTTGTCCATCATCAAGATCGACAGAAGGCTTGCAGATTGGCATCGAGTTACAACAAATGGGCGATCTTGACCTTGCCTTGAATCTTGCTTGCGACTTAGAGCACAAATTAGTTGAGGTCAGCTACATGGATTGAACTCTTCTATTGTGTCTGTTTTAGTGCAATTGATTATGACTTAGAGCATAAGCAAAATTCTTCAGTCTTTTCCAGCACGTGCCATGTACACAGTAAGCACTCCCAAAACTAGTGGAAGTCCCACTTGCACACCTATCACCAAGAACCCTCAGGCGAATAAACTCAAAAGGCAACTATCACTACTACTCAAGTTAACACCTTAATCGACAACTCCTCACCTTGTTTCATCGAGAAATGATGGAAAGCTGAGGTGACGAAATAAAGAGTGCGGCCTATGATATAATGTGACAAATCATACAACACTGGGCGCAAGTGCAAAACCTACTTTGGATAGAGGTTTCGAAGTTGAAGATGGTGGCGTGAATTATTTGCCTAATGGTCCTTAACCTTTTTTGACTATTCAAAAATTGAGTTTGAGGACAAGCTTAAAGGGTAGGTAGGAGTGATGACACAATCTTAGGTAATCTAAGGAAATTTTAGTATTTTCCATTTTTTAGTACTTACTAATTAGGAAGTGTATATGTTTAGTTTTACTGTTTAGTAGGTCTCTTATTCTTATCAACTACCTAAGTAATAGCTGTTATTTATTAGTTTCTATTATCTCTCCCCCCCTCTTGGCTATTGTTCTCCATCTCTTTTCTTTATTTTACACCTTCGACAAGACATGGCGAATCACAAGTTCTATAGTTTCTAGACCAAGGATTGAAACTTCGACTTTGCTTATGATTTTGCTCAATTAAAATTCAGAATTAATTCAGGGAAGTGTAATTTGATGGGGGGAATTTTGGTAAAACTTCGACATTATTGAAAAAACTAAATAATTTCATTAAAGTGTTAGAAAACATCCAAGTTTCATCAAAAAAGATTAAAAAGTTTACTTTCTATTATATTTCATATTTTTTCTCAATCTATACTTGATCTTACGTTTTCAAGACTTTTGATTTTGATGGGATTGATCATTTTTCACATTATTTTTCCTCATTAGGCAATATATTAGAATCGTTTTTTAATAAGTGAAGTAAAATTGTGGTTTTGTTAACTCCTAATATGTTATTCTTTAGATTATCAAAAACTAACACCAACTGCTTTCCCTTTTCTTACAAGTGAGCGTTAAAACTTGAAAATGTTATCAATTTATCATTTTTCTCTAACTTTGATGGAAGTTTTGTAAAACTTCGATTACACCTAATTCTTAATTCGGTGCTTCAAAAAATCTAATTAATTCGGAAAAGTTCGTAGAATTTTCAAAACCTTTAGCGAGAACTATTATTTTGAAAATGTCTTTATGGTTTTTGAAGTGGATTGATGTTAACAAACAAAAATATTACAGTAACTCGATTTCTCAATTCTTTCAATTGTGAGAAAGGACCAGTGTTTTCTACTATTCTATGCAAAAATAAAAACAATGAAGCTCAATGCTCCCTTTCTAGGGATATTGGATTTAGAGATTCTTGTGTGGAGACATTGGATTGTAGTTCTTTGGATTGCTTGGAGACGTTGCAATTCTTGCAACCCGTAGAATGTATGGAGATTCTTGTGTGGTTTTTGCGAGGATTTAACGTAGGTGTGTTTAATGTGTTACACTTCTAGTGGATTTAGTTGAGGTGTGATTGGTGCGCTCTGAAAACTTGGGAGCCCCGACTAAGGAGTGAAAATGCGTGCAACACATATTTTGTATTGTATATCACTAGTGTGCTTTTTTGCTTGGAATCGGGTATCGATAGAGTATAAACATAATAATGTGTTCATTGAGTCCTTAACATCCACAAGTTCGAAATGACTCACACGTTTCCAACCAATGTTGTATATTCAATAATATGCAAAATAGAAGTATTCTATTTACTAATCCATAAACCTCCACCAGAGTTCAAAATGACTCACACGTTTCCAACCAATGTTGTATATTCAATAATATGCAAGCTAGAAGTATTCTATTTACTAATCCATAAACCTCCACCAGACGTCTGGTGGAGGTCTATTCCGGACGTGCATCATAGATCATTGTCATCATCATAATTATTCAAAATAACTTTATCTACTTTACTTGTTTCACGTATTTTCTCTATTTTATGTGTTATAGATTGTGGTTCAATACGAGCTTCATGATGATGATGATGTTTATTTATTTATTTTTAAATAGTTATGATGATGTTTAACTCCATACCTAAATATTACTTTTAGTTTTACTTTGTATGAATTAAATTATAAAATACCTCACTAAAATTAATGAACAAAATATAACAATATTCAAAACTAGAAACTAGTAAAGTGAAATTCTTAAATGCAGACTTGAGTAGGATTCATAAGAAAAGATGTATGATCTGTTGAATAGGATTCATGAAAAATGATGCGTAATCCGTTAATCCAATGGTAACTTGCGCTCTAGATCGAGGTAAATTGTGCAACAAAATTTTGTATGGGTGCTCATAAAGAGTTGGAGAGGGCATTATGCTTTTGTTGGTGTTGTACATTGCCAAGTTCCCTTTTTCTAATGATATTGTTTTGCAGTTTGGTATAAAATATTACCTAATCTTTTTCTCCATCTTTTCACATGCATATGGTCTTACTTATTTCTTTTCTTATAATTGAAATTTTATCATACCACTGCAACGGGTTTTAAGTGGTTTTTTTTTTATCATGTGGATTTAAGTTTTATAAGTTTCTTGAACCACTGCTAATTTAATTTGACTTTAGTTACCATGTTGCATTCGTAAAGATATTTGAAAAGTTTAAAAATCATCCACACCGTTCAGTAAGTGCTAATTTTTAAAATTCAAAAAACTATTTGGTTTTTATAGAATAAAAAATGTTGCTATCTTCATTGTTGTTTTAGCCTAAACTAATGTTCCTATAATTGGCATTGCTTTGCCCTTCCCACTAGTTGAGGGGCTCAAGGCTTGATTGTTGTCCTACTAAGCTATCAAGCCAATTTAGTGGCATAGAGGTATTGATACGTGTCGTGGACAATAAATATGAGGATTTAGCTTAGGCTTGGTCTAATGAAGTCACTTAAGATGACAAATTCTTAAAATTGAAGTACATTTCATTCAAAGAAAATTTAGGAGATACTAAGTCAAAGAAAAGTAGGAGTCAACGACAACAACAAAGCCTCAATTCGAAATTAGTTTGGGTTAGCTACATCGATTTAGAGCACTTAATGACATGCTTTCCAAATCCTTCAAATCATTCCTAATTAATGCACCCATAGTTAGCTTTGGTCTACCCCAACATCGTCGAATTTCTTCAGTTTGTGTGGAGTCGAATTTTTCTAATAGGGGCATATGCAAACTGTCTTTGGAAACCACTGCAACCGCCCTTCCCTAATATTAACTCCATTGGGGTACTTTTACTTTTATTTGAATTTTCATATTTCTTCTTCTATCGAGTTTTACCAAACATCCACCGAAGCATCCTCATTTCTGCTACACTAATTTTATGTATATGTTTTTTCTTTAAAAGAAAAGTACTAGCACCAATGAGTCTAAAAATTAGGGATGGGCGATTGCAGCGTTTTGGACACTTCCATCAAGCTTGATGGAGGTAGCAATGTCAAGGATTGAAATTTCGACTTTGCCATCACTTTGGTCACTTAAAATTGGTAGTAATTCGGGGAAGTCAAATTTGATATAGGGGTTTTTTTTTATTCTTTTAAAATTTAGACACTGAGTAGCAAAAATAAGTCTACATTAGTGCTAGCAAGAAAAGACTCTAATTTTGTCAAGGCACATTAAAGAAGCATGTTTTTTTTTTATAAGAAACGGAAACCAACAAGTTGACTCTAACATGAGTCCAGCCCACAACATCCCCCAATTTTGTTTATAATATTTTATCGTTTTTCTTTCTATAACAGATAAAAAGTTTGCAAAGTTCATTAATTTTTTTGATGCTTTTTAGGTACTAGTTCTTTCTTTTTTGTGCAATAAGTTAAAATTCATTCTTCATGTTTGACATTATTTTCTATTTAGCATTGTACGAATTTCCATGTCGAATTAAGGAAAAAAAAAAGACGTGATCCGCACAATGCTAACAATAATAACAAAAACAACATAGCCTCAGTTCTAAATTAGTTGGGGTCGGCTACATGGATCAAACTCTTCGAGCGCAATGGAAGAGTTTGATCCATGTAGCCGACCCAAACTAATTTGGGATCGAGGCTATGTTGTTGTTATTAACATTGTGCATATCATGTCGTTGTTTTCCTTAATTCGATATAGAAATTCGTACAATTTCATTTGTGTATTTATTAATTCTGTGTTTAAATAAACTAAATAATTCGGGGGAAGTTTATAGAAATTTGGCTAATTTCAGTAGCATGGGAGGAAGTGGAGTGCAGTAGGTGCGATAAGTGATCGAAATATCCCTGTTAAGCTAAAAGAAAAATTCTGAAGGACCACAATTAGGTTGGCTATGCTTTACGGGAGTGGCAAACCTATTCACTGAAAGCCTTCAATACCTTATCTAGATAAAGAAAGTTGTGAAACCCATGTTGCTATTGGCCTGAACTTGCAAATAAAGAGGCTTTTCCTTTCAGAAAAAACAACTAGAAGTTTTGTAAATGTTGCTTTCACAGTAGAGCCCTGGTCATATTGTCATTGAGACCAGTGCCTTAGCATTCGAAGGTAATTATCTTAGTGAGCTTACTATACATTCAGTAGATGTAGGTTTGTGGATTGTTGATTCGGGTGCTTCTCATCACATGTGAGCAACACAATCCTATTCCATAGGTATAGTCCAATCTGAAATATTCGTACAAATTACTTATGATTCTCTAAGCTCTGAGAATACTCTGATTTTCCCTAGCCTTCTTCTTCCAGCCTTCTCTCATTTTATAGTTAAGTTTCAAGCACAAAACTAGTTGCAACTTCACTCCTTTGTTCTCTGCTTCTACGTGTCCTGAGAAGTTCATCACCTCTTGAGCTGAATTAGCACCAACATCTCCAATGACTTTTGGTTTTTCCTACTCTTCCATAGTTTATATGAATTCGAGACTTATCAGGTTCCTCTCCATAGTAGGATCCGTTATCATTTTCAAACACCTAACACTTTTATCTTCTTCAGGTTCGTACATCTCCTAGAAGACAAGCTAATAATGTTGTGTTTGTTGTGTCCAAGGATTAATCCTATAAAATGACGTTTCTTCTTAGAGTTACATTTTGATGCCATCGTGTTACTGCATGATCTGAAAAGCAATCTGTGCCAAGACTGCATTCTTGGGTTTTATTATCTAATCAGGATATATGCTTCTATGTCCATTTAACTTTCAGTCTTAATTGACTTTGAATGCCGAAGATCAATTTGAAAATTATCTTTATAATTTAGTTTAGGATATCATTAAGACTGATTTCATATTTGTCTCAATTAATGCTGGTCTCGTAAAGTTAAAATACTGAAAAATGAAGCAGCTTATAAAACCATGGAAGCATATCCAGTGCAGTTGGCTCGCATTATTCCAATTTCCAAGGTGTCCATAACAGTGAAACTGTGAAATACGATGACTTAAATTGTGTATCTTCCCTTTATTTTTTGTCAATAAAAGATAATTAGAATAAGACAGCTTTGTTGTGCCCCTTGTGAGTATTTGTTTTTTCTAAATACTTCTGTTTGTGCTTCTTCTTTGACAGGTTTGTCCACAAGCTGCAGATGTTGTTGAAGTTTATATTTATCTTAGTGAGCCATTCCACGTTTGTCAACTTCTTCTGACAGTTTCGCATGGTGTAGATGATTCAACATTTCCTGCTGCAGTTGATGTGAGAATTGGACGTAATCTTGATGGACTAAAATTGGTCTTGGAGGTTCGATGTGTTCTTTATCTTCTCTCATATAACAAGTTTTGATGGCTTAAAGTCTTACGTTCGAGCATTTCAAATTGGAAATTCAACTTTTTTAAATGTTAAGAGTTACCTCTTCTGCTTTAATGAATGTTGTTGCTTCACACGTATCATTGTCTACAATTGAGAGGAAAGATACTTATTTTTGTATATGTTAAAAATTCAAACTCACATGTGAACTAGTCTTTTGCTAGGAAAAGATCTTCCAAGAGTAATAATTGTGCCTTTGAATATGTAGTTGGGTTAGTACTAAAAAATTGCCACTTATGGAGGAATCTTCCTTTGAATCAACGTGCTACATCAAGTTGAATGTTGCACTTTAAAAGATGGAATGCTATACAGACAGTGAGTATGCCAATGGAGAAAACATAATACTGACAAAGGTCTCAATTTAACTTCTTGTCAATATTAACATGAGATTCTTGGGTTTTATTTTTTTATTTTTTATTTTTTTTTGTGTGTGTGTGTGTGTGTTTAAAGACGTATGCATGAAACAGCAAATCCTGTATTTACAATACAAATGGCAGAACCTTTAATTATGCAAGTTTGGTGTCCAAACATTCATATAAGCACCACAGACAACAAACCCGCTCATAAAAAATACGCGCAAAATGTATAAAAATAAATGAAAAGATGCTCTTTTTTGGTGCTCAAAAATCTTCTTTATGCTCAAGTTGTCTGAGCCAAAGAACCCTTTTAGAGCAATAACATACAACATGGTATATCCTCATGAATATGCCAGTTAGTTCATCCATAAGTAAAGTAAAGAGATCTTGATGTAATCCTATTGTAATGGGAAATTCTTTTGTGGTTTCTCCAAATGTCTATATACTTGTTACCACTTCTTCGTACATATCTTTAGTAGTGTTTATGTACCTAGCATACAATCCTTTTCTTTCTTTGAACCCACCAAATATCATATATTATTTCTAAATCTACGAATATCATATGAAGATCTTTTTTCTTTTCTATATATTTTTCCATTAATCTTGTGTTTGGCTGCAAATTTTTTTTTTTTTTTTTTTTTTGAAATTGCATTTATTGATGTGCTAAAAATGTATTAATGTCAATGAACAAAGAAAAAAGAAGGCATGTTTAGGAGAAGCTGACCCAACAACAATGCCTCTATCCCATATTTGTTAGGTTCGATTACATGGATCAAACTTTTCCACTTTGCTTGTTGAATGCAATTGATGGTGTGCTTTCATAATCCTTAAAATCGTTCTTAATTAATGCATCCCAAGTGATCATAGGTTTGTAAGCCATTAGCCGTTGAGTTTCTTCATTTTCGATTTTGTTTACTTTTCCAATAGGGGTATTTGCAGTCATCTTTGGATGTATCCAAACCACTAGAATCTCCTTCCTTAGGTTTACACTGATTCGTGATATGCATACTTTTCCTTGAGTTTTTATATGTCTTATTTTATTTTTACGAGTTTTACCATAAATCCACCTAAGCATCCTCATTTTTGCCGAACTCACTTTATTTACTTCTTGTTTCTTTACCACCTGTCATTCACTCTCATATAGCATAGTTGGCCTAATTGTCGAGGGACATTTGATCGTATATAACACCTTTTGCACTCCAGTTATCGAACTTGAATTCTATGTGTAACATCATTCTTAATATGACCATCTTTTTGTGTAATTGATCCTAAATATCTATGATGGTTCATCTTAGGAACTTCTACTTCCCTTAATTGTACTAATCCATTATCTTGATCTCTACTACTTGTGGACTCTTGATGCTTTTATTTTGTCTTAGTCATTTTCAACTTAAAGCCTTTAGACTCGGACATATTCCTCTAAAGTTCTAGTTTCCTATTTAATTTCATTTCTCATTTTGTCAACTAAAACAATATCACCTACATAGAAGTAACTGTATTAAAAATAACCTTACCCTTCTTATCTTCGTCTGCTTCTAAAATATTTAAATTATTAAAATGTTGGGGTGATTAAGAATTTTCTCATTTGCCTTGTTTCAAAACACTTTCATCTCTCTTTGTTTTCTATGTTGAACCTTTCTGATGTTTAGCTTAATTTTTCTTCTGAAAATTGACTAAATGCCTGCACTTGTTAACAAAAAAAAGTAACATTTAATTAAACATTATGTAATTTCTTGCTTTATGCAGGGAGCTTCTATTCCTCAATGTTCAAATGGGACAAAACTCTTAATACCATTAACGGGCCCAGTTAGTCAGGAGGATACAGCAGTCACTGGTGCTGGTGCACGCCTTCATGCACAAGAAACACCTGGGATTTCACCACTGTATGATTTTGAAGAGTTAGAGGGAGAATTGGACTTCCTTACACGTGTGGTTGCTCTTACTTTCTATCCCTCAGTTACTGGGAAAACCCCCATTACCCTTGGTGAGGTGTGCAACTATCTATCCTTGTTATAATTTGCAATCAATTGCTGATTTTTAATATTTTTTGCTGTGCGTATCAACCTCTTTACCTCTGCAAGTATGTTTACTTTGTTAGTTAACCTTTTAATGCTTTAATCATCTTTGCAATATATGTAGCAAAACTAAAAATGTTTGATGTGCAAAGGTGCAGTGCATTGTAGGGTAATACTTGTCACGAATTCACCTACAAACTCTCAGATCGATGATTGCCACATGCAGTGAAGACATTAACTTTTTTTATAGTTAATTCAATGTACATAGACATGAATGATTCTATGATGTTTCAAGCATTTTGTGTAGTTGCATTTTCTTGAATAATCTCGCCTGTCCTTTTTTAAACACCATTTTGTATGCCCTACTTACATTAAGTTGTAGTAAATTATATATGCATGATGTTTGTTATGACTTTTGTTCGTGTATTGGTTGGGATATAGCCTTTTTGTTTCTTAACTATTTTGTTTCTTATTTTTCAAATGTAAAAGTAACTTCAATGTTCGGTAGTAGCTTCCGTTAATCAATCTAACAAATTCCAGTTCTCCACCTTTTGCTGAAATAATTACGTCGTCCGAATGGGACTTCTCTTGCACATCCTCACTTGGATGGTACCCTATTTTAATGCTAACCCTGCATGAAGATCCTGCAAATCTCTTTCTTGCATTTAACTGAGTAAAGGTACAATAAAGGAATACATTTCCAATGTTGTATGTTGGACGAACGCATTGCTGATACTATTAATCTGTCTAGAGATCTTTGTTGGACTTGGACCTTTATGGTGATAATCTTCTCAAAACAATAATTAATAAGTTTTATCATGTAGATGACAGTGTTTGTTTCTAGTGTACTCAAGAAATGCATTTTCAAGTATTGGGGCTTCTTTTGTGACTTGTGCCAAATGGTGTTGAACATTCTTCGCGAACATCCCATCCTTTTCAGTTGTTGAATTTGAAGGTATAATGTCATTCCCTTCATCGGCAATGTTATGAGAAAACAGAGGTTCTATAGTCCATGTTTCAATAGCATCATTTAATGTATTTGACTTATTTTATATCACCAAGAGCAGCAATCTAGAATGAAGAGACTAAGTAGACCTGAAACAGGGAAAGAGAAATTGCAATCACCGAATCTGTAACAATAGAAATGTATAGAACAGGTTGAAGTTGCCTGCTTTTTTGTCGCAGAAATGTTATAGTTGGATTTTTCATTAATATACCTTCTGAACCTGCTTGAATGTGGAGCTTAAGTAGAAGGTTTCCTCTTGCAGGTGGTCAATTGTACTCTTAGATTTGCTTGTTCCTAGATTTCAAATTTAAACAAATCTCTTATATTAATATAGAAAAGTTTTACAGAAACAAAAACTTGGCAGGAAAAAAACCAGAAATTCATGTATACAACCTCAAAAAACTTGAAGAATAGATTAAAAGACTGCAAAACAGCATCTGGACTTCCCAACTAATTTGAAATGATGGCAAAACTGTGTCCTTAACATCTGGTCACTTCCTTAAATTGCTGGTAATGGATTGAATAAATTGTCTTTCGATTCTCAATCATTGTTTGAACTGAAGCTATTATTTTCTGAAGAAGTGCTGTGCTGTGGCTTTGTAACTATCTTTCTCATGCATTACTGATTGCCCTAGTATTGTACTGACACTTCAATTTTATATTTATAACTATTGCTAATCATATTGTTTTTTATAGTTCCACGGATTTACTGCTAATGTGTTATAATACTGATTCAGATAGAGGTGCTTGGCGTTCCTCTTCCTTGGAGAAACATATTTGACAAAGAAGGCCGTGGTGCGAAATTTATTGACCTATTCAGCAAGAATCAGAAGGCAAGCAACCCCTTCATATGTGATTCAAATTCCAACCCTTTCGTTGGTACTTTGGCCAGTGAAGACGTGGAGCCATCAGCTCAGCCAAGTGTCCCTCGCACTCTTAGTGTTGATTTATTGACGGGAGATTTTGGGTTTTCCGACACAATCTCTCAAAAAGAGGTACCACTTTCAACAGGATTTGTTGGGTCTGGTGATACTGATGAGCTTGATTTCTTGGATATTGCTGTAATAGACAACAATGGCTCTAATGCACCCACAAAATTGGCTATTATTCCTCAAGATGGAGGGGAGAGAAGTGAAAGTGGCACCCAACATTATATAGATTGCGTCAAAGCCTTGATGAGTTCTCAAAAGGTATCTTCTGACTCATGTCGTTTGCTTGTTTTTTCTTGCTTGAATTCTTCTGTGGGATTGTACTCAAATAACTTTGTTTCTTAGGGTTTGTCTCTTGACTCCTGGTATGCCGTAAATACGGAGCATTTTTGCATATTGCTGTTATCTTAGCTCTTCCGTGCCATATTTGTATTCAACCACTGTTTGAAATAGAGGCACGAAAGTGAGGTTTAGGCTCATTGGCCCTCAAAGCATCTCATTTAGGCATACGCCTCACTTAACTAGGGCTCATGCTTTACTGATTTTTTTTTTTTTGGTGTAAAAAAATGAGTGGTGCCTCAAAACGTAGGCACTGTTAGTCTTTTTGAGACCTTGTATTTAACTAAATATTCACAAATAACCTTTTTGAGACCTTGCATTTTACTAAATATTCACAAATAACTTAGTATTTGGCCCAGCATAAAAAACCTTCCTATTAATAAGTTGCATGAAAAGTGCAAATTTTACATGTTAGAAGTGAGAATGAGTTCCAATTTCCAAAAATTTCGAGTGGATGAAGAAATCACTTTGTTGATAACCATTTTACCGCTGTGAGATTTTCAAAAATCTTTGAAGTGGATTGTTGAGGATTGGATAAATCAAATTAGAAACTGATGGTTTATGTTTGACTTCCAGTTTGTATTGTTGGGAATGGGATGAACCAAATTGGATAAATGAACATAGCATTCTATTAATGAATTTAGATGTAATTTCAAGTACTTTATAATTTATATTTTTTTTATATCTATCGACCCTTCTTACTTCAGTTCGGCTAATCCCCGCGAGAGTTAGTCGGACGCCCCAACCCCTTAACCTGGAAAACCAGTAGATATAATGTTTCTATAGTGATTGCAAGGCGGTCGCCTAGGCAATTCTGGCTCAAACCGCCAGGCGGTGGCCTAGGCAGGCGGTGACCTTCTTAACAAATATTTTTTAAGTTTAGGGATGTGAAATAACTTTCTTAAAATCTCCCATACAAGCTCCCAAAGCAATAATGTAAACTCTACCCCACCACTTTCAAAGCTTAACATCCCCCAACCTTCGGCTCTGACCATATTTCGGGTTCCGACGACCTTCGAACAACTCGGACGAAGGTATTTTTCAGTTTTTTGTCCTTCCCTCTCCTTCTATCTCTTCTCTTTCTCTTCTTTTCTTTTTTCCCTCATTTTCTTTCTCTCCTTTCCTTTTTTCTTTCCTCCTCTGCGATCAGCAACTTCATTGCAGAGAAGAAAAGCAAGCTTTGTGGGAGAGTTCCAAGAGAGAACAGATATGGCTTCAAAGAGTGATTGCCTTGTGAACGCTATCATAATTCTTTGTAATTATTTGTTTCCTCAGTAGTAATTTTGTTATATTTTTGTGTTTAGTTTGGTGGATCTACCAAAGCGCAATAGAATCTATTCAACATTCAATATCTCATAGTAGTACCTCATAATGATGAAGAAATGGAAGATCTCAATATTTCTGTGGCAATAGACTCAAAGATGAGTTTTTTTTTTCTAGTGGGAGGGATTGATGGATTTTAAGACATTAATTAGTCTGAGGTTTTTTTAAATAGTTAAAAAGGGTCGTTTATTAGTCTTTGGGAAATAGTACGGTTAATAGGATCTTTTCTTGTTATTCGGAATGTCCGGGTCAACACAAGCCATGAAAGTCCCCAAAATTCCTCAGAAGTTTTAATTAGAATGGTCATAACTAATGTCAAAAGCAAGTAGAAAAAACAATAACATGACCCAAGGTATGAATGAACAAGTAGGTGAAAAAGAGGAGAGAAAAGAAAAAAGGTAAACAAAGAAAGAACCAAATGCAAAATTCAAATGAGGGGTAAAATGGAAATGGAAGAGGATGAAGAAAATATAGAAAAGACAAGACAAAAAAGGTTAATAGAAGTGGAAATGGGTAGGATAGGATAAAGAAATATTATGAGCTTGTGAAGGAACGTATAGGGTCATGAATGAATGTGCTTCCTTGTTTTATTTATCTTTCAAATTTGATCCAAGTTCTCATATTCTTTAATTGATGAATGAACAAGTTTGACCTTGAGAGACACAACTGCACTCAAGTCCAATAAACAAGTTGAATTGCATTCAGCTGTCATTATATTGTTGGGTTCTCCCAATAGAAATGGCATCAATGTTATTCAATGTTGTGTGTGCTTGAGAATATTTACATTTATATTTAAAAGTTGGAAAAATTTAAGGCCCAAGAAAATCAAATAACTATTCCGTGCTCTTAGTGTTAGTTGGTTTTTGTGCATGTTTGAGCATTGCTGCTTACAAGAATTTCTGAATTGACACTATTTTCTCCTGTTATGTTGTTGTTACTGACAAGAGTATACTTTGTATTCTTAATTCTTTCAAGTATATTCTTAAATGCTGGAAATATTGAAATGTGGGTGTCTAACTTCTATTAGACTGCTATGTTAATCCTCATGTTTATTTGAGTTCAATTATGTCCACTATTTGCAGTTTCACCTATCTTTAAGGACAAAAACTAACATTGAAAGCAGAACCCAAAATTTGGTTTCATGATGTGCCAAAATATTTCTGTTCGTCATTTCAGGCTAGAAGGATAGACTTTGGAGAAGCAATGAAACTTGAGGTCGAACGCCTACGAGGGGATCTTTCTGCTGCCGCTAGAGATAGAGCTTTGCTGGAAATTGGTACAGATCCTGCTAGCTTAGATCCGAATGGTTTTCTTGATGATTCATACACAGGAAGATTATGCAGAGTTGCGAACAGTCTGGCTTTGCTGGGGCAAGCTGCTCTTGAAGACAAAGTTATTGCTGCAATAGGTCTCAACAGTGTTGAAGATGGTGCCATAGATTTCTGGAATATTAATGGAATTGGAGAGACTTGTTCTAGTGCTTCTTGTGAGGTCCATGCTATAGATCGATCACTCACAAACGTGCCTTCTACATTTGTCCATGGGGTGAACTCAAAATCCATCTTCATATGCTCACACTGTGAAAGAAAGGTTTGTCAAGTTTGCTGTGCTGGGAGAGGGGCTCTACTTCTCTCAAGTTTTAATTCAAGAGATGTGGCTAGCTACAATAGTTTGCCAAACCAAAATGTATCGACTGATGTGGCTTCTGCTAATCGTTTTTCTATGTTGGATGGAGTTATTTGTAAGTCATGCTGTAATGAAATTATCCTTGATGCCTTGCTGGTGGACTATATCAGAGTCTTAGTTACCATGAGAAGAACTTCTCGAGCAGAGAGAGCAGCATATAATGCTTTAGACCAAATAATAGGCCTTTCTCCATGGACTTCTACTGAAAGAGGCACAGTTTCTGAGCAGCAACCTGTTGGAGTCTTGAGAAATATACTTGGTAGTGAAGACTCACTGGCTGAATACCCATTTTCTAGCCTTTTGTACTCGGTATGATTTTTCTTTTTATTGATCTGTCAAATGTTGGTTTCTTGCTGATAGTTTTTGCTAGATAATCTGTTGACAATTAAAAGAATGTAATGGAAGAATTACTGGCCATTCAATTTTGCTTAAGATGCTGTAGCTAGTAGATATGCACCAATTATAGCATTTTGTTATGAACCATTGCTTCAGTATCTGCATAACTGACCACTTCCTGTCGAAACTCTAACTGGTTTTGTTATTTTCAGGTTGAGACAGCGACGGGGTCAGCGCCATTCATGTCATTGCTTGGACCACTGAATTGTGGATCAGAGCATTCTTATTGGAGAGCTCCTCCTAGCGTTTCAACTGTTGAATTTGTAATTGTCCTTGGCAGTCTCTCTGATGTCTCTGGAGTGGCCTTACTTATTAGTCCATGTGGCTATTCAGCATCAGATTGTCCTACCGTAAGTTACTTATTTTATTCTTAACTCTTTTTTTTTTATCTAAATGTGAGTAGAATCTGGTTTCACTTCCTTCCCATTTACCATCCAAGAAATGGGTAAAAACCAGTTTCTCGCCTCAGCTTTCAAGATTTTGAACCAGAACTCACTGTGGACTCTCTTATGTTGCCCCTTTTTCTAACTTTAAGTATGATGTTTCTTTCCTTGGTGTTGAGTTCAGGGTTTTGGAGCCCAAACCTTAGGTTAAATGATCTATATTCTTTTCTCCTAGATGGATTGTCTTATGCTAGTTTTGCAACAAAATATGCCATGTCTAGTTCTTTCAGCTGCCATTCTTTGACGTATTTGATTTTACAGAGATGTCAGTGTTTCTTCCAGTATACATTTTGGCCGTTAATGTCGTTCTGTAGGTTGTTCTGGCTCATGATTTCCATGTGCAATTCATTGATGTTTCTGTTCGTCTACTAGTAAACGCAAGTAGAAGATATATTAGAAGTACGTTAATTCCTCTGAGGTTGCTGGTTCGTATCTGCTTGCATTTCGAGGGAACATATCAGACTCCATGTAGTTCTTATTGGAATCTCCTGTATTAAAATGAGAAATAATTTGGACGTCTGGGTGACACATTTTTCTTGCTTCTAAATCTCCTGTATTGAAATGAGTAATAATTTGGACATCTGGGTGAAGCATTTTTTTTGCTTCTAATTCTATCTTATTTTTCTATTGAGAACTTTGGTAGCATTGATTGCTTTGCTTACCTATATTCATTTCTAATTAGAACTGTAGAAGCACTTTTTCTTACTTTCTTTACACCTTCCCTTACGATGGATTCAACATGTTTAACTCCCTTCATTGTTTGTGCAGGTGCAAATATGGGCCAGCAATATGATAAACAAGGAAGAACGCACATGTACGGGAAAATGGTGTGTTCAATCCCTCATCTCATCAACACCCGATCATTATGGAACCGAAAAAACTGGTAGGTCAAATCAGGTTCCACGGCATGTGAAGTTCACCTTCCAAAATCCTGTTCGGTGCCGTATCATTTGGGTGACACTGCTCCTTCGAGCAGTTGGTTCAAGTTCTATTAGTTTAGACAAGGAGTTCAATCTGCTTTCTCTAGATGAGAACTCAGAAATCGGTCACCGTGCGTCTTTTGGAGGAGCAACTGAAAGCAGGCCATACCTTCATGCTAAAAGGCTAATAGTTATTGGAAGACCTGTGAGCACGGATTTAGGACTTAGTTCGCAACAAAGGTCTGACCAAATAAACGCGAAGGCTTGGCTGGAGAGCGGGCCTCAATTAGGTCGATTCAAGGTAAACTGGCAATTCGAACAGATATTTTCTTTCTGCATTTCTTTGTTTTTTGTTCAATGTCCATGGTATCTAGTGGTTTTATTTTGGACAGGTTCCAATTGAGGTTGAAAGGTTAATGAGCGATGACCGTGTCTTGGAACAACATCTGTTACCGACATCACCTGAGTTGGCTGGATTTCGCCTTGATGCTTTTAGTTTGATAAGGCCTCGTGTTAGTCATGCACCATTTTCAGAAGAGAATATATGGGATAATTCTTTAACATGGTTAGAAGACAGACACGTATACTCTGCATCTCTATTTATCCATGTATCTGCTCTTCAGGTATTTTAATCCTCTTCGGGATATCCTCTTGTATTCTAATGTTAATCTGCATTTTTTTTCTTGTCATTTCTCATCTCTTCTCATCTTATTTTTTATTTTTTGTATGGTGTTTTCATTATCTGAGATGCATGCTTTCTCCTTTCTTTTTTTTATCACTAGATTATTTTTCCATTAATGATAGTTGCATATGATTGAGTAATATGCTTCTAGCATACGACCTAAGAAAAAGTTCTATCTTATGTAATTCAAGGTCATATCCCTGATCATTTTTAAGATGTTTGACTTTGACCCCAACCTCATGTAATTTTCATGAAACCGTGGGTGATTTTGATCGTATACTTCATTATAAAGATTGGGATACATGAAAAAACTGGGAAAGAAATGAAGTTATACTACTTGCTTGTTGAGACAAGTTTGGGTATCATCCTATTTTCTCTGTTAGTTTTCAATGCTTTCTAAGAATAGGCTTGTTCTTACTTGCAGATCCATATTTTTATCAAATTAATTTTGGGAGTCACTTAGACCCTTAACACAAACACAAAGTACCAGTTGCTTCTTTTTCTGAGAACTTTGACTTGCATCTTTATTCTATCTTAACCATGTCAAGATGAAAACTGCTATGGTTTACGCCCTTCTTCATACTTTACCTGCTATATGGGTTGGAGAATACATCTCTGACTAGCTATCATGTTTCTCTGTCACTTATGTGTAGTTTCTTTCTATTTATTTGAGAAGAAACAAAACTCTATATTGAGAAGGGTGATCAGTAGTTCTCAACAGAGTGACCAGGAATCAACAGAATGTGGAGTTGTACAAGTTAAACCATAACATGAGAGACCACCCGACAATTTAGATATTACCTGCATCATTATGAAATGTCGAAGAAGCAACTCCTTCCAGTTGTGTAATCACTCTGATATACTTCTCTTCCAAACTATTTTCTACTTGGCACCCAGCTAGCAGCTGTCGTTGATAAGGAGGACCAAATCTTTGCTGCGTTTGGTTCTTATCTTGAAAGCACATCCATTCTTCCTAACCAAATGCTTCATACAACTAGAGAATAAATTACGAGCCACACATTATTTCTTTTCTTTTCCTGCTAGCAGACCTATCCACTCTTTCCAACTTTCTAAATATCTTATGTTCTTAACTGTTTCATCCATATAACTCCTCGAATTCTCTAAAATCCATGCAGCTATAGAACATAAGAAAAGAGTTACAATGTTCTCCACATCCTTCTTTCGTAGAGGGCAGTATATATGGAGATTTCTATTTAAAGAATTCATTGTCTCAATGCCAAAGTCCACAAAAATTATGACGTTAGATGTCATGCGAGTCTTCCAAACTGTTCATTGGGATTGGGGACATTGGAAGCATTGATAAGGTGCTCAAGAAGGTATACATGAGAAAGAGACTGAACATGATAAAGTCCCATTTCTTTTTACGTCAGAGCTAGGAAATAGTCCATCAGCTGCCATCATATCGAACATTCTTGGAGGAACCCATGGGATGGCATGAGGATTGGTGCAAGTCTCAAAAAGGCGTGGACGTATCAAGTGGTTTGAAATTGGAAATGAATGACATTGCCACATTATGAAGGGAAGTGTTTAATATAAATGATGCAAGTGCTTTGGCACATTATTAAGGGCCAAAGCATCTCTGGTGAGTTGGATGAGGCATCGCTTGCCAAAAGGCAAGGTATAGGGAGGTCGAGGTTCGACTAAAAAAAGTTGTGGAAGAACCAACTCCTAAACTATGAGTAATGAAGAAGATTAAAATGTCGAGGTTTAAGTTAATGAATTATAGAGGACCTCAAAATGTTGTTTTAGCCTTTTAGGTGCCACATTATCTTTCAAGTAATGAATACTCTCAATTACTTTTGTTAGCATGATATTTCAAGAGAGAACCTCCGCGCATCTCTTCAGAGACATCTATCAAATAGAAAACTTCCACTGGGATTTTTCAACCGATGGCTCGTTCTTGGTCTTTGATTAGAAACGGAAAATGCCCTATTATTATTATTTATTTGTTTATTTTGAGGAATGGAAAGAGCCCCTTTATTAATAAGTCTTTGGATGGTTTTACATCACCCAAAATAGCTCCGTTGCACATGTTTTCACCTTGCAAAATAGCAATCCAATCTTCTTGTCAATCGCTTTAGCTACCATTGAGGGCATTAGGAAACAATGACATGTACTTTTTGAGAAGTGCTTCCAATACTGCCCGGATTAAACATATTCATTCTCCGTTCAATAGAGAAGCTATTCTACATGAATCAAGTCTTCTAGAATTCTTGCTTACGATGATAGGGTTCTGAAATTCAAGGTTCGAGGGTTTTCTCTAACAAAGACATGTACTTTTTGAGAAGTGCTTCCCATAAAGCCTCTCTTTCGTATTAGATCATCTAAAATGTTTTACCCAACTGAGCCATAAGCTTTTTCTCAGTGAACTTAAA